>JAUDYJ010000005.1:5246618-5481618 GCA_030761175.1 Masticophis lateralis | reverse complement strand
CAAAATGGGGTCCAAATAGGGTCTCCTTCTTTGGTTGGGGGCTGGATTAGAAGATCTCCAACATTCCTTCCAACCAGGGGTGGGTTCTAAAATTTTTTACTACTGGTTCTATGGGTGGGGCTTATTTTGTGGGTGTGGCTTGGTGGGGGGGGGGATAATGTGACTGGGTGGGCATGGCTAACTTTTTTTTGTTACTTTTAAAAGCATTTTTTCTACAACCTTAAGAGGTTGTAAAAAAAAAATGCTTTTAAAAGGCTCTGACGATCCCCGCTGAGCCGCGCAATCATCAGAGGCTTTTTCTTTTACTTTTGAAAGCATTTTTTCAGCCGAAGAGGTTGTAGAAAAAATGCTTTTAAAAGTAAAAAAAAAAAAAGCCTCTGATGAGGTGGGAGGGGTAAGCAAGCGGCAACCGGGCCAGGGACCGGTTTGGGGGTGTGGCCAGCCAATGTTATTACCGATTCTCGGAACTACTACAAATTTTAACAAATTTTAATTTCTTGCGAACCGGTGCGAACAGGGAGCAACCCACCACTGCTTCCAACTCTTTTATTCTGTTTCCCGTTCCTGGGTAAAATTTTGGCCCTGTCTGAACCAACCTGGGCACCTCCAACCACCCTTTTTCACAATTTTCCACAAATGAACATGACCAAATTTTTCTAGAGCAGCTTTCCCCAACGCGATGCCCTCTAGATACGTTTTGACGTCAACTCTCATAACCTCCAGTCAACATTCCCACCGTCCCTAGGAGGAGTAGGAACACAATGTGTAATATGCAAACACTTTTCTATTTGTCCAAAAGCCTGATGGGATAACATTAACCTTGAGATGGCAAATTTTGAGAATTTGCCATTTCCTTGTGTGCAGGATTTTTAAAAAAACAAACAAACAGTATCTGTAATTCCCTCCTGATCAATGCTTGCTGTTCAGAAATCCTGCCAGCTTTGGGTAATTGTCAAATTGATCTCCTGACAATAGGTATCTCAGGGGCTGCCACAAAGAAGAGGGAGTCAAGCTATTCTCCAAAGCGCCTGAGGGCAGGACAAGAAGCAACGGGTGGAAACTAATCAAGGAGAGAAGCAACTTAGAACTAAGGAGAAACTTCCTGACAGTGAGAACAATGAATCAGTGGAACAACTTGCCTCCAGAAGTTGTGAATGCTGCAACACTGGAAGTTTTTAAGAAGATGTTGGATAACCATTTGTCTGAAGTGTTTAGGGTTTCCTGCCTGGGCAGGGGGTTGGACTAGAAGACCCCCAAGGTCCCTTCCAGCTCTGTTATTCTATTCTATATTCTAAGATAATTACCTGGATGAAAATTGCCTCATTCTTACGCAGCCTGTGCTATTTAGCTGAAGAAGATTTCTCTTTCTTCTTCTCTGGGTCACACGAGGGCAGCGTGAAGGAAGGGAAGTCTCTGGAGTTTAGATCAGTAACTATGGACACCTCAATGACTTGCAGAATCAGAGAATGCTTGAATGCATCAGTTGGAAGGCAGCTTCAAGGTCATCTAGATCCAATGCAGGAATCTACCAAAATATCCTGATCAGTAGCCAACGATCCATTGGTGCATCCAAAGTATTCTAGGCAGAGTAACACACTGTTCTACCATAAACAGATTGTGCTTACTGTCATAGAATGTAACTGAATAAATGAGTTGGAAGGGACCTTGGAGGTCTCCTAGTCTAACCCATTGGACTAGAAGACCCAACTCACACAAAAGAACCTATACCAGTGATGGCTAACCTTTTTGCCATCGGGTGCCAAAAGTGTGGGGGGGGGATTGCGGGGTGGTGGTGTCACTTCTGCGCGTGCCCATACCCATAATTCTATGTGCCCCTGAGTGCGTGTGCGACACACACACACACCCCGCACTCCACCCACTTTTGACATGCGATGGCAAGGTAGGCCCAATTTTCACTCTCTCCAGCCTCCAGAGCCTTTCTAGGAGGCTGGGGAGGGCAAAAATGGCCTTCCCGCTCCCCCGGAGGCCCTCCGGAGGCCGGGAACAGCCTTTTTCCTGACTTCCGGTGGGCCCAAAAGGCCTGAAAATCAGCTGGCTGGCGCACGCATGCACAGTAGAGCTGAGCTTGCATGCCCACCAATATGACTCCGCGTGCCACAGGTGGTACGCGTGCCATAGGTTCCTCCATCACGGACCTATACCATTGCAGACGTGGCTGTCCAGCCTCTTCTCAAAAACCTCCAGTGTTGGAGGAAACGTCTGGAGACAAGTTGTTCCACTAATTAATTGTTCTCACTGTCAGAAAATTTCTCCTTAGTTCTAGGTTGCTTCTCTCCTTGATTAGTTTCCATCCATTGCTTCTTATCCTGCCTTCAGGTGCTTTGGAGAATAGATTGACCCCGTCTTTTTCGCGGCAAGCCCTCAAATATTGGAAGATGCTATCATGTCACCCCTACTTCTTCTTTTCATTAAACGAGACCTAGAAGACAGAGTAATAGAGTTGAAAGGGACCTTGGAGGTCTTTTGGTCCAATCCTCTGCTCAAACAGGTAACCTTATACCAGTTCAGAAAAGTGGTTGTCCAATCTCTTCTTTAAAACCTCCAATGCAGTGGTGAAATCCAAATGTTTTTACTACCGGTTCTGTGGGCGTGGCTTGGTGGGCGTGGTGCGTGGCTTGATGGGCGTGGCTTGGTGGGCGTGGCAGGGGAAGGATACTGCAAAATCCCCATTCCCTCCCCACTCCTGGGGAAAGGATATTGCAAAATCTCCATTCCCACCCCACTCTGGGGCCAGCCAGAGGTGGTATTTGCCGGTTCTCCGAACTGCTCAAAATTTCCGCTACAGATTCTCCAGAACCTGCTGGATTTCACCCCTGTTCCAATGCAATGGATGTTTTTTTAAAAAAATACTTTCTGTGATTTGTCCCAACGGTCTGTCCTGCCCCAGCTATGGATCCCAAAGAACACAGCACACACAAAATTTGTACAAAGCTTAATTTACTAAAATAACTCAGTCTTTTTCAAAACAAAGGCTGTTAATAAGCTTTTTTAACAGCCTACAAGAAACCAAAGACAAAGGAATCACAATCTTACGAAGGTTGGCAGAAAGCCCAGAAGCAATGTGCAGAAAATCCAGACACGAAGTAGAGGGAACTAAAGTTGTTCCCTACAACTTGCTTCAGTCGGTATTCTCCCTTAAATAGGCTAAGGGAGTGGCCAATTAGCCCCAAGCCTTACTCTTGAGGAGACCTCCTCCTGAGTAGCCACTCCTGCCTTTTGGCCGCTCTGCGTGCCTGTGCATCAAGAAGAGGCTCCTCCTCTTCATCCTCTTCACTTAAAGAAACTTCTGGAGGTTCTGAAGGCCCTGGCTGAATCCTCGCCTCTGGCACAACCTCTTCTCCAGCCTCCTCACTGTCTGACTCAGGTGACAGCTGCACAGGCTGCTGGCGCAACACCACACCAGCCTCCTCACTGTCAGAATCAGCTACAATCTGCACAGGCTGCTGACGGGCCACAAAAAGGTGCTTTTCCAAAAGCCAACTGGACTTTCTTGTTCTTTTTTCTCTTGAAAACATTTTGCTTCTCATGGATGAAGGAATGGAATGGGAGAAGCTTCTTGCATGAGAAGCGAAATGTTTTCAAGGGGGAAAAAAACACCAAGTCTAGTTGCTTTTTGGAAAAGCACCTTTGGGAAAACACAACCTGAATGATTGAGAATTTCCGTTGACACTTTTTGTGATCGGGATCTGATCCTTAGGCAGCCCAAAATTGCACTGGCCTGAAGATCAGAAGATCAGCTCAACGCTGAAGGAATCACAAGCTTGGTTGCCGAAAAGAAGGAAACTTGGAGAAAAACCAGTTTATAAGCCAAGTTTTTGAAGCATGTTTCAATTTAAGGGGATTTACATCAAGCAACACGCCCCTTTGAATGATCTCTGCCAAAGGAGAAATTAAGGTGAAATGAAATGGCTTCCTAAGGGAAATTGGAATTTGCTTTGTGATGCTAGCTGAGTCATCAAAGTGAAACACAGCTGCCTCACCCACAACAAGGAGATGATTGATGTGGGAAAGTATTTTTATCATTGTGGGCTAAGTGTAGAGTGATCTTGATCTTTTGCCTGATTCACACACAAGCTTCACTAATGCTTTGCTTAACCATGGTTACCGAATCCACCACGAGTGAGTGGGTTTACCAATGAGATAATACAGGATTCTCCAAAGTGGTCAATAATGAACCCCTCCCCAAGGATCAATGGGACTAGCCATTATTGTGCGGATCTGGATGGGGAGAAATAGACTCAGGCTTAACTCATCCAAGACCGAGTGGCTGTGGTTTCCGATGTCCCGATATAGTCAGTTGGTGCCATCACTGACTATTGGGGGCGAGTCATTGGCCCCCATGGAGAGGGTTTGCAACTTGGGTGTCCTCCTGGACTCATGGCTGTTTTTAGAAGAGCATTTGACGGCTGTGGCCAGGGGGACTTTTTATCACTCATGCTCTCGTCACTTCCCGCCTGGACTACTGCAATGCTCTCTACATGGGGCTCCCCTAGAGGAGCACCCGGACATTCCAACTGGTCCAGAATGTGGCCGCATGGGTAGTTATGGGAACGACATGGCGCTCCCATGTGACTCCCCTCCTGCGCGAGCTGCACTGGCTCCCGGTGGTCTTCCGGGTGCGCTTCAAGGTTTTGGTTACTACCTTTAAAGCGCTGCATGGCATAGGGCCTGGGTGCTTAACAACCCTGCAAGAAAAGTCGTAAAATGTCACAAAATTCACTTAATAACTTAGCAACTGAAATTTTGGGCTCAACTGGGTGTGTAAGTCCATGTCTATTTTAAGGGTGTGTGTCTGTCAATGTTCTTTCTCCCTTAATTATATAATTGAGTTACTGACTCCTTTGTGGTCATAAAAAGCAAGAGCTTTCCTTATTTTTGATTTTTTTCTTTTGGACTGGTTTAGCCTCATGTGCCTCTTGCAGGGAACCAGGATTAAGAAAGAAACCTCTAGGAAAGTCGATATTTTAAACAACTGCATGAAACATCAGAATGTAAATCCCCCCAAAATTGAAGCCCTGCATTAGCTTGTAATTTAGATGCAGAATTTGGATTTTGCTCTCCCTGAATTAAAGCGAGATCTGGAGAACAAACAACAATTTCCACGGCTGTTCCACAAGAGAATGTCTCATGAGTGTGTTTAATTCTATCCCTTAGTGCAGGGAGATTATCGTATCAATAAAGGAGAATATTTGTAGCACAGGGTTGAAATGAGGGGTCCTTGGTGCTCTCTGATAGCACCAAGGGCCCCTCAGATTATCATTTTTTTTTACATGTAAACATGTCCAGTTTCCATCTTAGACTTTGTCCTAAATTACAAGGCAGAGAAACAGAATTATCTCTAAAGAGATTATCTCAGCCTTGCTAAATCTTGTCATCCCACCCCCATCCCCTGTTCCTTCTGGATTCAGGTAGTCCTTGACTTATGACCATAACTGAGCCCAACATTTCTGTTGACAAGGGAGACAATTTTTCAGTAAGTTTTTTTTCCTCGTGGTACGACCTTTCTTGCCACCGTCGCTAAGCGAATCACTGCAGTTGTTAAGTTAGTAGCACATTGGTTAAATGGACCTTCCCCGTTGATTTTGTGGGTCAGAAGTAGTGGTGGGATTCAAATAATTTAACAACTGGTTCTCCGCCCTAATGACCAGCTGGGTAGGCGTGGCCCGGTGGTCATGTGACTGTGTGGGCATGGCCAACTCAACGTCACTCATGTCGATGGGTGCTTCGCCTTATCTGTTACAATGTAATAAGGGTTCACCAGAGAGGCAGTTTCTGTAAGCAGGGTGATAAAGATTAGGCTAGAAACAACACCAGAATGTTTCAGTTCCTTACAGGATTAGCCCTGTAAAGTGGGAAAGAAACAAGATAAGATTTCTTCTAACAACCGGTTCTCCGAACTGCTTAGAAAGTTAACAACCAGTTCTACTGAATAGATGCAAACTGGCTGAATTCCACCACTGGTCAGAAGGTTGCAAAAAGGAGTTCCCGTGACCCCAGGGACATAGCCACCATCAGAAATGCAGACCGACTGCCAAAGCAGCTGAATTTGGTCACATGACCACGGAGAGGTTGTAAGTTGTAAAGTTTAAAAAATGGTTATAAGTTTCTTTTTCCAGTGCCGTTGTAACTTCAAACAGTCATTAAACGAATTGTTGTAAATCAAGGACTACCTGTATCTACAGAGATTATCTCAATTTTGCTAAATTTATCATCCCATCCTTGGTTCCTCCCAGATTTATGAATTCTAGCCCTCATCGTCTTTTTTAAAAAGTTTTTTTATTTTTTCCCCCTCATAAACATATCTTAAATGTACAGTTTCTTTTCTACCATACATATTTTCTTTTAACTTTCATACTAATATAATCTTCATCCCAAACAATTCAAGTATATTCGGGGTTGCTCTTCTATCATTTCATCTCCCTTGTTTTACAACAATCCTTCTTCTTCCTCTCCTCTCTTTCCTTTCCCTCCCTTCTTCCATTTACTCTTCTGCTTTCTTCTTTCCTCTTCTCCTTCTCCTTCTCTCCTTCCCCTTCCTTTCCCCCACACTTCCCTTCTAATCTTCTCTCCTACTCTTGTTTCCCCTCTTTCTTCCTCTCCTTTTCCCTTTCTTCTATCCCTCTCCATTCTTTCTCTATTGTTGTATTCATTTTCAATTTAGTATTTTCCAAAGTGGTATTTGACCAATCCTGATTTTTATTTCCTTTTCTAGCCCTCATCATCTTAATGTCGAAGACCGGCCTGTGGATGGAGGAAATCAGAAATGCAACCCAGAGAGTCCAGAATTACGACGAGATTGTGTAAACCATGGTTTTGCAATAGGTATGAATTGCGTGTTTGCTTACTACTACTACTACCACCACCACCACAACAAAACTGCCTACATAAATTGATCTACAGTATAGTTACCTAATTCTAGGAAAACGGAGAACGTGACTCTGTTCTGTATTTGTGCAGTGAAATAGATCTCAGTAAATAACAAGAGTAACTGCAATGGAGAAAAAAAGGGACTTATTGAATCAAGATTACATTGTCATAGATCTTCTGTCTTTCCCCGAAAATAAGACCCTGTCTTATATTTTTTTTGAACCCTGAAATAAGCACTTGGCCTTATTTTCAGGGAGGTCTTATTATTTTGGGGTGCATGGAGCAAGATGGGGCTCCTCTTGCTGTCTTACCTGATTTCTAGCTCTACGTTTAAATATTTTCGGGGAGGGCTTATTTTCGGGGGGAGCCTTATTTGAGTGCATGCGCTCGAAAGCCTGATTGGGCTTATTATCAGGGGAGGTCTTATTTTCAGGGAAACAGGGTACTAAGTACATTGATTGTCCATCTAGGACAGTGATGGCTAACCTTTTTCTCATCGTGCGCTAGCGTGTGCGTGTGCTGACACCCATAATGCAATGTGCCCCCCTGCGCATGCGTGCATGCCCCCCCACTTCCTCTGCCCCCTCGTGCATGTGCACGTGACCACCCCATGCTCCCCTTGCCTCCCCTGTGCATGCACACGTGACCGTCCCTACCCTCTCATTTTGGGCCCAGCAGGCCTCCGTGCAGCCTCCTGGGCCCAAAACCGGGCCGTGTGGGGGCACACTGCATCCCCCACCCCCCACACATGCGACCCCTGCCCGCACATGTGCACGTGACCCCTGCACATGTGCGGACGTTTTGGGTTTCAAAATTTTTTACTTACCAGTTCTGTGAGTGTGGTTTGGTGGGCGTGGCATACCTTGGTGGGCGTGGCAGGGGAAGGATACTGTAAAATCTCCATTCCCACCCCACTCCGGGGGAAGGATATTGCAAAATCCCCATTTATTATTTATTTATTATTTATTTTATTACATGTATTTATATGCCGCCCTTCTCCCGAAGGACTCAGAGCGGCCAACACAAGTTAAGAAACATGTACAATAAAATCGCACTTTAAATCAAATAACTAATTAATGATAAATAATAAAACCCAGAGTCAGAGTCAGCCTATTTGCTTGAACAGCCAAGTCTTCAGCTCCCGACGGAAGGAGCGGAGATCAAGAGCCGTCCGGAGCTCGGTAGGTAATTCATTCCAGAGGGTGGGAGCACCCACAGAGAATGCCCTACCCCTGGGCACCACTAGATGACATTGGCTCACCGTCGGGACCCGATTTCCTCCCGATCAGCTGGGACTTGGAGGCAGAGAGTAGATGGGAGTGGGGCCAGTCAGAATTTTTACTACCAGTTCTCCGAACTACTCAAAATTTCTGCTACTGGTTCTCCAGAACTGGTCAGAACCAGCTGAAACCCACCTCTGCTTGCGTGCCTGCAGAGAGGGCTCTGTGTGCCATAGGTTCGCCATTAGGCGTCTAGGAAATATGGCTGAAATCCAATGTCCACAGAAACACAATAAGATGAACCCTGAAGTTGATTTAGGTTAAGAATCCATCAAGGTCGGTATTCAGTACAGGTAGTCCTCGGCTTACAAACGTTTTGTTTAGTGACCGTTTGAAGTTACAACAGTACTGAAAAGCGACTGATGACTCTTTTTCACACTTGCGCCCATTGCAGGAGCCCTGTGGTCACGTGATGAATGTTAAGGATATTGTTGCTGTGTTTACAGCTAGCAGAGTAAAGTGCACAGAGAAACGTTGCTGAGAGCAATGAGATAGGAGATAGGTGTAAACTGGTGTTATCAAAAGTTTTCTTTATAGTGGAAAATAAACAATCTTGTAGTCTTCTAAACAGTCCAAGTCTTTACCGGTTAAATCCAGAAAGCTTCTTACCAAACAAACAGTAGTTGGTTCACTCTGGTTCACAAACCCCGGATGGTGTTGTGGCCCCGTCCTCTGAGCCTATCCCTTTGGAGGAAGGCAGCTCTGAGCAGGAGGAAGAGGAGCCAGCCAGATCTCCCAGCCCTCCCTCTCTGGCACCGGCTCAGGTGCCAGCTGAAAGAGAGCCAAGTAGTGGGGAAACAGGTGTCTCAGATGAGAGTGAGGGAGAGACGTCATTCCTGGACGCACGCCAAAGAAGGCGAGAGAAAAGGGTACTGCAGCTGCGGCGTATGAGGAAATCCTGAGTCATTGGATTGGAGTCACAGGATCAATGACTCACTGGACCACACCCAGAAGCATATCTATATAAGACAGTACGGTGGGTCACGAAGTTCGTGACGAACAAAGCTAAACAAACGGAGCAACCTCGTAGTCTTGGAAGCTGGATGAATGGCAAAGCTACGTAGGTGATTTTCTTGTTTGTGTAAACCAATAAAGTCCTTGGCAGACGGTGTGCATATCGCTGCCAAGGTTGAGATAAGAACTGCGGAGTGTGCCAAGTGATTCTTAACCCTCGGCTGGCTGTGTTTTTGTGGGTCTCTGAAGGGAGGGGACAGATCAGATGGTAGCAGATCCACCCACACACGCGATGATAGCAGCTTATCATCAACTGAATACATTACAGTACCTTTCTTAAATACATTGTTAAATTACAACTAATTATACCATGACTCAGCATTACAGCATGATGCAGCATTAAAACTTAAAGTCACAGAACACATATATTGCCTGGACAACTGTTAGGCCCAAATCATATCCTAACAATGAAAATTCAAAAGCTTGGCAACTGACTTGTATTTAGGACGGTTGCAGTAGTCCCGGGTCACATGATCACCTTTTGCGACTTTCCGACCAGCAAATTCAAGGGGGGAAGCCAGATTTACTTAACAACCTTGTTCCTAATTTAACAACTGCAGAGGTTCACTTAATAACTGTGGCAAGAAAGGTCATTAAATCAGACCAGGGGTTTGGATTAAAAGACCTCCAAGGTTCCTTCCAATAACTCTGTTATTCTGTTAAGCTGTCTTGCTTAGCAATGGAAATTTTTGATTCACAACTCGAGGACTGTCCGTAGCTCTGTTGTGGCCCGTCAGCAGACTGTGCAGCTAGTAGCTGATTCCAATAGCGAGGAGGCTGGTCTGGTGCTGCGCCAGCAGCCTGTGCAGCTGACACTCAAGTCAGACAAGGAGGCTGGAGAAGATGTGGTGCCAGAGGCAGGGATTCAGCCAGGGCCTTCAGAACCTCCAGAAGCTCCCATAAGTGAAGAGGAAGAGGAGGAGCCTCTTCTCAATGCAGAGCTGCCAAAAGGCAGGAGTGGCTCCTCAGGAAGAGGTCTCCTTGAGAGTAAGGCTTGGGGTTAATTGGCCACTCCCTTAGCCTATTTAAGGAAGGACGCCGACTGAGGCAATTTGCAGGGAACAACTTCGTTCACTCTCCTTCACATCTTGATCTTAGTTCTCTTATCAGTTTCCTGCAAATTGCTTCTGGGCTTTCTGCCAATTCTAGTAAGATTATGATTATTTCTTCTTTGGATTCTTGTCAGCTGTTAAGAAAGTTAATTAACAGCCTTTGTTTGAAAAAGACTGATTTAATTTAGTTTGTACAGACTTTGTGTGTGCTCCGTTCTTTGGGTTCCGTAGCTGGGGCAGGACAAGCTCCCACTGTGCCTAACCAGACACATTCTGGATGGTCCTAAAATGAAGAATAATAAGGATGTTGTTGTTTTTTGTTTGTATTGCTCCATAGTAACGGAATTGAAGATATATATTTTTTGCAATTCAGGAAGTAGTGAACTGCCGTTAAGAGGGGGAAGCCATTAATAGTTCATCCCACCATGTCTTAACAAAGCCCCAATCTGAAAGCATCTGGATGGCTATTGCCAGAATCCAGAATAGTAGAGTTGGAGGGGACCTTAGAGATCTTTTAGTCTGATGGAAGCAAATCCCAGTTTAGCCCTTGGAAAGAGGCATGTATCTGCACGGAGTAGAGAATCTTTTCATCACAATACCCCTCGCATCTGTTCTCTTTCTCGTCTTCCTTCCTCTTTTCAAAGTGAACTAAAGTAACTCTATGAGGGTTACTTACCACAGCTTACCT
This sequence comes from Masticophis lateralis, assembly GCA_030761175.1. Classification (NCBI taxonomy): domain Eukaryota; kingdom Metazoa; phylum Chordata; class Lepidosauria; order Squamata; family Colubridae; genus Masticophis; species Masticophis lateralis. The sequence continues at coordinate 5,470,696 of JAUDYJ010000005.1, read as the reverse complement.
ACCACAGTAACTAGCAAAATGGGCTTTGTGTCACAGGGTGGGAAAGCAGAGGGAAATTCGTCCCGCTGCATCTGGCTGAGATGTTTGCAAGGGAGAGAAAAAGAAGAAGGGGAGAAGGAGAAAAAGAAGGGGGAGAAGAATAAATCAAATATGCCAAAGACAAAGTGGAAAGGAGCACAAAAAGAGAAAGCCTAAAAATGATAAAAGTCGTACGCAGAAAGCTTCCAAATTATTTTTTTCCCCAATTTTTTTTATTTTTCAAAACATAAAATACATCTTTTTATGCTTGTTCCGTCATATAATAAGTACAATTATTAAGATTCCCACAATCAATTTTGTTCCCATTTTTATCCAATATCATCTTTTTTAAAAAAGAAAAAAGAAAGAAAAAAAATCTTATTCTAAACATTTATTATTCAATTATTTCGCACAACATTCTAGACTATAAACACCATTCTAAATCTCTATCATTTTAACAATCAATATTTCATATACATTTCTCAATTTAAGACCCATTACATCAAATCTATATTTCACCTCTTCTTGATCACAATACCCAAATCTTATCAAAAATTTATTTCCCTTTTCTCTTAGAATTTTTACAAAATCAATCAACATTTCGCTCTGTAGTTTATTACTTCCAAAATATTTTATTTTGATTTAGTTACTCCATAGTTATTCTCTTATACTATTAAAATTATTTTGGCTAATTCATAGTTATATAACTCCAATCTGATTATTTAACTGGTTCACAGTTATATTATTATTCTCCTGTAAAGTTTCTTCCACTTCCTCCTAATTTTATTTTTAGCTGGTTCACATCTTGATCTGCTGCTTTCCAGCAAGGCTTACCTCCACTCCTGACCTTATCTCCTTTACTCCTCCTATATTTATTTTATAACTGGTTTGCAACTTAAATAGTTGCTTTCCAGCAGTGCTTTCCTCCGCTCCCTCCTTTATTTTTAACTGGTTCACAACTATATATCAATTGTTCCCCAGGTATAGTCTCCTCCACTCCTAACCTTATATTTTTTGGCTATTTCACAGTTTAGCTTTAGCTGTTACCCGGTATATGCTTTCCCCCTCTACTAATCTATATATTAATTGGTTTGCAGTTTTATTTTAACTATCTTCTAGTGCATATTTTCCTCTGCTCCTACCCCTATGTTTAACTGGTTCACAATTATATTTCAATTGATCTCCAGGTATAGTCTCCTCCACTCCTACCTTTTTATTTTTAACTGGTTCACAATTCATATAAACTGTTATCCAGCTCATGCTTTCCTCCACTCCTAACTCTTATTTTAATTTTTAACTAATTCCAAGCTTTGTTTCAACTGTTTTCTAATATAATACCTTCCTCCACTCCTACCATATTTATTAACCTGGAGCAAAACTCTACTTTAGCTAATTTCCAAAATCATATTTCACATGACTCCTAGTTTCATATATTTAATTGATTGATAACATTTTGTTTTAATTATTATCTCACTTGCATTTTCCTCCCTTCCAACGTCTCTTATTCAGTCTGTTAGCTTCAAATTACTTCACAATATATTACCCATATTGTTTTTCCATTTATTCTCCTCCAAATTCTATAGGGCCAGTGATGGCGAACCTTTTAGAGACCGAGTTGCCCAAACTGCAACCCAAAACCCACTTATTTATCGCAAAGTGACAACATGGCAATTTAACCTGAATAATGTAGCTGATTCCGACAGCGAGGAGGCTGGTGTGGTGCTACGCCAGCAGCCTGTGCAGCTGGCACTCGAGTCAGACAATGAAGAGGCTGGAGAAGATGTGGTGCTAGAGGTGCGGATTCAGCCAGGGCCTTCAGAACCTCCAGAAGCTCCCATAAGTGAAGAGAAAGAAGAGGAGGAGCCTCTTCTCGATGCAGGGGCGCGCAGAGCTGCCAAAAGGAAGGAGTGGCTCCTCAGGAGGAGATCTCCTCGAGAGTAAGGCTTGGAGCTAATTGGCCACTCCCTTAGCCTATTTAAGGAGGAACACCGACTGAAGCAATTTGTAGGGAACAACTTTAGTTCACTCTCCTTCTCATCTGGATCTTAATTCTTTTATCAGTGTCCTGCAAATTGCTTCTGGGCTTTCTGCCAATCCTAGTAAGATTCTGATTTAATTTAGTAAACTAAGGTTTGTACAGACTTTGTGTGTGCTGCGTTCTTTGGGGTCTGTAGCTGGGGCAGAACACACTACCGTGGCTGAGTTGGCTGTGAAATGAATCCGGCTTCCTTCACTGAGTTTGTGTGTCAGTAGGTCGCAAAAAGGTAACGAATGACATAATCCCGGGGACACTGCAACTGTCATAAAAATGAACCAGTTGCCAAGCATCCAAATTTTGATCCTGTGACCGTGGGGATGACACAACGGTTGTAAGTGTGAAAAACGGTCATAAGTCCCTTTTTTCAGTGCCATTGTAACTTCTGTAACAGTAACAGTTGGAAGGGACCTTGGAGGTCATCTAGTCCAACCCCCTGCTCACACAGGAGCTGTACTAGGGATTCTAACCGCCAAACTGCCGACTTTTCTGATCGACAAGCTCAGTGTCTTAGCCACTGAGCCACCTAGTCAGGCTTCGAAGGTCACTAAATGAATGATTATATGGACCAGGTGTATGATTAACCAAACCAGGCTCAGCATGTTGTGAGAATATATGTGTTAGGCCTTCCATTGACATGCTTAGGCATGGTGAATGAACTCCGCTAATAATTTTGCCGGATGCACCAAACAACCCTTAAGATTAACAAGGCTAGAAGACACGCCAAAGTCAACATTATAAAATAAACATTACAAAATAAACATTATAGGCTGAGATAACCAGTTTGGCTGCTTGCCTTCCCCGCCAAAAAAACCCCCTGCAAATTGCTTGTGATCCTTGGTTTGCAGGTATCCCAACCTGCAATTTTTCCCTTTCCTATCATGTAGGAAATGAACACTATGAAGGCATCCAATCAGTGATGTTTGTAGGGAGGGGAGAGGTGGGATATAAAATGCTAATTGGCTGCCACCGCCATGTAATTGAAACTCCGCCCCCTTTTATTTACCTCATAAAAAAGCGGGGGAAGATTCGCTGGGTTGGCACAGGTGCCACCTCGGTTTTTCTGACCCTCTGAGGAAGGTGTCCGTCATTACACTGCAGCAATTTATTTTAATAGCCATATTTTTTAAAAAAAAATGTTCATAAAATGAGAACTTTACTGTGGACATTCTTCTCTGTTGATTGCTTTACAGTAGACATAATTACAGTAAACATAATTACAGACATACATTCCAAATTCTTTCTTTCTTTCTTTCTTTCTTTCTTTCTTTCTTTCTTTCTTTCTTTCTTTCTTTCTTTCTTTCTTTCCCCTCTCCTCCTTTCCCCTCCCCCCTCCCCTCTCTTTTTTCTTTCCCTTCCCTTCCCTTCTCCTCCCCACTTTCTTTCTCTCTTTCTTTCCTTCCTCTCCTTTCCCCTCCCCACCCTTCCCTTCCCCCCCTAGCCTCCCTCCCTCCCTTTCTTTCTTTCCCCTCTCCTCCCCTCCCCTCCTTCCCTCCTTCCCTTTCTTTCTTTCTTTCTTTTTCTTTTTTCTCTTTTTCTTTCTTTCTCTTTTTCTTTCTTTCTTTCCCTTCCCCTCCCCTTCTCTTTCTTTCTCTTTCTTTCCGTCCCCTCCCCTCCCCACCCTTCCCCTCCCCTCCTCTAGCCTTCCTCCCTCCCTCCCTCCCTTTTTTTCTTTCCCTTCTCTTCCCCTCCCCCTCTCTTTCTTTCTCTCTTTCCTTCCCCTCCCCTCTCTTCCCCTCCCCTCCTCTAGCCTCCCTCCCTCTTTCTTTCTTTCTTTCTTTCCCCTCCCCTCTCCTCTCCTCCCCTTCTCTTTCTTTCTCTTTCTTTCCTTCCCCTCCCCACTCTTTCCCTCCCCTCCTCTAGCCTCCCTCGCTTCCTCTTTCTTTCTCTTTCTCTTTCTCTCTCTCTCTCTCTCTCTCCCCCCCCTTCCTTCCTTTCCATTCTTTCTTTCTTTCTATCCCACCTTTATTATTTTTACAAATATAGGCATGAAACCTCAAACCAACCCAACCTTCAAGTTTTGGTTTCAGGAAGGCAAGCTAGTGTTTCCCTCTCCCCGTGTTCATTTCTTCATCAGATGTTGCATTCTGAAACCCACAACTATGTGTGGCCATCTGCTCTGTACGCCAGAAGTGTATTGTGGAATCCTCACAAGTCCCGACACTTCCATGGAAGCCCTGGTTGACCTTGGGAAGCTCCAGTAGCCTCTGTACTATGATGTCAATGCACGAATTCCTCCCGACAGGGGTGGCTTGTGGGCAAAACAGCGATTGCCAAATGAAAAAATTAGGATTGTGAAACTGCAGGTAAAAGCATTGCAACAGAGATAACAGTATAATCGCAGTTAAACTGGGAATTTCATCAGGGAAATTGAGGTGTGGCTTCAGGTGAGAGGACAGGTGTATAGCACGGACGTGTATTATGGATTACATCAGAGGGCAGTATCAAAGTGCGGGCAGTTTCAAAATGCTGAGTCACATTCATGGTGTGTTATAATTTAGCTCAGGGGTGTCAAATTCAAGGCCTGGGGGCCACATCTGGCCCCCGGGCCCATCCTGGAAACAGTGAAGGACCAGTCCATGGTGCCTCTGCCAGTGAAAAGGGCACTCGGGAGGGCCGCATGCAGCCCTCCTGGGCTCCATTTTGAGCTGCGATGGCCTCCTGCAAACCTCTTCCAGCAAAAACAGAGCTCGGGGGGTGGGGAGGGGCATCCGCAACCCTCCCCAGCTCTTTTTTCACTGGCAGAGGACTGCAGGAGGCTGTCGCGCTCCCAAAACAGAGCCTCGATGAGTGACATCGAGCTGGCCATGCCCCCCCCCCCCCCGAGGTCAAACATAACCCTGATGGTGTTGTGATCCGCCAGCAGCTTGCAGAGCTGGCAGCGTAGTCAGACAGCGATGAGGCTGAGGAAGAACATGGGCCAGTCCTGGAGGCTGGGGAAGGCCCGGATGAGGGCTCTGCGTCGGAGGCAGAGATGGGGCCAGGGCCATCGGGGAGTGATGTGCGGACTCTGGAGCCTCCAGAGGCTGACAGCAGAGAGGCAGAGAAACAGGAGGAACCTGTTCCTAGTGTACACATGCGAAGAGCTGCTGGCTGAGGAACTCTGGGAGTTGAAGTCTACAAGTCTTAAAGTTGCCAAGGTTGGAGACCCCTGCTTTAGACGGTTGTTGAAGCACTTAGAGGTTTATCTGTGTCCTCAGGGTCACCTGAGTGGTGCTCCTAGTTCCTGTACTTTTAGCTATACTATTTGGGATGAACATCCTTTGAATGGTGTGGGGGTAGCAATGGATTTCCAGAAGAAAAATTGCCGTCTACAGCAACCATTTGCACCACTCAGGTGACCCCGAGGACACAGGTAAACCTCTAGGTATTTCAATGACTCTCTAAAAGGATGCAAATGACCAGCTGTCTGCAAGAAATATAATAAATCCTTCCATTCCCCACCATCCTGTCAGAACTGAAGAAGCTTCTTGGAGGAGAAGCGAAACGTCTTCAAAAGAAAAAAAAAAGAAAATCCAGTTGCCTTCTGAAAAAGCATCTTGGAGACATCAGTCAAGGAAGGTCCCTTGGAAGCCTTGAGCCATTCACTTTCTTTCAGCCCAATAAGTCCCAGAGAGTTGGAGTTGTGGGAGGGGAAATATGGCTCGACTTACAACCATTCATTTAGTGACCATTTGAAGTTACAATGACGCTGAACAAAAAGTGACTTACGAACGTTTTTCACACTTTCAACAGTTGCAGCATTCCCATGGTCACCTGATAAAAGTTCGGACACTTGGCAACTGACTCATACTTGTTCTGTCCCCGACCCCACGCACACACACCAACAAAGGAAATAAGGAGCAAACCAGCCAGCAAAAACCTAGTGGCTGCCTGCCCAGAGTTTATTAGTTACAAAGTGGAGAGATAACTTTTCCCCACTTCTGGCACATCAAAGGTAAGCAGCTCAATAATTACAGTTTAGTCCGGAGATAATCCAGTCTTAAAGCAAGAGTCCAGCAGTGCAGAATGGCATGGAAGCTTTCAGCTTTGTTTGTCACAAGGTTTGACTGGCCACCACGCTCCCTTTTATATCCTGTGGGGTGTGGTCCAGTGACGCAGCTAATCTCTGGCACTCCTTCCCTTCTGCTGTGTACGTTTCTCCCTGCGTCGCTGTCGAGGATCCAGCCAGCACTTATCTCCTCTGTCGCTGTCCACCTGTGGCTGCGTGGATGTGCTTGGCTCTGGGCCTATCTCTTGCCCTTCGATGTTCTCCGGGGGCATTGCCAGAGAGGAGGGTCCTGGAGAGGGAGGCCTTGCCAACTCCTCCCTTTCACTCTCAGAGTCCTCTCCTGACGATGACACAGGCTCAGGCAACGGAGCCACAACAATACTTATGACGGTTGCAGTGTTTCCGGGTCAGGTGATCCCCTTCTGCGGACTTCTGCTAAGCAAAGTCAATTGGGAGGCCAGATTCGCTTAACAACCACGCGACTAACTTAACAACTGCAGTGATTCCCTTAACAACTGTGGCAAGGAAAGTTGTGAAATGGGGCACTTAAGAATTGTCTCGCTTAACCACAAACATCTGGGGCTCAATCGTGATCGCAAATCAAGGACTATGTGTACAGGTGAAAGAGTAATGTACTCCATTCTGAACTCTTAAAGAGATGGCAAATCATTAATTAGCCACTAATTAGCCAGCCAGATGTGGGCCTAGCCAGTTGGGTGCCTAGTTTGCAGGTCTGAATGGGCAGGTGGCACACTCTGTCAACAGCCACCTCCTGTCTCTCCTATCATTATGTTGATTTCTGGAGCTTGCACAAATCCAGACGGGTGTCTATCTACGAAATCAAAGATATTAACTTTCAGGGATTCAGAACATGCTTCTTCCATCAGACAATTTTCTAACAATCAAAAGAACCTGATGGTATAGAGCCATGATGGCGAACCTATGGCACGCGTGCCGGAAGTGGCACGCAGAGCCATTTTTCCAGGCACGCGAGTGGTCGCCCAACTCACCTGCAGCGGTGCATGCGTGCCCCCCCCCCAGCTGGGGTTCAGGCCTCCAGTGCTCATGCACGCAATTCAGGGGACCCAGCTGCTCTTTGGAGCTCTCCTGCACAGGCGTGCCCATTGGCACACGCATGAGAGTACCGTGCGCACGCACAGATGGTGTGATGGCATGCGCCGCACATTGGTGGGGTGCCCGCGTGAAAGCTGAGCATGTGCGGATGGGGTGTTTATAGCGCAGATGGGGGCGCGCGAAAGCTGTGCGCATGCACAGAAGTGCAGCGAATGGGGGAGGAGCCGCATGGATGGCACACGCGCATGCAAGGCGCATGATGCATGGACCTGTTCGGCACTCGGTGAGTAAAAGGTTCGCCACCTCTATTCTATTCTATTCTATTCTATTCTATTCTATTCTATTCTATTCTATTCTATTCTATTCTATTCTATTCCATTCCATTCCATTCCATTCCATTCTTATTCCATTCCAATCCATTCCATTCTCATTCTATTCTGTTCTGTTCTATTCTATTCTATTCTATTCTATTCTATTCTATTCTATTCTATTCTATTCTATTCTATTCTATTCTATTCCATTCCATTCCATTCCATTCTTATTCCATTCCAATCCATTCCATTCCATTCCATTCTTATTCCATTCCATTCCATTCCATTCCATTCCATTCTTATTCCATTCCATTCCATTCCATTCCATTCCATTCTATATATTCTATTCATTTTCTATATTCTATTCTATTCTATTCTATTCTATTCTATTCTATTCTATTCTATTCTATTCTATTCTATTCTATTCTATTCCATTCCATTCCATTCCATTCTTATTCCATTCCAATCCATTCCATTCCATTCCATTCTTATTCCATTCCATTCCATTCCATTCCATTCTCATTCTATTCTATTCTATTCTATTCTATTCTATTCTATTCTATTCTATTCTATTCTATTCTATTCTATTCTATTCTATTCTATTCTATTCCATTCCATTCCATTCCATTCCATTCTTATTCCATTCCAATCCATTCCATTCCATTCCATTCTTATTCCATTCCATTCCATTCCATTCTATTCTATATATTCTATTCATTTTCTATATTCTATTCTATTCTATTCTATTCTATTCTATTCTATTCTATTCTATTCTATTCTATTCTATTCTACCTCCGTGAGTCACTGTGTATTTATTTCCAACCATTAATGATTTTTATGTTTGCCGGCTGAAAAAGTCTCCCACTACCTCCTGTGTTTTTCGTAAGGGAGAAATATGTCCACATTTGTTTGGCGGAAAATCTTCCCGTCAACTGGAAAATTCCAGCCCGACCTGTTTAAATTGGCATATTCCATGCTTCTAATCGTGAAATCTTTCAGAAGAAGATGCCTGATTTAATCTTTGGAGTGAGCAGCCAGCAGGTTTAACTTCGTTTTACTTCCAGCTATTGTTTGGCAAGGGCTTGCGTTTGGCATAGGTGTTCTTAATTTAGCATGAATGGACAAACAGGAGCCCTTATTCCACTGGAGAGGCAAGAAGCAAACAGAGTAGAAAGGACAGAAATGATCACTGATCAGATAACAGAGGCAATTTGTTTTATTTATTTATTTTTATCCCGCCTATTAGTTTTATAAATAACTCAAGGCGACAAAACATGTGGGATCTTCCTTCCTCCTCCTATTTTACCCCACAACTACAACCTGTGAGGTGGGTTGGGCTGAGAGAGAGAGAGAGAGAGAAACTGGCCCAAAGTCACCCAGCTTGCATTCATGCCAAAGGTGAAACTAGAATTCCCCATCTCCTGGTGATTGGCCCAAAGTCACCCAGCTGGATTCATGCCAGAGGTGAAACTAAAATTCCCTGTCTCCTGGTGATTGGTCCAAAATTATCCAACTGGCATTCATGCCAAAGGTGAGACTAGAACTCCCTGCCTCCTGGTGATTGGCCCAAAATCATCCAATTGGCTTTCACGTGTAAGGTGGGATTAGGACTCACCTTCTCTTTGTAATTGGTCCGAAATCTCCCAGCCAGCTTTCATGTCTAAGGCGGGACTAGAATTCACAGTCTCTGGTGATTGGCCCAAAGTCACCCAGCTGGTTTTCATATCAGAACAATGAGGTAAATTTTAGCAGAACAGAAATAAAGTGGATGAAATTAACATGTTGAAATAGAGTTAATACAAATTTTCTATCCAGTTTTAGACCATTCTCCCCAATGAATCAATGAACAAGTACATCTTGTCCTCAACTTATGACAATGGAGCCCAAAATTTCACTGCTAAGTAAGACAGCTGTTGAGTGAGTTTTGCCCCATTTTAGGGCAGTTGTTAAGTGAATCAATAAAATTGTTAAGTTAAATCAGTCAATCAGAATAGAGCTTGAAGGGACCTTGGAGGTCTTCTAGTCCAACCCCCTGCTGAAGCAGGAAACTCTATACAAGTGACTGTCCGGTTCCACTGGCTAATTGTCCTCACTATTAAGAAGTTTCTCCTTAATTCCAGGTTGCTTCTCTCCTTGATTAGTTTCCATCCATTGTTTCTTGTCGTGCCTTCTGGTGCTTTGGAAAATAGGTTGACGCTCTCTTCTTTGTGGTGGCCCATCAAATATTGGAAGACTACTATCACTCTTAGTCTTTCCTTTCTCTAGACTAGCTAGACCCAAATCCTGCAACCATTCTTCATGTGTCTTTGTCTCCAGAACCTTAATCCAAGGGTGAAATCCAGCAAGTTCTGATAGGGTTCCGGAGAACTGTAGCGGAAATTTTGAGTAGTTCGGAGAACTGGCAAATACCACTTCTGGCTGGCCCCAGAGTGGGGTGGGAATGGAGATTTTGCAGTATCCTTCCCCTGCCCCGCCCACCAAGCCAAGCACACCAAGCCACACCATGGCTACCAAGCCACGCCCACAGAACTGGTAGTAAAAAGATTTGAATTTCACAACTGTCTTAATCATCTTAGTTGCTCTTTTTTTCTACTTTTTCCAACGTCTCAACATCTTTTTTGTAATGCGGTGACCGAAACTGGATGAAGTATTCCAGACGCGGCTTTACTAAGATTTTATAAAGATTTCATACTTCGTGTGATTTTGATTCTATGCCACTGTTTATACAACCCAGGATTGTATTTAGTAACCTGGTTAGTACCCTGGTTTTTAAGTGAATCTGGCTTCCCCATTGACTGTGCTTGTACGAAGGTCACAAAATGTGACTCCACATGACCCTGGAACATTGCAACCATCCCTAAATATGACCCAGTTGCTGAATGTCCAAATTTTTCATCACTCAAAACTACATCGGTTCAGCGGCAACAGAGCTGCATACACTCCTCTGAAGTGTTTGGCTCCGGTCCACTTCTAGGTTTAGCAAGTTGTGTGAACCAGTCAACCTTCCTGGTATCCCCAAGCCCCTGAGATTTTAAGCAAAGCTGAAAGTAATGGATATCGACACATGTACAAGACATCAGTGTGTTGTGTGAGCCTTACAGTCACCTCGGGAAGATCACAAATTATGCGATTTGCATTTGTTGACTAGTTTGTATAATTTGCATGACACACCTGATATCACACCCTTTCCTGCTCCCATTGTGATGGGAAATACTGCACCTGTGCCTGAGGTTGAAAACAATTGGACCACTGTACCGGTTTAGCCAAGCTGGGACCAAAATGGGCCTTTCAGTTCCTAACCATGCTTCCCAAAGGAAGTCGATCTGTGAAGTACATAGTTTTGTGTGATGACTGATCATTGTGTTGCTCTGTATTGCATATAATAAGCTGTCATATGCGCTGTCTCCGACGTATTCTTGGCATCTCCTGGCAGGACAAAGTTCCAAATAGCGCAGTCTTGGAACGTTCTGGAATTTCTAGCATGTATACACTATTGAAACAGCGACGTCTATGCTGGCTGGGGCATGTCATGAGAATGCTGATGATCGGATTCTGAAAGGTCTCCTGTATGGAGAATTAGTACAGGGAAACTGCCTTAGAGGGAGTCCACAGCTGTGATATAAGGCTACCTGCAAGAGGGACCTAAAGGCCCTGGGAATGGACATTAACAACTGGGAAACCTTTTTTTTTTAAAAATTTGATTTATATGCCGCCCTTCTCTGGAGGCTCAGGTCGGCTTACAATGCATTAAGCAAAAGCTTTCATACCTCTGTATATTTTTTATACAAAGTCAGCTTATTGCCCCACAAACTGGGTCCTCATTTTTGTATACCTACCTTAGAAAGGATGGAAGGCTGAGTCAACCTTGAGCCTGGTGAGATTTGAATTTACAGTAATTGCAGACATCTGGTGTTAATCACAATGCTTTTAGTCTGCTGAGCCACCAGGCCCTAGACCTTGATCTCCGATCATTCATGTTAGGATATGATTTGAGCCTAACAGATTGTCCAGGCAATATATGTGTTCTGTGACTTTAAGTTTTAATGCTGCATCATGCTGTAATGCTGAGTCATGCTATAATTAGTTGTAAACGTATTTAAGAAAGGTACTGTAATGTATTCAGTTGATGATAAGCTGCCATTGTGCTATCATCGCGTGCGTGTGTGGGTGGATCTGCTACCATCCGGGGTTTGTGTACCAGAGTGAACCAACTACTGTTTGTTTGGTAAGAAGCTTTTTGGGTTTAACCGGTAAAGACTTGGACTGTTTAGAAGACTACGAGATAACACCAGTTTGCACATATCTCTTATCTCATTGCTCTCAGCAATGTTTCTCTGTGCACTATACTCTGCTGGTTGCTAACACAACAACAATACCCTTAACAGTTCAGCTTGGAGGCTAAAGACGCAGCACGGCCTTCTCCAGTTCGAAGAGACACTTGAGGCAAAGAGGCAGTCCCAGAACCAGCGAAATCTGGTGGCTGGGCAGGGGACAGAATGTATCTGCCCTTCGTGTGGAAGGGATTGCCACTCGCGAATTGGCCTTTTTAGTCACACCAGATGCTTTCCAGAGCGCGATACCATAGTCTTTTGAGACTGAAGGATGCCAATGAGAAGCTGTAAGATCTGCCAGCTTCAGCTTGGCGCCTTGCCGGCATTCTGCCATCAATTGGGGAAGGGAAGGGGGAACAAATGGACAATAAAGCTGTATACGTTTATGGTGGGAAATTCGGAGGGGAGAATTGACAGTTGAGAAAGAACAGAACGTTTTGGAATTGGGGTCATGCTGGCGTGCCTGCATCTTTAAGTCCATTTGCCCTGACAATGGAATTTCACCCACCCAAACACCTCAGTGTTGTCCAAAACATCTTGGTGGTACTGAATTGGCTACACACGGGGAGGGCTAGGGGAAACAAGGGGTTTAGTTTTGTACCGGAATGCGGGAATTTTAAATTCTGTTTGACTTTACAGCATCTCTTAGTAAAAGTGCCTTTTCACATCAACCAAATGGAGTCAAGAGTTTCACTTCCCTGAGGGATCGGTCTGAGGCAGGTCTGACAGAAACCCTGAAATGGTTTACATGCGGTAAAACAGCTGCAGATCGGTGTAGTCATCTCAGAATACCTCAGAAGGTGGAAAGAGGACTTGATTTCTTCTCCCACACCCACCTGGGCTTGTTTCTTTACTCCAATGGTGGCCACGCATAGAAACCATTTGATCCACCTTTTGGCACCTCCTTGAGTTATCCTTGTCCAGGGTGAAGTACAATAGTATACTGGGTTTCCCCGAAAATAGGACATGTCCCGAAAATAAGGCCAAGTCTGATTTTTGGGGTGGGCCAAAATATACGCCCTCCCCTGAAAATAAGCCCCCCCTCACACACATATACACACACAGAGGTCCCTCACCCCCCAGCTCTCCCAAGACAGCCACATCCCTGGAAACTCCTGTGTCCCTGCCCCTTTCTTTGCCCGCAGCATCCACTGTAGATCTTGATGGTCTTGATGGTGGTCGCCCGCTCTCACCCCCATGCCCAGATGCCACGTCCGCATAGCCTGTGCTACCGAGTGCCTGCCCCAGGAGCCCCTGTCAGAGCGGCAATCAGCCCTGTTACCTTGCATGGGGTAACTGCCCTCATTTTGAGTTGGATCGTGGCTTTTATCCTTCTGTATACTTTGATCAATAAACCGAAGAAATATTCTCTAATTAAACTCATATTTATTGTAGAAAATAAAGACATCTCATTATCTAAATCAGATTACATGTTGACAAAGAATCCCCAGCCTGACCGTAGCTGGCTGGAGAACAAAGGAAAGTTTTAGAAGAAGTGAAAGAATGCAGTACATGCGCAGTAGGTGCTGGTAAGAAATTTGGCAAGCTACTGTGAGTCTGACAGTCCAGAAATAATAGCTCTGCTGGTAAATATAAAAACGCAGTGACAGCCCCAGTGCAAGCATCGCTGCCCCGGGGCTTCCTTTACAGGCGGCCACCAGTGGCCAAGCTCAGCTGTTGGCGAGGAGCATTGATCATGGCTGGGCCAACCGAGCTGTGTCTGTTGGCACTGCCCTTGGCGCGGCTGCCCAGCGTCTCGCTGCCGGGTACCTGGAAAGAGTAAACTGGACCTGTGGGCTCGCTGGTGGGCACTCCGGTCAGTTAGTGCTCAGGCAATCGGGGCGGAGAGGAGCAGAGAGGGGAAGGGGAGGCCTCAGGCCACTATCACAATAGAGTGGGAAGCACACTCCGAGACTGGCCGCTGCCCTGGCTGGGGTTTGCCCACATCGATGGGGTGAGGTCTGGGAGGCGCGCGAGTGGGTGGTGGGGACAGGCACTAGCGTGGCTTGGTGCCTTCGGGCCGCTTGCATTCTATACACCCCCCCATTGGAGGGGAGGGGCTTGATGGCGGTGCATGAAGAGAGTGTATCTTTGCCGGACTCCTGGCTGTGAGTGCACAGGCCACCCGGGGCCTCCTGCACCCCCGAAATAATAAGACCCTCTCATAATAAAGCCAAGCCCTTATTTCACGGTTCAAAAGAAAATAAGACCCTGTCTTATTTTCGGGGAAACACGGTAGTCCTGTGTGCAAGATTGTAAGCCGGCATTGCCTCAATTGAAGATGTTTGACCCATTGACTGTGCTTGTAAGAAAATTGCAAATGGTAATCGTATGACTCTGGGACACTGCAACCGTCATAAATACAAGTCAGTTTCCAAGCATCTGAATTTTGATCACATGACCAGGGGGGTGCTGCAACAGTTGTAAGTGTGGGAAAAGGGTCATAAATCACCTTTGTCAAGTGGGCGGGTACAACCTCGTAGATGACAAGCTGGGTGGATACAACTTCATAGACGACCCTCATTCTGTCAAGGACCTTGGAGTACTCATCTCGAATGATCTAAGCGCCAGAGCCCACTGTGACAGCATTGCCAAAAAGGCATTAAGAATTGTTAACCTAATCTTGCGAAGCTTCTTCTCCGGTAATATTGTACTGCAAACTAGGGCATACAAAACCTTTGCTAGACCAATTCTTGAATACAGCTCGTCTGCCTGGAATCCGCACTGTATATTGGACATTAATACAATTGAAAGTCCAGAGGTATTTTACGAGAAGACTCCCCCAGTCCTCTGCTGACAACAGAATAGCTTATGCCACCAGGCATGAAATTTTGGGCTTGGACAATTTAGAATTACGCCACCTTCGGTCTAACCTAAATGCAGTACACAAAATTATCTGCTACAATGTCCTACCTGTCAATGACTACTTCAGCTTCAACTGCAACAATACATGAGCACACAATAGATACAAACTCAAGGTAAATCGCTCTAAAGTCGACTGCAGAAAATACGACTTCAGCAACAGAGTAGTCAATGCCTGGCATGCACTACCTGACTCTGTTGTTACATACCCAACCCCCCAAAATTTTAACCTTAGACTGTCTACTGTTGACTGCAACCCATTCCTAAGAGGTCTGTAAGGGGTGTGCATAAGGGCACCAATGTCCCTGTCCTACTGCCCCCATTTATTTGTATCCATTTCCTGTATTCATAATCATGTTTATACTTATATCTGTTATCTTATACATCTTTGACAAACTAACTAAATAAATAAACAAGATGTTTGATTTCAGGCCGAACGTGCTGAATAAATTTTTCTTCTGCTTTCGTGCAAGCACTCTGTTTGGTAGGGTGTTAAATACGCCCAGTGAATCTGTGCTTAAGGTTACAACAAGTCTCTTACTATAATTTGGATTCTCTGTGGTTTGGTTCCTACCATAGATACCATTTTGCAACCCTTTCTATCAGCCTGTTATTAGGCATTTGCAACGGATTTTATAGGGCGGCATTGTGGTGTGGGAACTTGGACTCGAGGGCGTGGGAATAGCACACAACACTGAACCACAATCTCGGCACAGTTGTTTAGAAGTTAATTCCAGTGTGGTTCATGAATCAGACAATCAGGAAGTTCCTAAAAGAGAGTAATGGAGGACAGCGAGATTTCCTTTTTTTTTTGCCCTGACCAATATTAATAAAATCTCCATCATGTTGACCTCAACCGTTGATGAATTCATGGACACATCCATATATTTTTTTATACAGATTACAGGCTGCCCTCGATTTACAACAGTTCATTTAGTGACGGTTCACTGAAAAAAGTGATTTTCCACACTTAACAACTGTTGCAGTATCCTCATGGTCACATTCTTCTTACTGTATTTGTCATCAGCAATGGCTTTTCACATGTTGTCAACTTTTTGAGGTAGATCAAGCCAAGAAACAGGCATAAATCTCCAGGCCTTTAGTAATCCTTGTTACTGTTCTCTGTACTTTTTCCAAAGTCTCCACATTTTCTTTTGGTAATGTAGTGTAGGAGGTTAACACCCACCCCGCTCCTAGAGGAATGAAATATTTTAGGAAATATTAAAAAAGGCAGAATATTATGTTTCCCTGGATGAGAAATGGAGAAGCATGTTTTAAAGATGAAGCAGCTCCCACCTTCTTGGCCCCTCACCCTTTGTCAATGGGCCAGAGGCAGAAACCCAATCTCCCCCCTTTGTCAATGGACCATTATCTGCAACACAATAGGACCCATCTAGCAACAGAAACTCACCACATGGCACCTGGGAAAATTACATTAGCCAGCAAAGCTAGCTATGACCTCTGACAGCAACCAATCAGGATACTTTTCCTGTGCCCCAGGATGTTCAAAGCCCAGAGAGGGTATAAAACCCAGGGACTCTCAGCATCTCTGCCCCTTTTTCTGCTCAGGAACTCAAACCATGTGGTCCTGCTGTCCACCATTAAACCATGTTTCCAAGCAGTCTCCATATTTCCAGTGTCTTTTTCCCCACTTGGAACTGAACCCAGAAGGATATTTCTTCCAACAGTAGTGACCAAAACTGGGTGCAGTATTCCAGGTGTGGCCTTACTAAGGTTTTGTAAAATGGTGCTAATACGTCACGTGATTTGGATTCTATGCCTCTGTTTATACAACATGGGAGTCCATGGGACTAAACACTACTACAGTCCCTGCTACAACTCACTTAACTTGATCCAGTAAAGTCCCATCGTTCCCGCAATGTGTTAATCTTGATTAAAGTTAACCTCGCTAATTGTGTGCGTCTGTGTATGTATGTGCTGTTCAACAAACTGTACAATGTAATGGACCAGGTTAATTAGCTTGTTTATAGGTTCACTTCATTTTGCAAGATAGGCTTACAGGAACCAGATCAAACCTGTTGTTTTAACACGGCCAGAAATCAAATGGGATAAAGGTCAAGTAACTACATCTATTGTACAGGTAGCTGTACTCCAAAACTGAGGTCTCCAATTGCACCACAGTTTTTCTTTGTGCACATCCAAAATACACTATCCATCTAGCAAGATTACTGATTTATTTATCCAATTTTTACAGCCTCCACTCCCCCGACTCAACCGAGTGACTCTGGGCAGCATATACTTTTAAAATTATAAAACAATTAAAAAAAGCAGAAAAATCATCCAGAAATTAAATACAAGGTAGTCCTTGTTGTACAATCAGAATTGAGCCCCAGATTTATGTTGCTAAGTGAGACAGTTGCCAGGTGAGTTTTGTCCCATTTTACGACCTTTCTTACTACAAGTTGTTAAGTGAATCGCTGCAGATGTTAAGTTAGGGACACGGTTGTCGAGTGAATTTGGCTTCCCTATTGACTTTTATTTATTTATTTATTTATTTATTTGGTTTGATTTATATGCCGCCCTTCTCTGGAGACTCAGGGCGGTTTACAATGCATTAAGCAATAGCCTTCATACTTTTGTATATACCTGCTTAGTAGGGCTTTTGGCCCCCCTCTAAGCAGTGTTCTTTTTTATACAAAGTCAGCTTATTGCCCCCACAATCCGGGTCCTCATTTTACCTCCCTCGGAAGGATGGAAGGCTGAGTCAACCTTGAGCCTGGTGAGATTCGAACTCGCAGTAATTGCAGGCAGCTGGCAAACAAGTGCTATTTAACAGCGCTTTAGTCCGCTGCTCCACCAAGGCTCCTACTTTGATTGTCAGCAGGTCGCCAAAAAGTGATTACGCCATCCTAGGGCACCACCATCATCCTAAACATGAGCTCGTTGCCGAGCACCCAATTTTTATTATTATTTTTTTAAAATTTGATTTATATGCCGCCCTTCTCCGGAGCCTCAGGGTGGCCTACAATGTGTTAAGCAATAGCCTTCATACTTTTGTATAAATATATATATATATATATATATATATACAAAGTCAGCTTATTGCCCCCACAAACTGGGTCCTCAATTTACTCACCTTAGAAACGATGGAAGGCTGAGTCAACCTTGAGTCTGGTGAGATTCGAATTTACAGTAATTGCAGACATCTGGTGTTAATCACAATGCTTTTAGTCTGCTGAGCTATCCAGGCTCAGCAGACCACACGACAGTCAAGTAAGCGTGAAAAATGGTTATAAATCACTTCTTTTTCAGTGCCACTGTAACTTTGAACGGTCCCTAAATGAACTGTTGTAACTCAAGGACAACCTGTATTGTCTGTTTAGATCAGGGGTCTCCAACCTTAGTTGGGTATCGTTCATTTAAATACATACATACATACATACATACATACATATATATATGTGTGTGTGTGTGTGTGTGTGTGTTTTCTGAGGTTTTCATGGGTGTTTGTATGTAGGTCTTTGGTTATTTGGGTCTTCTCCCGCGTAGAATTGGAAGTATCTTGGCGACGTTTCGACGAAGTCTCATTCGTCATCTTCAGGCTGGTGTTCTCGGCTTCGTGCTTGTGCAAGGAAAGCGTGATCGGAGCTGCCGTCTCTCTATAAAAACTCAGGATATCACAACACTAGAACTCAGGATGTTAACACACAGCCCATTACCCAGGTCATTGAAATACAAAAGACTAATCTGCGAACATCAACTCCATCAACCAATCAAGATGTAACAACACAGGCAACCAACCCGCTCACAGCCAGCACCCCACATCTCCCTACCAGTATTTATAGAGACGACAGCTCCGATCACGCTTTCCTCGCACAAGTATGAAGCTGAAGACACCAGCCTGAAGATGACGAGTGGGACCTCGTCGAAACGTCGCCAAGATACTCTCAATCTTACACGAGAAAAGACCCAAATACGCCAAGACTTGCATACCCGTACCCATACATATATATATATTTCATATATATATATATATATACATACACACACACACACACACGCATTACACACACACACACACACACACACATCTGTAAAGAAAGAAGCAGACATCCTGCGAGCTCCGGAATTAAGCCTCCATCATCCAGCATGAGGACAGCAAAAACAACACAGCTGATTACAAGTGGGAGATGGCTGGAAGGGCCTATAACATGCGCACGAGCCAAATTGATTATTGGCATATAATCAATTTGGCAGAGATCTCTGTAATGGTAGTTTAATATACTGATGATGTCAGCAGATGGCTGATGAAAACTTAGTTAAATAAAATTTTTAATTATTTTAAAATTTTAAGTTCCGGAGCTTGCAGGATGTCTGTTTCTTTCTTTACTAATATACCTGGAACTCGTATTTTTAGAAGTTTGTAATATATATATATATATATATATATATATATATACACGTCTTTGGTTATTCGGATCTTCTCCCGCGTAAAATTGGAAGTGTCTTGGCGACGTTTCGACAAAGTCTCATTCGTCATCTTCAGGCTGGTGTTCTCGGCTTCGTGCTTCCAGGAGCAATGTGAGATCGCAGCTGTCTCTTCCTTTTTACGGAAACCCGAGACATTACCTGTACACACACACACACACACACACACACATATATTTGTTTTCTGTAATATATATATATATTACAAACTTCTCAATTGTGCAAACTGCTCAATTGTGGTTCCAGAAAAAGTTTGGCTACGTAGGAAAGACCTGGCTTAAAGGAAAAACATACACACACACACATGTATGTATGTATGATGGATGTATATGTATATATATGTATGATGTATGCATGTATATGTATATATATATGTATATGCCAACCCTTCAATCCCCACCACGCACGTGACCCAAGATTTGGGACACACATGCAGGGGATGATCAAAGGCAAAAGGACCACCCGGTCGAGCCTGCGGCTGCTGCACCACCGGCGATTCAGAAGGCGGGGCAGCCAGAGCCCCTAGGGAATAAGGAGGAGGGCGGGGCTAATATGCAAATGACCCGGCAGCGCCGAAGGCCTTATGGGAAACGTAGTTCTTCCTCCGGGCGGCGCCGGGACCCTCGCAGAGGGCGCGGACTACGGTTCCCGGGAGCGTCCAGCGAAAGGCGGAGGCGGCCTTCTGTTGTGCTCGCCCAAGGATGCCCGCGCAGGCGCACTGCGACGGGTTGCGACAGAGGAGCCGCTTGAAGGTCTTTCTGCCTGGCTGCTGCTGCTGCTGCCGCCACCGAGCAGGTAGGGTGGGGGGCGCCTGCGCGACTCCGCTCCGGAGGGCGGGGGGTGTCGCTCCCCGCGGTGAAGCCTGGGCAGGGAGGGAGGGAGGGAGGGGAGGGGAGGGGAGGGGGATCCTTAGTGAGGAGGGGGCGTCCCTCCTAAAGGGGGATGTGATCGAGAAGGGGGGGGGGGGCTGCCTTGACCGGGGGAGGGGGAGGAGCGCTTTCACCGGCTTGCCCTAACCAGCACCCCCCCTTCTCCCCCGCTTTGCAAGGCTTTTGGACTCCAGCGCCCATCATCCGCAGCCAAAGCCAAAGCTGCCTTTGTTGAAGATGGGGAGGGACGGGGGGGGGGGGAGGCCGTGGAGGTTTTGGCCCCCTGCCCTTTTCCCCTTTGCAAAGAGCTGGGCGGGGAAGGGGAGGCCTGAATGGGGAAAGTGGGGGTGCTTTGCAGCGGAGGTGCGTGTGTGTGTGTTTGCACGCACCCCACTCCCAGCCCGGCAGGCGGTCCCTTTCTTGCACCGGGCTCCAAGTACCCCCACCCCAGCTCGGGTGGATGCCGCTTTCTCCGCGTCCCTGCGGGTCCCGCTTGAGTTGTGGGGTCTTGGGGGCCAGGAGGAGGTCCCGCTGCAAACCTCCTGAGAAGGCCTGGCGAAAGGGTCGTGGGACACACACACACACACACACACACACACACACACACACCCGATGGCCGGTGGGTAAGGCAGCGGTGCTGGGACCCCGCCTTGAAAGGATAAACTTCCCCTTCCCACCTCTGCAGGAGAGGCCTCGTTACAGCAGAATTTTCTCTCTCTCTCTTTCTTTCTCTTTCTCTTTCTCTCTCTCTTTCTGTCTACATCTCTCTCTCATTCTCTCACTCTTTCTCTCTCGTTATCTATCATCTCTGTCTCTACATCTCTATATCTGTCTGTCTCTATCTTTGCCTGTCTCTATGTCTGTCTGTCTCTGTCTCCTTCTCTCTGTCTACCTACCTACCTCCATCCATCCATCCATCTATCTATCTATCTATCTATCTTGTTTCCCCCAAAATAAGACCCTCTCTTACATTTTTTTGAACCCTGAAATAAGCGCTTGGCCTTATTGCCATGCGCTCAAAAAGCCCGATTGGGCTTATTATCCGGGAATGTCTTATTTTGAGTGAAACAGGGTATCTATCTACCTCTCTCTCTCCCTCTCTTTCTCTCTCTCTCTCTCTTTACCTCTCTCTCTCTACTTCTCTCTCTCTACGTTGCCCTCTCCCTCCCACCCTCTCTCTCTACCTCTGCCTCCCTCTCTCTCCCTCTCTCTCTCCCTCTCTCTCTCTCTCTCTCTCTCTCTCTACCCCCTCTCTTTATCTCTCTCTCTCTCTCCCTCTCTCTCCCTCTATCTACCTCTCTCTCTCTCTCTCTACCCCCCCTCTCTCTCTTTCTCTCTCTTTCTCTCTCTTTCTCTCTCTACCTCTCTCTACCTCTGTCTCTCTCTCTCTGTCTACCTACCTACCTACATCTCTCCATCATCCACCCACCCACCTATCCATCTATCATCTCACCTATTAACAACCCTCAGTCTAGCATATCAAGATGTATTTTGGGGGTGGGAGGGGGGAGAGGCCTGTCCAATTCCCTTTGCCTGGAAATGTGTGAAAATATGCCTGGAAGGAGTTTAAAAAAAACCCCAATCCTAAAAACAAGGGTGTAAAAGCAGATTGATGGGTTGGAAACCCCCCCTCACTCCCCCCCCCCCCGGCCCAGCTTCCTTGATTTACCGGTGGTTGTTTCCCCACCCCCCACCCCTTGCTGCAAAAGCTGCCTGGAAACAGGTGAGCGATAGGTCACCTCAGCCTCTCTGGGCTACCGGTTCTCGTCTCCCGGATCCTGAAAGGATGCTTGGAGACAGGGATTGCTGGGTGATGGTTTGCAGATGGGCCCTACAGAGGGTGCTGCAAACAAGGGAATGAATGAAGCAGCAGGTAGACAGGCTGGAGTTGCCTCGCTGAGGCCTTTCTGCTTGATGCCAAGCCATTATGTAAGGGAGGCATCTCGTGCCACCAGGGAGGGGAACGAAAGGAGACATAAACCCGTGTGGCATGAAGAGTGCAGAATGACTTCGTCGAATTGCCAGCGAAATGGTCTGTTGGCCGTAGTAACTGGTATCTCAACGATAATGTCTCTCCCTAAAGGGTTTTAAAACGAGGGATTTAAAACGTTTGCAAAGCCTTTTTGTTATTTGCAGAAAGAGGAACCCGCTTTCATGATGACAGAATTTTGCTGAATCATGCAGCCGGGGAATATTTTTTCCCCCGCCCCTTCTGTTGTAGTGAGGCATAAAACACAAAAGGCAACACCACAGGGCGAAGTGGGTGATTTTTGGCATAAGGAAAAGAAAGATGAAGAAAGATAGAAGTAGCACAGAAGGGGAAAAACAACTGACACTAGGGAGCCCTTATTTTGACTTTAGCCCTATTAGGTCTAGACAATCCAGAGACAGGTTGCATTTAACACAGTGAGCTCCCTGGGACTGTTTGTCTCTTACAAAGATGTGTCTGAGGTACTTGTAATTGGCTAATGATAAATGAAATGGAATTGATGGATCATTATATAAAGCGTTGTCACTTAATGGTGTAATTGTTCGAAACTCACCAGGCTCAAGGTCAACTCAGCCTTCCATCCAGCCTTTCTAAGGTGGGTCAATTGAGGACCCAGTTTGTGGGGGCAATAAGCTGACTTTGTATAAAATATACAAAAGTATGAGGGCTATTGCTTAACGCATTGTAAGCCGCCCTGAGTCTCTGGAGAAGGGCGGCATATAAATCAAATTTTATAGACAGTGCAGTGGCTCTCAATTTTTGAGCCGCACAGCATTTCTCGACAATTCGGGCATTGATGGCTAATCTTATCTTACAAGCGCCCCTTTTCCATTTTGCCTATTGAAAAACTCTTAAGTAACCCAGTTGTATGGATAGATTTGCTTAACAAAATTGCTCCTTCCAGAGATGGCAGGAATTGGGTGTGTCTGCTCTAATGAACAGAAGGACCAGGGGTGACAGGATAGCAGTGTTCCAATATCTTGAGGGGCTGCCACAAAGAAGAGAGGGATCAAACCATTTTTCAAAGCACCAGAAAGTAAGAAAAGAAACAGCCTTGTTTCTTACTCCTTAATGAATTAAGGAGAGGTCCAACCTAGAACTAAAGAGAAATTTCCTGACAGTGAAAACAATGAACCAGTGGAAGGACTCCAGGAGTTTTGGGTGCTCCATTATTAGGAGAAACTGGACAGCCATTTGTTAGGAATGGCATAGGGCAGTGATGGCTAACCTTTTTGCCATCATGTGCCAAAAGCAGGGGGAGCATAGAGGGGCCGTGCGTGCGTGTGCCCACACCCATAATTCAATGCGCGCGTGGCACCTCCACCCCCACTCACCCTGCTTTTGCCACACTGGGCCCGGTAGGCCCATTTTTCACCCTCCTGAGGCTCCAGAGGCTTTCTAGGAGCCTGGGGAGGGCAAAAACAGCCGTCCCCACACCCCCGGAGGCCCTTGGGAGGTCGGAAACAACCCATTTCCCGACTTCCGGTGGGACCAGAAGGCCCAAAAATCAACTGGCTGGAGCTGGAGCTGAGTTAGGACAATGCTCATGTGCCCACAGATATAGCTCCATGTGCCACCTGTGGCATCCGTGCCATAGGTTCGCCATCACGGGTATAGGGCAGTGATGGCGAAAATTTTTGGCACCAAATGCCCAAACCGGAACACGTGTGTGTGCGTGAGTCTGGAAACCAGCTGGCCAGCGCACACATGCCTATTTTGTGGCTGTTTTTTGGGCCATTTTCATGCCGTTTTTCAGGCTGTTTTCAGGCTGTTTTTTGGGCAGTTTTTGGCCTGAAAAACGGCCTGAAAACAGTCCAAGAAATGAGCTTATTTTGGCCATTTTGAAGGCCGTTTTCAGGCCTTTCTCAGGCTGTTTTTTTGGGGGCATTTTTGTGCTGTTTTCAGAAAATGGCACAAAAGCACCCTAAAAACAACCCCAAAACAGCCCAGAAAATGGCCCAAAACCAGCCTGAAAACAGCCTGGAACATGGCCCCAAAATGGTCTGTTTTTTGACCATTTTCCAGCGCTCCGGCACCTGCAAAAACCAGCTGGCCGCCACGCTGGAAACCATAAAAGCAGCTAGCAATGGTGAGCGTGCCCACAGAGAGGGCTCTGCGTGCCACCTCCATTTTTAAAAATGCAATTACATTCTCTTTTTTTCTAAACGTCATGGTCTTTAAGACCTGAATAGATCACAGATGATTGTTGATCTCTGTGTTTGCCAAATACATAGATTACTATTTATAGAGGATGTACTTCAGGTCTGTTGAGAAAAGATTGCTGTAGCACAGAACTGAAGTAACCGCTTGCAATTTCTTAATGCAAAGTTAGGACGAAGAGCCTGTTTTTTCCTCGTGTCGGGATTATCTGGGGTCAGGAATTCATCTGATACAGCATCCCTTCTAACCAGGACGAGTGGAAGTACAGTAGGCAGGCCATATTTGGGAATCGGGTTACAAAACTGTAATCCAACCCCGTTCAGGACATCTGTTTAAGAAGGAAGAGAGAGTGAGTGAGCAGCAGCTGTTCTCACGTATTATTTCTTTTTTTCCCTCTTGTTTTTTCCCCCAGAGTTTTCTGAGTGGCAAATATATTTGTTAACCCTGGCGTTTACAGAGAAAGATGAAAGATATCGATCTAGGGAAAGAGTATGTGATACCCAGTCCTGGGTATAGAAATATAAGGGAGAGAACTAGCCTGAATCAACGTGGAGGACAAGATGGGATCAAGTTCCAGCCAGAGAAATACAAGGTATGTAGCAATGACTGCTTTTTAAAGTGCATTTATCCTTCCTTCCTTCCTTCCTTCCTTCCTTCCTTCCTTCCTTCCTTCCTTTCTTTCTTTCTTTCTTTCTTTCTTTCTTTCTTTCTTTCTTTATTTTTAAATTTGTATACTGCCCTTCTCCCTGAGGACTCAGGGCGGTGAACAGCCAAGTAAAAACATAAACTACAAACATTAAAATACAATTAAAAAGATATATATAAATATGGGCCCTTGATAAAAATAATAATAAACAATTAAAAACATTTAAAAAGTGTTAGGCCAGCCAGGCTTGCTGGAAAAAGAAGGTTTTAAGGGCACGACGGAAGGCACCGAGGTCTTGGATTCTCCTTAACTCTGGGGGCAGCTGATTCCAGAGGGTAGGTGCCCCCACAGAGAAGGCCCTCCCCCTCCAGAGGCAGTTTGTGGGGGGGGGGGATCATCCTTCATGTTATCCCAAAAACAGGAACCCCGTGGAATAGGTCGTGCTGAGGAAGAAGGATTATCCAAAGCCCTGAAGTGTATGAGGATAAAGGCAGTCCTTCTAGCTCACTGTTTCTCAACCTTGGTAGCTTGAAGATGGGTGGACTTCAACTCCCAGAATCCCCCCAGCCAGCGCTGCTGGCTGGGGGGATTCTGGGAGTTGAAGTCCACCCATCTTCAAGCTACCAAGGTTGAGAAACACTGTTAGCTAGTCTTAACACTATAACCCTTAACCACACTGTCTCTGACACCAGCACTTGACCCAAATTGCATAATGGATAACATTCTGTGTTATATAAAAAATGAACGCATGACCTTCCACTATAATTAAAGAGTGTAATCAGCTTCGTGCTTTAAATGCCAATCAGCGAAAAGGAGACTGTATTTATTAAAGATTGATTGCTCTGGAAGCATGTCCAGGAAGGATCTAAAATTCATTTTTTTTTTTTGTTTTGCTTTGCATAAGTTAAAAGTCTGTAGAGATTCTCCATCATGCAGGTCGTGATTGTCCCAAAGGTGCTTTTTCAGGAAGCAAGTGGACTTGCTTGTTTTTTCCCTCTTTTGAAGAGGTTTCACTTCTCATCTAAGAAGCTTCTTCAACTCTGACTGGATGGTGGAGAATGGAAAGATTTATATTCCTTGCAGGCAGCTGGACATTTGGATTACTTGGATTACTGCAATTCCCTCTACATGGGCCTGCCCCTGAGATGCACCCGGAGACTCCAGCTGATCCAGAATGCAGCCGCACGGGTTGTTACAGGAGCCCCTCGTTACTCCCATATAACACCCCTCCTGCGTCAGCTGCACTGGTTACCAGTGGTTCTCCGGGTCCACTTCAAGGTACTAGTTCTCACCTATAAGGCCCTACATGATTTAGGTCCAGGATATTTACAGGACCTTCTGCCTGCCTGCTTCCCACCGTCCTGTTCGCTCACCGTCCTGTTCGCTCACATCAGGGTCCCGACGGCAAGCCAATGTCATCTAGCGGTGCCCAGGGGTAGGGCATTCTCTGTGGGTGCTCCCACCCTCTGGAATGAATTACCTACCGAGCTCCGGACGGCTCTTGATCTCCGCTCCTTCCGTCGGGAGCTGAAGACTTGGCTGTTCAAGCAAATAGGCTGACTCTGATTCTGGGTTTATTATTTATCATTAATTAGTTATTTGATTTAAAATACGATTTTATTGTACATGTTTCTTAACTTGTGTTCGCTGCCCTGAGTCCTTCGGGAGAAGGGCGGCATATAAATACATGTAATAAATAAAATAAATAAATTTGCATCCTTTTTAGAGGGTCCTTGGAGCTTTATCTATGTATCTTTGGATGACTGAGAATCTCTACAGACTTTTAGCTGTACTATTTAGGATGAACACCCTTTGAATGGTTGTGTTGTGGCTCCGTTGCCTGAGCCTGTGTCATCGGCAGATGCAGACTCTGAGAGTGAGGGGGAGGAGTTGGCAAGGCCTCCCTCTCCAGGACCCTCCTCTCTGGCAATGCCTTCGGAGGACACCAAAGGGCAAGAGATAGGCCCAGAGCCAAGCAGGTCCACGCAGCCATAGGTGGACAGTGATGAGGGTAATGAGTCTTGGCTGGATCCTCGGCAGCGTCGCAGGGATAAGCGCGCGCAACAGAAGAAAAGGCGTGCCAGAGATTAGGCTGAGTCACTGGACCACACCCCACAGGGTATAAAAGGGGGTGAGCTAGCCATTTAGACTCTGTGACGGAAAAAACTAACTCCTATTGAGTCACATTGCATCTGTGGAAAATTATTATCAGCCTTGGATTTATTTCTACGAACTGGACAATTCTTTACCGTGGGTATTTTGTTTGTTGATAAAAAGTTCTTGGCAAGCAGGTACTGGGTGGCTGCCAAGCGTCTTATCGGAAGAATTGGTTGTCTGCCAGTTTATTTAACCCCCAGCTGTCTGTGTGTGTGTGTGTGTGAGACAGGGACAGAACAGGTTGTGGGAGTAGGAATGGATTTCTGTAGGAAAAAATTGTAGATTACAGAACCAGGAGCACCACTCAGGTGACCCTGAGAACACAGATAAACCTCCAAGTGCTTCAAGGACCCTCTAAAGGGATGCAGATGACCAGCTGTCTGCAAGGAGTATAAATCCTTCCATTCCCCACTATCCTATCAGAGCTGAAGAAGCTTCTTGGAGGAGAAGCAAAATGTCTTCAAAATGAAAAAATAAAAGAAGTCCAGTTGTCTCTTGAAAAAGCACTTTTGGAGCTTTGCATAGTTAGTGACTATATGTTAATGAAGCTAGTAGCAAATATACCGGTATTTTCTTCAGGGCGGAAAAATTAAGGGAAGCAAAAAATCATGGCACAAACTGAACACTCCCCCTCCCCCCACACACAAATGGCCAATTCAGAGATTTAAAAGAAAGATTTTGAGGAACAGCTCCCCCATACTAAAGAAGAATTAAAAGGAATAATTTACCTTAATAGATTTTAGGATTAGGCAATAGATAATATTTAATGCTAAATATTAAATTTAGCCTTGGTGGCGCAGCAGACTAAAGTGCTGTTAAGTAGCACCAGCTGCCTGCAATTACTGCGAGTTCGAATCTCCCCAGGCTCAAGGTTGACTCAGCCTTCCATCCTTCCGAGGTAGGTAAAATGAGGACCCAGATTGTGGGGGCAATAAACTGACTTTGTATAAAAATGAACACCGCTTAGGGGGGGCCGAAAGCCCTACTAAGCAGGTATATACAAAAGTATGAAGGCTATTGCTTAACGCATTGTAAGCCGCCCTGAGTCTCCGGAGAAGGGCAGCATATAAATCGAACCAAATAAACAAATAGTGTTATACTAAACCAATCTGATATTTCCTTGGGAGTCCTAGGAACTAAAGCAAATAGTAGTGACACATGATAAAATTCTAGAATGTTACAAATCGTGTGGTTTTGATCATGTTACTATGCAAATTCTCTTAAAAAAAGCCCTTTACATTCTTCTAACCAGTATATGGACAATAATATAAAAGAACTTTATATAAAAAGTTCAGGGAATAGACAGAGAAATTCAGGAAATTATAGATCGGGTTACCTTGATTTCTGTTTATCAAATTGCTTTGATAAAATATCAGTGAGCCAGTTTGAGGTAGTGATTAGGGTACTGGCTATATGAAAGCCAGCTGGGTGAGTTTGGGTCAATCACCAGGAGATGGTGAGTTCTAGTCCCATCTTAGGCATGAAAGCCATCTTGGCGACTTTAGACCAATTGCCGGGAGACTGTGAGTTCTAGTCCTGCTTTTTAAAGAGGCAACTGGACTTTCTGGTTTTCCTTTGAAGGCGTTTCGCTTCTCATCCAAGAAGCTTCTTCAGCTCTTCAGATTTGGATGCGTGAGAATCCCCATAGATTTTTAGTCCTGCTTTAGGTATCAAAGCCGGCTGAGTGATTTTGGGCCAATCCATCTGTGAAGCTTGTTACAGAGAAAAAGAGGAGTGAGGAGTATTACACCTTTAGTTACCTACAAAAAGTAAATAAAAACTGGATGCAAAAATCTAATAATGGGAATCTCATTAAAATGCATATGAAGCAGTTCTTCTGGCGAATAGCGTAAAATAGGTGAGGGAAGGGCCCTTATTCTCTTCTTTTGCTGCTGCAGGATCTCTTCTAAAAGCAACCTAAATACCACAGCCAATGGGAAGCCAAGTTTGCAAATTTGACTCTCATTCCATTTTCTCATCCAGCCTTGACTTTGCAAATTTCATGATCTCAGCAAGCAAATTAAACCTTTTACCCCTGAAGGCTGCTTTTTATAGCATCCAGCTGGCAGGGAGAGAGAGAGAGAGAAAAAAAAATGGCAAGGGCTCACATATTGATGTGAACTTGGAGTCAGACTAATGAAAGTGTTGCCCCTAGGATAGGTAAATAGGTAAACTTTTAATGCTGCCAAAGTAATTTCTGTCTCACAGGGTTTTTTTTTAAAGAGTTCTTTGGAGTGTCAACAAATAGGTGTAGAGGTGTGCTCAGTACGACTTTGTTTCTTAGAAGTTTCAAAGGATTTTTTTTTTTAACCAAGTCCTTGACCAAGGACTTGAAAGCAAAATTAGCAGTCACAGGGTAAAAGAAAAAAAAAATACCTGCGCTTTCATAACCATTTTAATATGTAACCATTTTAATCTTTTAAAATGACCAGAATATGGGAAATCCTATTTTTAGAACAATAGAGTTGAAAGGCGGGGGGGTATACATTGTTCTGCTTGTTGATTAAGCTTTTGACAATCAGCTGATTGTGTAAGAACTAATTTTGTATAATTAGCCGCAGGGGAAAATTCAGAAACTTTTTTTTTGCTGGGGTTAATGAATGTCACCGGTAGTCCTCGACTTACGACCACAATTGAGCCCAAAATTTACGTTGCTAAGTGAGAAATTTGTTCAGTGAGTCTTTGTCCCCATTTTACAGCTTTTCTTGCCACAATTGTTAAGTAAATCACTGCAGTTGTTAAATCAGTAACGTGGATGTTAAGTGAATTTGGCTTCCCCGTTGACTTTGCTTAGTTAGAAGGTCCCAGAACGGGATCACATGACGGCCGGAGACTGCAAACGTCATAAATATGAACCAGTTGTCAAGAATCCGAATTTGAATCACATGACCATGGGGATGCTGCAGAGGTCATAAATGTGAAAAACGATCATAAGTCACTTTTTTTCAGTGCTGTTGTGACTTCGAACGGTCACTTAACGGTCACATAAGTTGAAGACTATCTGTATTGCTTTGTTCCTTTTTAATACTTGCAATTGTGATTAGCATGTTGTTGTGGCTAATAGATTACTATAAATGTGGAAATATTGCCACGTAACGAAGAGCTGCGGGCCACAGTTCTAAATTCTTGGTAAGCCAGCCTTTAGTATTTTCCCCTTGTTGCTGGTATTGTTGGACTTCCTGAGAATTTGTGACTCAGCAGAAATTACTCCCAGTGTTAAGGGAAATAGTTAGCTGCTGTTTTCGGGGATAGCTGGTGATGTTGAGCTGCTTCGTAGCCTTTAATTAAGCAGCTGCTATTTGGCAAATTTTAGCATCCATCACAGCATTGCTTACAGGCAGGCAATCCTTGTTTTTAAGCTGCAAGGACCTAAAATTAAATTTTCGGTGCATTCAACTTGTCTTAAGTCCTTTCCTTGTGCAGTGTATCTGGTTCATCCTGGGTGGTCCTTTTGCTCTCAGAAGCCTGCTTCTCTCTGCCAAGCCAGTTGCTGGTAAAATTTATCCAGAATTCAATCCTGAACTAAAATGCTCTTTGACATCAATCATGGAGTTTTGGCATGAGGGAGTTCATAATCTGTTGGTGTTGCCAGCCAGATGACTCTGTCAGGACCGATACTCATTTTCACCTACATTTTTCCTGCGCTGGCAGCTTGACAATAACTGTGTGTGTGTGTGTGTGTGTGTGTGTGTGTGTGTGTGTGTGTGTGGAATGCCAGGTTGGGAGAATGGTATTCAAACATCCGTTGGTACCATGGGACATGGCTGGCATCTCAAGGACACACCGAGCAGATGTCCTAGTGTGTCTGGCTGTTTCCCCTAACAAAATGAACAGGGGTGATTGGTAGACATTTTGGACTGTGGGTGGCCCATTGGGAAAAGGCGGAATTAACTATGCTTGCTTTTGCGCGGGAATCCCAGAGCTGGTTTTGCTTCTTCTGTGCCAATGTGGTCCATTTGGTAAAGTTTTAGACTCTTGGTAAACTAATGTCTCAGGAGTTCCTTTTTCTGGATTTGCCAACTGAACAGTTGACAGACTTCCTGGTAGAAGGCAAAGAGGTGGAAGGTGCCCACTTGGCAAAACTGAACAGTTTTGAACATGAACTTCTGTGTTTGAGTGGCCAGGATGGCATAGGGAGAATACTCTTTATCAGCCGACCACCTTCCCTTCACCTAATATTTTCCTTTCCTGAATTAGCTGGCACAGTCCAAGTCTGTTGCGGCCTGCCGGCAGCCAACAAAGCTGGCAGCAGAATCAAACAGTGAGAAGGTTGAGGAGGAACATGGGCCAGTCCTGGGGGCTGGGGAAAGCTCAGATGGGGCTCTGCGTCGGAGGCAGAGAGGGAGGGAGACAGCAGTGAGGCAGAGGAACAGCTGGAGCCCGTTCCCAGTGTGTGCATGTGCAGAGCTGCCAGAAGACAAGAACAACTCAGAACTCAGGGTCGACTTGGGAGTAAAGCCACACTTTGGAGGTGATTGGCCCTTCCCATAGGAAACAGAAGAGGAGCGAACGGGGAGTGGGCTTTTGCAGGAAACAATTCGTTCGGTTGTTTCAAGAGTGGAAAGTTCTGTTCGTGACTCTAAGAGACTCTGTACCAAGTTTTGCTTTGCACTCCGTTTGGAAACTATTGACATGGCAGCTTTCCAAGCGAGATAAGGTCTGTGTTGATAAATATTCCTCTGAAAGACTGTTTGCCAAGCCTTGCTGACTGTGAATGAAAGGAATTCACAGTCGTGTAAATGAAAGGGGTTTTGCCGGGACCAAGACTCTGCTTCATGCTTTTTAAGGGATCCTAGGTCAGAACAAAGTCATGGGCAGTGAATTGCCTTAGATTCCTTCTCCTTTAGGATTTCAGGGTACATGCTGAGCTAGTCCAGTTAAGCCCTGCTCCTGATATCATGGTCTCTGTGATGGAGCCCAGCTGCATTGGGTATAGGCCACCAAAAATAAGCCCTAAAATCAGGTTGGTCACAAGTTATGGCCAAGATGGGTAAGTTCTATTATGGTCATAACTCAAGGACTACCTGTAGGTCTTGTAATAGAAGGAGATGCAGCCTTACATGCTAACCTGCATCTGGACAGGATCCTGCCTCTGGATGTGTTTGTTCCCTGTACTTTTCTTTTTGGTGTCCTGATTTTGTGCTCATCCTGTCTTTTCAGCATGTAGCAAGAAGGGCTGGTCTTTAGTAGAACTACTGCTTGCTAATGGGACGAGCAGAATCTCGACACTTGGTGGGAAAAATAATTATTTTTTCAAAAATGCTTTGTAGACTCTGATTTTTTTTTTTTTAAATTGCAGGAATATAAAACGACACACCAATTTTCACGAAAGGCTTACTAACCCAGAAAAGAGAATTTTTAGCCATCTGCTTCTAGCTAAATGTCTATTTAGCTAGAAGCAGATGGTGGCACACAGAGCCATATCAGTGGGCACATGAGCATTGCCCTACCTCAGCTCTGGTGCGCGCATCTGATTTTCAGGCCTTCTGGACCCACCGGAAGTCGGCAAACGGGCCATTTCCAGTCTCCGGAGGGCCTCGGGGTGGGGGTGGGGGGGTAAGGCGTGTTTTCACCCTCCCCAGGCTCCTAGAAAGCCTCTGGAGCCCGGGGAGGGTGAAAATCAGGACTTCCGGTCCGACCGGAAGTCAGCAAACGGGCCATTTCTGGCCTCCAGAGGCTTTCTTGGAGCCTGGGGAGGGCGAAAAACGAGCCTACAGGGCCTAGCGTGCCATCACATGCCAAAAGCGGGAGCGCGGGGTGGTGGTGGTGGTGTCGCTCGTGCATGCACGGGAGGGGGGGGGCATTGAATTATGGGATACTGGTGAAAGTCATTTCATTTGAAGTGTTTATAAATGAAATTGAGTCATCTTTTCTATGTCCTGCTCTACCTGCTGAGATTCACATGATGCTCACAAGTGAGCTGAATGCGAGAAGAGAATGGAGTTGTTGGAGCATTTTTGTGGACGTTAAGATGGCTGAATAAAAAGGCGGGGTAGGAATTGAATAAATGAAATAAGCACAATTGAAAGTACAGTAGCTAGGATGGGGGCTAAATTGGTGCCAGCGAGGACACTGTGTTGTGATTTAATAACCAGCCACTTAGCATCTGGTTACATGACTATAAATAGTTCACCTAAGCAATTATATTTAATTTTCCCTTGATTGATAGTTTAATTCACTGATTTCAGTTTGAATTAAGATCCTCATTCAGGAAGAAAACGGGCATAATTGCTTATGTAAACCACCCGTAATAATATTAAGAGCTGCAGTTGCCATTCTGCAGATGCAGATGGCAGGTTCTGCAGTGTTTCCCCTTCATCACTCCCCTGACATCTGAGTGGCATAGTTGTTGGATAGATTGAAGACTTATTTGACTAGGAAAACCTAGAGCTAAAGGAAAGTGTACCCATTTTAAAAATAAAATGGAGTTTGCTATTAAAATCAAATTTCCTTTTCTGGAAACAATAAAGGTAGTCAGTCCTCTAGTTATGACTGGTCACTATGCAACTGTTGGAAGTTCTGATGGCCCAACCTGGGGGTGGTGTCAGTCAGGACCCCAGACAGTTCAGATGAATTATATAGGCTATATAGGTTTATTGTGCACTAAAGCTCTCTACAAGAATCTGAATTACTAACGGTCAAAAGCGAATTGGCGGTAGAGAAGAGTCAAAGGAATTCAAGATGGTCTGGACTTAGATTTCGCGTGAGCATGAAGGGACTCGAGACTGATGACGCCTTTGACCCCTCCCTCGGGCTCAGCCTGGTAATCTACAAGGTACAGGCAATCCTCGATTTACAACAGTTCATTTAGTGACCGTTCAAAGTTACTACGACACTGAAAAAAGTGACATATGACTGCCTTTCACACTTTCACACCATCCTGCATGGTCATGTGATCAAAATTTTGAGACACGGCAGTTGGTCCCTATTTATGACATTGCAGTATCCCAAGATCGTGTGATCCGCTTTTGCGACCTTCTGACAAGCAAAGTCAATGGGGAAGCCAGATTCACTTTACAAGTGTGTTACTAGATTAACAATTGCAGTGATTCACTTAACAACTGTGGCAAGAAAGGTTGTAAAATGAGAGAAAACTCTCTTAAATGTTTCACTTGGCAACATTAATTTTGGGCTCGATTGTGGTCGTAAGTTGAGAACTGCCTTTACTTATGAACCAGATTCGCAGTTCCATCGGTTCACACACACACAGAGCAACCATGTTGCCAATTCGGCATTTGCAATGTCGCACTGACTCTGTTTTATGACTTATTTTTCCAAAAACTGGCATTTCTGCTTTTAGCAATAGCACTTAGATGGTTAACCTTTTGGCCATTGCGTGCCAAAAGCGGGGGCGGGGAGTGCGGGGGGTTGCCCTTGTGTGTGCCCACACCCATAATTCTATGCGCCCCCCCCCCACATGCGCGT
This sequence comes from Masticophis lateralis, assembly GCA_030761175.1. NCBI lineage: Eukaryota > Metazoa > Chordata > Lepidosauria > Squamata > Colubridae > Masticophis > Masticophis lateralis. Next base: position 5,436,378 of record JAUDYJ010000005.1, on the reverse strand, counting down.
ATGACACCACCACCCCCGCTTTTGGCATGTGATGACACGGTGGGCCCGGTAGGCTGGTATTTCACCCTCCCCAGGTTCCAGAGACTTTCTAGGAGCCTGGGGAGAGTGAAAATGGCCTTCCCAATCCCCCAGAGGCCCTCTTTGAGGCTGGAAATGGCCCGTTTCTGACTTCCAGTGGGCCCAGAAGGCCTGAAAATCAGCTGGCAGAGCTGAGCTCGCGTGCCCACCAATATGGCTCCACGTGCCATCTGTGGCACGCGTGCCATAGATTTGCCATCACGGACTTAGACTTTACAGCCCTCTCTAAGCGATTTACAGAGTCAGCCTCTTGCCCCCAACAATTTAGGTCCTCATTTTACCGACCTCGGAAGGACGGAAGGCTGAGTCAACTTTGAGCTGGTGAGATTTGAACTACCAAATTGCAGGCAGCCGGCAGTCCGCAGAGGTAGCCTGCACTTCTGCATTCTAACCACTGCGCCACCGTGGCTCCTTTTCCGTGAAACCAGACCATAACAAGCCATGAGTTTGTTTAACGACTGTTGCATTCATTTAATGACCACCTCAAAAAAAAAAATCCAAATCATAAAACCAGTCATATGATCACGGAACAACTATGACAAATTATGGTTAAGTCAGGGACTACTGTTTTAGTACCTCAGAGGTACGTGGCAAGCCCTGAGATGCTCCCCAAGACGTAACCAGCTATTCCTGAGCAGAGATGAGCAATCTCACTGAGGAGGAATTTGATGCTCCTCAGGCTCGGAAAGTCTGCAGACCTGATTGGAAAGATTTTTTCATTACTGAATTAGAAAGAGTGATTCATTGAGGGCTGGCATGGGATAGCAATAGCACTTAGACTTATATAGCGCTTCAAAGTGCTTTACAGTCCCCTCTAAGTGGTTTACGGAGTCAGCCTCTTGCCCCACCCTGCCTCTCTCCCCCCCATCTGGGTCCTTGTTTTACTGACCTCAGAAAGGATGGAAGGCTGAGTTAAACCTTAAACCGGTGAGATTTGAACTGCTGACGATTGGCAGTCAGCATAATTAGCCTGCAATACTGCATTCTAACCACTGCGCCACTGCGGTGCTATATAGCTTGTTGGTCCACTTCACAAGTGCTGCTTCTCCTGTTTCCATTTCTACAAGGTGTTTCCGTTTCTGTCCGCAGTGCTATTTTCAATTTTGTTTTATGGACAGTACGGGTGGTCCTCGGCTTATAACCGATATTGAGCCCAAACTTTCTGTTGCTAAGCGGGACAGTTGTTAAGTGAATTTTGCCCCGCTTTACGACCTTTCTGGCCTCCGTTGTTAAGTGAGTCACGAAAGTTGTCTACATTAGTCACACGACTGTGAAGTGAATCTGGCTTCTCCGTTGACTTTGCTTGTCAGACGGTCACGAAAGATGATCACATGACTCCGGGATACGACAACCGTCATAAATATGAGTCCGGTACCAAGTGCCTTGAGTTTTGATCATGTGACCATGGGGTTGTTGCTGCAGTGGTCGTGAGTGTAGAAAACATTTTTTAGTGCCGTTGTAACTTCGGTCACTGAATGAGATAGTATAAATCGAGGGCTACCTGTGGCAAATTTGAGGGATGGCTGGGGAATTCTGGGAGTTGAAGTCCACATGTCTCAAAGTGGCCATGATTGAGAAACACTGCTTTATACTATACAGCAGGGGGTCTCCAACCTTGGCCTCTTTAAGCCTGGAGGACTTCAACTCCCAGAATTCCCCAGCCAGCTGGCTGGGGAATTCTGGGAGTTGAAGTCCTCCAGGCTTAAAGTGGCCAAGATTGGAGACCCCTGTTATACAGTATCTTCAGCAGGCACATTTTTCTTAATATTGTTTCAGAAGATGAGTAGCCTTTGGCCTAAAGTGCTTGCATGCGACCTTCAAACCATCTGGAACGGCCACATGTGTGAGATTTACAGAGGATGAGAAGCTTTGTCTGTTGCTGTCTCTCTGGGTCAAATGCCAGGACGATCTTGAAAAGGCCTAACGTTGCAAGCCACATTTCATTTTTTTTTTTTAAAAAAAAACTCATCCTCTTCCTGTTAACAGAGGCGGATATTTTGCACTTGGAGATTTGAGATCTTTTCAATGTTATTAACTGGAAGAGACAATGCAACGGTTGCCATGAAAGGAACTGCAATACAGTATTCTGGGTTGCAGACTGTATTGTTGACCTTTGACCTCTAGGCCCGGGGAATTAAAAAAAAATATCCCAGAAGTTATTATTATTAAGCTTTTTTGATGCGCCTGTTTCCAAGAAACTGTAAGGGTGTTGTCAGATTTTCCTTCTGGCAATCAGGACAAGGTACCCTTGTCTTTTGGCAAGGCTGTTTTTAAAGGAGTCCTTGATTTATGACCACAATGGAGCCCAAAATTTCCATTGTTAAAACATTGCTCCACCAAGGAGCCTTGGTGGAGCAGCGGACTAAAGTGCTGTTAAAGTAGCACTTAGCTGCCAGCTGCCTGCAATTACTGCAAGTTTAAATCTCCCCAGGCTCAAGGTTGACTCAGCCTTCCATCCTTCCGAGGGAGATAAAATGAGGACCCGGATTGTGGGGGCAATAAGCTGACTTTGTATAAAAAAGAACACCGCTTGGGGGGGCCAAAAGCCCTACTAAGCAGGTATATACAAAAGTATGAAGGCTATTGCTTAAGGCATTGTAAGCCGCTCTGAGTCTTCGGAGAAGGGTGGAATATAAATCGAACCAATAAATAAATAAATAATAAATAAATAAATAAATAAATAAATAAATAAATAGCTAAGTGATTTTTGCTTATTAATAGGATTATAATCCAATGATAGGTTACCATATTTTTCGGACTATAAGACACACCAAGATTTTGAAGAGATAAATAAGATAAAAAATTTTTTTTTGCTCTCCCCGGCCCCCAGGAGCACTCTGCAGGCTTTCCAAACCCTCTGTGCACCCTGTTTTTGGCAAAAACGGGCCCATTTTTTACAAAAATGGGATGGGCGGGGTGGGGCTTCGGGAGGCAAAAAACGGCTGTATTCGGTGTATAAGGTGCATCAACTTTCCCACCCTCTTTTGGGGGGGGGGGGAAGTGCGACTTATACTCTAAAAAATAAGGTAATTCAAAGTTCTGCTTCAATTTTGGGAAGTTCCCATCGACTTTATTGGTGGAGACACTTCTTAATTTAATCTGTTGCAGAGATTTATGAACAACAGTAATTTTTTTCCCTTCCTATTTCAATCCATGTTTGTCAGTCGAGGTCACTTGTCAAGATTAAGTACCGTGTTTTCCCGAAAGTAAGACCCTGTCTTATATTTTTTTGAACCCCGAAATTAGCGCTTGGCCTTATTTTCAGGCAGGTCTTATTATTTTGGGGCGAGTGCAGCAAGACGGGGCTCCTCTTGCCATCTTATCTGATTTCCAGCTCTGTCTCTCTAACCGTAACCAGAGGAAATGACGGGGACCGGCTGTGCATGCGGTTAAATATTTTTTGGGGGAGGGGCTTTTTTTCGGGGGTGTGTGTGTCTTATTTTAGTGCATGTGTTCAAAAGTCTGATTGGGCTTATTATCAGGGGAAACAGGGTATACAAGAACAAACCAACAAACCAAAAAGAACTGAAGGTTTTCTGAATGCAAGGCTGTAAAATAAATATCTTGGTAGGCGGTAATCCTTAGTTGGCCTTAATTGATCTCCTAAAACTAAACAAAGCTAGCTAGCCCTGAAATAGGAAATCTCCCGGGATATATCAGTGCTGTAGGCTAGAGTGGGAAGTCAGAAAACTCCGATGAGCTCAGTGGAAAACTACTTCCTTCTTGCTTCCAAGAAATCAGGAATATCCTTCAACTTTTCTGTGACATCTCTCTTCCTCCCTTTTCCCCCTATTTATTTCTTTATTTTTTGACATCCTCTTTGAGGAATATATTTTTCCAAGGAATTAGGAAAGTGCAAGAAATTATCACCTCATTGTTCAGCTGTCATGAATGCTAGTGCTGTTTAGTATAACTTACAAATAACCATAGAAACCTGGAAGGAATCTGGTAGCACTTTTTCCAGCGAGCAGGTTTTATTAAAAGACATCAGCTTTTGTGCAGTTCAAAGAAACTCATGGCTGATAATAAAATGCACCAATAAAAGGAGAATATTTGTAGCTTCGGGTTGAACGGTGGGGTCCTTAGTGAAGATGAGGTTTCATTACCCAAATTAGGTAACATTATCAGTGCTGGTAGTAAGGAGTGGGGTTTGTTAATAAAATGGGGAAGCTAGTCAGAAAAGATGCTACCAGACTCCTTATTTTTTTGCTATTCCAAGCATACTTCAAATATAAAAAAGGGCCCTGTTGTATTTAAGAAACAAATCTATTTTTTTTTCTTTGCATTACCAATCCGGAGTAGATATATTCTCTCCAAATTACTCAGAGCAGACCGATCTCATGCAAACTAGGAATACTTTTTAGATATACTTGTGGGGTGGAGTAAGTGGCATTAATATGCAAATTTAATTTAACAACTGTCTCATCTGTCTAATCCAGGGTTTGAATCAGAGGTCATTACAGGTAGTCCTTGATTTACAACCATAATATGGGACTGGAATCTCAATCACTGAGTGAAGCAGTCCTTAAGCGAGAGGTCCATGTGACTGCTTCAGTCAATGACTGCAATCCCAGAACTCCTGATTGTGGTTGTTAACAGATCGTCCAGATCGTTTAGTGGATGGATTGAAAAAGCTGCCTGCCAAAGGATTTCAGTTCCCCATGGAGCTGAAGTCATCTGGATAGGCAGCTCTTCAAGAATGAAATGGCTTCCTGCTCAAAGATTACAGCTCTGTGTGATGTAGCCTTTTTGTTCTGAAATGTTCCGGTAGCCCGCTGAAAGATTTCTACTCCACTTTGTTCACGGAGGAGAAAGCCTTTGGGAGCCTGCAGAAAAGGAGCTGAAATCTTTGGGATTTCAGCTCTCTTCTGGCAGCTTACCAAAGAGTATCCCCTCTCCTTTTTATTTCCTGATTTCCCTTTGGAGGGGAAATCCTTCAGGGGCTGCAGAAACGGAGCTGAAATCCTGAACAATCCTTCAGTCTGCGAAGGATTCAGCTCTTCTCCATTTCCTCCACTTGCAACTTTTCCTGCTGGCTTCCCCATTGATTTTCTGGGGAAGCCGGCAGAAAAGTTTGCAAATGGTAATCCCGCGATTGTGATGTGCTTGGCAAATCAGTCGTAAATGCAAAATAGAGAGAAAGTACCTGCAGCCAACAGTTTGTATTCTGAAAGCAAGTGAGGAGTCCCATCCTATCATATTTTTGCTACAGTTTGGTTGGAGGTACCTCTAAAGGAACTTGCGGGTAATTTTAATTTTAGTTGTTTGTTTCTCAGGGTTCTTTGAGATGGAGCCAGCCTGGAAATGTTGCTAAATCAATCAGCTTTGAAGTACTAGTGTTTGGACCTGAATTCCTTGTGCTTTTTAGGATTCTGTTGTGACCCGCCAGCTGCCAGCGGAGATGGTGGCAGACTTGGACTATGAGGAGGTTGGGGAGGAACTTGGGCCAGTCCTGGAGTCTGGGGAGGGCTCTGATGGATGCTCCGACATTTCCCAGCTGCCTTCGGAGATGGAGATAAGTGGGGAGGAAGAACAGCTGGGGCCTGTTCCAGATACACGCATGCATAGAACTGTTAGGAGAGAACAACCGAGGATGCTGACTGGCCCCTCCCTGGCTGGGGAATAAATCGAAGGAGACAACCATTTGGGTTTCTTTTGTAGTTCATGCCTCAGAGACTGCTTGGCAGAACTTAATTTACAGCCTTGCAGCTCGGCCTGGCAATTATCTCAAGGAACTGATAAGGCTGGTTACTGCAGTTAACCCTTTGAAGGATTATTGCCTGGACTTTTCGGTGTGTGAATGTCATTAATTCACAGTAGCTACCGTATTTTTCGGAGTATAAGACGCACCTCCCCCCCAAAAGGGGGTGAAAATTTGGGTGCGTCTTATACACCGAATGTAGCCCCGCCCACCCACTGGCCCCCACCCTTTGGCCTCTGCCTCCCAGCAGTTTACCTCCTTACAAGCAAACAGCAAGAAGAAACAGCTCCTTTCAGCTTCAGCACAGTCTAATTAGCACAAGTTGATTGGATTGGCGTCCGGACTCTCAGCTGATTAGCTCTCAGCTGTTTTGGGCAGGGCTCTGCTGCTTGCTGCAAGGAGGTAAATTGCTGGAGCAGATTTTTTTTTCCTTGTACTAATCAAGCTATGCAGAAAACGAAACTGAAAGTAAAGCAGGCTGTTTGCTGTAAGGAGGCAAAATTGCTCAGAGGCAGAGGGAGATTTCTTTTTCTTCTTTTCCTCACCAAAAAAAGGTAAGTGAGTTTTATACTCCGGTGCGTCTTATACTCCGAAAAATACGGTAAATAAAGAGGGTTTTTTTGGGGTGGACAAGGAGTCTGTGTCACGCTAGAGTTGTCTGACGAAATGATATGCCTCTCACATTTTGATAATAAAGAAAAAAAACTTTTATTTGTTAGAACAATGTCTTCACGGACTCATATGCAGTCAGGAAATGACCTCTGCTCCATCATCCCTCCCTTTCCTGGCTTGCTTCCTTATCCTATTGGTCATTATCTAAATCATTCTATGGCACTCTCTCTTACTAATCTCACAGGAATTTAACCCCCTCTTTACTATGTCAGCACTGGAGGCTGACAGTCTGTTTATTGTTTCTGTTAAAGCTGGATCAGAACAGTTTCAAATAAAATCTTGGGCACATAGCCAGCTTTTTCAATAATAATACCTGAGGTTTAACTCTGCTCTTTCTCTCTCTCAAGCAGGTGGATTGCCAAGATGCCTTGGAAACAGCCGCACGGGTGGAAGGTTTACCGTTGGAGAGCTCCGCAGATTCTCACCTACGAGTGCTGGATGAAGAGCATCCCAAAGGGAAATATCACTATGGCCTCAATCTGATGAAACCCATCCGGACTACTTCCAAGTATGGCTTTCTTTAAATGAGCTGTAAGAGGCAGCTGGTTTTTAAACCAAGAATGCCTAGCTGAATGGAGGTCTGTGGGAAAACAACAGAAATTTTATTTCAAAATACAGGCAGTCCTCAATTTACAACGATCGATTTAGTGACCGTTCAAACTTAAAACGGCGACTTATGGCCATTTTTCACAGGACCATTGCAGCATCCCCATGGTCCTGTGATCGAAATTCAGAGGCTTGGCATATGACTCATATTTATAAAAGTTGCAGTGTCCCGGGGCCATGTGATCTTTCTGAAAAACCAAGTGTGTCTTGCTTAGCAAAAGAAATGTTGGGCAAAAAAAAATGTGGTCATAACTCAAGGATTACCTGTATAGTGTCATGTGCAAGGAACTACAACAACTCCATGAGCATGTCAAAGTAGCTTCTTTATTGTTTTCCCCCTGTTTTATAAGAATCTCACCTGACTGACTACATTCTCTTTGGACAGACAGCTGACGATCCTAAAGATGCTTTTCCAAAAGACTTTCTTGGTTTTTTTCCCCTTAAAAACGTTTTGCATCTCATCCAAGACGTTTCTTCAGTTGCCTTTTGGAAAACCATGGGACAACCATGACCTGGATGATTGAGAAGCTCCCTAGACAGACAGATAAAAGATTATTTCAGTCATCTGGCCTGTGTCACTTCCTCCTAGAGAATGACTCTAAGCAAGCCAGCCTGTTTATTCCCCTCTCTAATGTAGCTGGAAATTCCACCACATATAGGCCAGGTTCCATATAATGTGCTGGGCATGGTTTATGGGCAAAGCCACTACAGTTCGTACATGGCAAAAAGCTGTGTATTGTACCTAAAAACAAAAATGATTGGGTGTATATAAAGCATTGAGCCAAAAATAAACCACTGGTTTGGTCCAGTGTACCCCGTTTACCCCAAAATAAGACCTCCCCTGATGATAAGCCCAATCGGGCTTTTGAGTGCATGGCAAAATGGGCCTGGTGGCTCAGCAGACTAAAGCATTGTGATTAACTCCAGCTGTCTGCAATTACTGTAAGTTCGAATCTCACCAGGCTCAAGGTTGACTCAGCCTTCCATCCTTTCTAAGGTGGGTAAAATGAGGACCCTGTTTGTGGAGGCAATAAGCTGATTTGGTATAAATATACAAAAGTATGAAAGCTATTGCTTAACGCATTGTATGTTTCCCTGAGTCTCCAGAGAAGGGCGGCATATAAATCAAATTTTAAAAAAATATATAAGGCCAAGCACTTATTTCAGGGTTCAAAAAAATATAAAACTGGGTCTTATTTTTTGGGAAACATGGTAGGTACCCAGGTGCCAATAAAATTGGTTCATACACTATGTTAAGCTATAGTATAGGTAGTCCTCAACTTATGACCACAATTGAGCCCAATATTTATGTGAGAAATTTGCTAAGTCACTTTTGTCCCATTTTACGGCGTTTCTCGCCACATTTGTTAAACGAATCACTGCAGTTGTTAAATTAGTAACACGATTGTTAAGTGAATCTGGCTTTCCCATTGACTTTGCTCGTCAGTAGGTCGCAAAAGGTGCTCATATGACCCTGGGGCACTGCAACCGTCGTACGTGTGAGTCAGTTGTCCAGCATCCGAATGTAAATCAGGTGACCACGGGGATGCAGCAACGGCCATACATGTGAAAAATGGTCACAAGTCACTTTTTTCAATGCTGTTGTAACTTTGAATGGTCAGTAAGTGAACTGTTGTAAGTCGAGGATTACCTGCCTATCAGTGTTTCTCAACCTTGACTGAGGGAATTCTGGGAGTTGAAGGCCACGCATCTTAAAGTCGCCACGGTTGAGAAACATTGATATAATTTAACTCGGGACATCTGCTATAACAAAATGCATATTTGTGCCCTTCATGTTTTCTCTTTCTTCCTATTCTTTTAGGCACCAGCACCCCATTGACAATGCTGGTTTATTTTCCTATATGACATTTTCTTGGCTTTCTCCTTTGGCAAGACTAGCCTACAAGAAAGGAGAACTGCTGATTCAAGACGTGTGGCCTTTGTCGACTCACGAGTCTTCGGAGGTTAACTGTAGAAGGTAATGGAATGCTTGCAATGCTACCAATTAACCTCTCCCGCAAGGACCACTTTATACCAGCTCAGAGGCTTGTATACGGGAACTCCCATAATTAAATTCCATTTTTCCCTTCATAAATCTGGGCAGTTGGCATGTGGGTTTCCTTTTTTTCCAGGGTGTTAAGATCTGTTTTACTTGTCTGCACACCTGCATTCAAAAGGAGTATCAGAGTTTCTTGCAAAAATCAAATCCAGAAGCACACACAGATAACTGATTCAGCTGGATTCATTAACTTCTTTATATACATAATAACAGATGAAGTATTTACAATACAATACCAATAGTTGATTCTTCAGTGTGGTAAAAGTTACAGGCAGAACACAAGGCAGGAGAGAACAGTTAGTTTCATTTCAGCAGAGCAGACAGCATGCACAGACTGCCTAGTTTCAGTTTCAATTCTCTGTACAGACTCAGAGCTGAGCCACGCCCAGACTCCAAACTGTTTCAGCTCCCATTGGCTGATCTGTTGCCATGCCTATTCATTGGCTGACCTTGTTACTATGTCTTCCCAGTCATGAATATTCTGACAAGGGGCACCTTCTCCCTGATCTCACTGAGCCCAACCAGCATCTCTTGTTGTTTCCTTAATCCATGTTGCCATTTTCTTAGGTTTAACATCCGCAACATATATGTTCCTTAGTAAGGATTTGATCAATGCTAACTATCTGCCTCTTCCTTCCACTCCAGGCACTCCTGCCAAAAATATTGGTAGTCCTCTACTTACAACAATTTGTTTAGTGACTGTTTGAAGTTATAACGGCACTGAAAAAAGTGACGTATGGCTGTTTTTCACACTTATGACCGTCGCAGCATCCCCATGATCCAAATTCAGATACTTGGCAACTGGCTCATATTTATGATGGTTGCAGTTGTCCAGGGTTATGTGATCTCCTTTTGCGACCTTGTGACAAGCAAAGTCAATGGGGAAGCCAGATTCACTTAAGAACCCTGTTACTAATTTAACAGCTGCAGTGACTCACTTAACGACTGTGGCAAAAAAGATCTAAAATAGAGCAAAGCTCACTTAACAAATGTCTCACTTAGCAACAGAATTTTTGGACTTGATTGTGGTTGTAAGTCAAGGACTACCGGTACCATTTTCTGCTGCCGCTTTTTAAAGTATTTCTCCTCTAGTTTCCTCCTCTCCTTAATTTTCCCCCTGCAACACAATTTTGATTTCTCGTTCTCAGTCCCTCTTTTTTTGCAACCCTAGGAAGATCTGTCTCACTCTAGCATAAGATGGCCAAGTTCCTTTACACCTTCAATCTTGCCTTTTTCTTTGTAAATAAAAGGTAAAGTTTAAAGGCTTCCCTCACACATATGTGCCAGTCATTCCCGACTCTAGGGAGCAGTGCTCATCTCCGCTTCAAAGCCGAGGAGCCAGCGCTGTCCGAAGACATCTCCATGGTCATGTGGCCGGAATGACTAAATGCCAAAGGCGCACAGAACACTGTTCCCTTCCCACCAAAGGTGGTCCCTGTTTTTCTACTTGCATTTTTTACCTGCTTTCGAAGTGCTAGGTTGGCAGAAGCTGGGACAAGTAATGGGAGCTCACCCCGTTAACGCGGCATTAGGGATTCGAACGGTTGAATCTTTTGAACCGCTGACTTTTCGATTAACAAGCTCAGCGTCTTAGCCACTGAGCCACCGCATCCCTATTTCTTTGTAAGTAGTCATTCCTAAATCTAGCCAACATCCTGTCACAAATGCTCCTTTCATGCTGTCTAACCAAAAAAAAAATCACCCCTTCCCAGAAAAAGGTATTTTTAAATAAAATACCTTTAAATAAACTCTTACTGCTTTATAACAAAGATGACCATGAATATGTATATTTACAGCTAGAACTGGTTCTTCTCTTACAATGAGGCTTGTGTTTCTCTGTTGCAATCTACCTCCCTTCCCTTCTTCGCTCTCCCTTCTCCATACACCCTTACAGGTAGTCCTTGATTTACAACCATTCAAATAATGACCGAAGTCACAATGGCATTGAAAAAATTGACAAGGCTGTTTTTTCACAATTGTGACCGTTGCAGCATCCCCATGGTCATGTGATCAAAATTCAGACGCTTGGCAGCAGATTCATATTTATGACGGTTGCAGTGTCCTGGGGCCATGTGATCCTCTTTTGCAACCATCTGACAAGCAAAGTCAATGGGGAAGCCAGATTCACTTAACAACCGTGTCACTACAGTGATTCCCTTAACAACTGTGGCAAGGAAGGTTGTCAAATGGGGCAAAATTCGCTTAACCCCTGTCTTGCTTAGCAACAGACCTTTGGGGCTCAATTGTGGTTATAAGTCGAGGACTACCTATATATCTTCCTTGTCAGGGAAATTGCGCAGCAGGTGTCCAAATGAAGTCAGAGACGGTGACACAAACTTGTAGTTGTATATAAATAAATATATTTTACATCAAACTAGATAGTCAGGCAAACAGGACGATGGGTTTGCTGCTGCTGCAAGAAAAGGCCATAAAATGAGGTCAGTCACATAAGTGACCTGCTTTACAACCTTCAAGGCCATAACTGCCAGGCTCAATGATGGTTGTAAGGACTACCTGTCGTTGTGTAATTGAAAGTCAAGCTGGAAATTAACATGCTACAATAGTCTCTTAAAGAACTCTGCAATCCTTGGTTTGTTTACTCGTTTGGCACGTTCGCATCCCTAATCCGATTAATAGTTAAGCTTTTAAGACAGGTTTGGAATTTCAAGCCTTAGGGTTGAAATAGAGATAGCGGCACCATTTGCACCTGTTCCAAACCAGTTCTTGATTTTTTTCTTCCCCCCCATTTTTCCTGCATGTAAAGCTTATTTTCCAGTCATCCCATGACCTCTCTTGAGCAGAAAGGCATGGGATGAACTCTCAGTCCCCTGACTTAACGTCAAGAAATTAGAATACTGCTAGGTAGTAAAAATAAGGTTGAAGCAGGGGTGAAATGCTCCCGGTTCGGACCGGATCGCCCGATCCGGTAGTGATGGCAGCAGGTGGTTCGGAGAACCGGTAGCAAACACCCCTGCCTCCCCCCCAATGCCCAGCTGAGCTGCGCAAACATCAGAGGCTTTTTAAAAATTATTTTTAAAAGCATTTTTTCTACAACCTCTTTGGCTGAAAAAAATGCTTTTAAAAGTTAAAAAAAAAAAGCCTCTGATGATCTCATGGCTCAGCTGGGATCGTCAGAGGCTTTTAAAAGCATTTTTTTTACAACGGTTTAGCCTGATCCCTGTTGAATTTTTAAAAATTTTTAGAGTTTGTAGAGTCGATGTATTTTAATATTTACTTGTTTTTAATTCTCAGCCAAATTTATATGTGTTTTATAATATTTTAACTTTTATGTACTGATTTTTATTCGGCTGTTCACCGCCCTGAGTCCGCAAGGAGAAGGGCGGTATATAAATCTAATAAATAAATAAATAAATAAATAAATAAATAAATAAATAAATAAATAAATAAATAAATAAATAAACAAACAAACCTCTTCAGCGGAAGAGGTATCCAAATGATGTCAGAGATGCTAACACGAACTTGTGGTTTTATATAAATAAATATATTTAGCATCTATATTTGCAGCAGACAAGCTAGTCAGGCAAATAGGAGCATCATGAGGTAAATTGCAAACAGCATACAGAGCACACAGAAGAAAAAAGGCGGGAAAAAAGGGAAACAGCCCCTCTTCACCTACAGCAACCAATCACAGCGCAGATTGCCTCATGCAGGAGCCAGCCCTTTCCAATCAATCAATCAGAACCAGAACTGTCTGTTCTGGCTCACTGCACTATACCACTGCTCCAGCTACTAAATTTAAATACCTTAACACAACAGTTTGTGTTGTGTTAACATATTTGCCAAGGACTTGTTGCACAACAGTGGACATATACAGGGAGTCCATGACTAGACTTGGTCCAGGTTAATTGTCAGGGAAATCGCGCAGCTGGTGTCCAAATGACGTCAGGGATGCTGACACAAACTTGTGTTTTTATACCAATAAATATATTTAGCATCTATATTTGCAGCAGACAAGCTAGTCAGGCAAATAGGAGCATCATGAGGTAAATTGCAAACAGCGTGCGGAGCGCACAGAAGAAAAAAGGCGGGAAAAAAGAGACACTCCCCTCCACACCCCCAGCAACCAATCACAGCGCAGACTGCCTCACGCGGGAGCCAGTCCTCATATATGCTCATTGATTTAATTGATTGATTTATTAGATTTGTATACCGCCCTTCTCCTTGCGGACTCAGGGTGGTGGACAGCCAGATAAAAAACAGTACATAAAAGTTAATGTACATATATTAATATTATTATTAATATATGTACATGAGCATATATAGATAATATAATAATATTATATATATGTTATAATATATGTACATGAGCATTATTAATATTAATTAATATTAATATTATTAAAACACTTTATTCTTAGAAAAAGGTAATTTTTGGGGTATTTTTTTAAAATACTGTTTTTTCGGACTATAAGACGCACTGGTGTATAAGACCCACCAACATTTCCACCCACTTTTAGGTGGAGGGTGGGGAGGGCGTCTTATACTCCGAAAAGTACGATATTTCCTGGCCTCTAAATAAGGAGGTAGATTGCTTGGATGTACTGTATGTGGTTTTTGTGTTCTTCCAGATTGGAACGACTTTGGCACCAAGAGGTACATGACTGTGGGCTAGACGATGCCTCCCTTTGTAGAGCCGTGTGGAACTTCTGTCGCACTAGGCTCATCATTTCCATTGCGTGTTTAATGATCACACAACTTGCCGGCTTCAGTGGACCAGTAAGTACAATCCATCCTTTATCTTGCATCCAGACTGGCCTCTACCCTGCAGCCAGTGCTAATGTGTTCAGGTTACATTGCAGAGAATTTCCTAGATGTTGTGATTAGTTAGTACTATGCCTTGCAATCTTGCAGAGAAGAAATAGGTCTTCCAGCTGCTTTCAAGCCCACCTTCCCTCCCTCCCTCCCTCCCTCCCTTCCTTCCTTCCTTCCTTCCTTCCTTCCTTCCTTCCTTCCTTCCTTCCTTCCTTCCTTCCTTCCTTTCTTCCTCCCTTCCCTTCCCTTCCCTTCCCTTCCCTTCCCTTCCCTTCCCTTCCCTTCCCTTCCCTTCCCTTCCCTTCCCTTCCCTTCCCTTCCCTTCCCTTCCTTCCTCTGTCCCATTCTACTTCTCTATCCCTCCCTCCCTTCTGCCCCTTTCTCTCTCTTTATTGCTTTTTGTGCGGCCTAAAGTTTTATTGCTTGTTTTCAGTGGCTATAGCTGGAGAGGGGAGGGCAAAGAACTTTCCTGGGCTAAATCTACAGTTATCTACGAATAAAGTCATGTTATTTGTTTGGCTCTCTCTTTCGAAGAAGTGGAACTGAATGGTGGTGACACATTACGTTTTGAGGTCCTTAGGAACCAGGGTTCGTAGGAGTTTATAGAGCTAGCATTGTTCAACGTGTGAAAACGCAGTTGGGCAGGTACCCAGTGGCATGATTAGATTTGCTTTCTAGCAATGATGGCTAATGAGGAAGCGCGTGTAACGTAGGTCTTCGTATTCACAGCATTTTCTTTTCGCCTGTTTGTTGCACCTGCTGTGCCAAATTTACTCTTTTGACGTCTTGACTAAATCTATTCTCTACAAATTTCCCTTGAGGAGTAGGAGCAGTGTTATTGCTTTGTAGTACACATTTCAGTTTGCTGATAAGCGGGAAGGTTCAGTGCTGAGTGGTAAGTACAGCTGAGGTTAATGTTGAAACAGTTTTGTCTTCTGTCTCTTTAAAAAAAAAACAACCACCCAATCCTATCCCATCCTTAAATCTGAAACGTTTGCTTGCATTTCTTATTTAAGAAGGAAGTAAATTGTGTTTCTCAAGTCTTTGTTACTGTTGTTGTAATGGGAATGAAAGCTCTCATGAGCCGTTTCACTGGATATGCTATTAATAAGAATGAGGTTTTAACAGAACCCGTTCCCCCTAGAAGAGCTTCTGTCATTGTTTCACTACAGAGCCCCGTGGATGCTCCCTTAACGCCTAGCAGAGAGAGTGAGCGGGCATCTTTGTTTTGCACCGTTTCAACCCATCAGAAACACAGGACAAGAAGGAAGAGGTAGCAGGCAGTCTGTCCTGAATTGGGAGACATGCAGTTATTTGTATGCATCCTCCACTGTCCAGGAATTTATATAACTTGAAAAACCCGCTCAAATTAACCCCCTTATTCAGAGTGCAAAGGGAATTCTTATCCTTACCCTTTGTCGCTTGAATTGTTGTCTCTACAAGAATTTGCATGGTTTGGTTTGCTTTGCTTTTGATCCATGTGGAATGGATCAAGGAAGAAATTTGACTTACCTCTTTGCATTCATAAATAAAAATGATTTTTATTTTTTTATTTTTTTATTTTTGCAAACCACCATTCACACCTGAAGGTCCAAAAAACCCGTAGTTCTAGTGAGGCTGTTGAAATCCTTGGAAGTTAAAGTAGCTTCAGGAATTTCTTGTCTGCTATCTGGTCTGCCCCACAACCTACCGAGGCAGCTTAGTTTTTTGTTTTTAACAGCCCTCAGAATCAGCATGAGGTTCATTAAAAAAAAAAGAGAGAGAGAGACACCCTCCCATAGATTTGCTGAACAGCAGGGCAATCTTTTTCAAACCTTGCCTTGGCTTCCATGGGACACTGAATTTATCGTTGAAAAGCATTGAGTGAAGGATGCTCCAAGGTCTCTTTTGCAGAGGGCATTGTGGAATGGGGGAAGTGGGCTGGGGGGGTGGGGGACTGGTGGGGAGAGCCATTTAAGGCAAGCCTCCCGCTCTTCCCAAGTTCATTCCAGCCGCAGCTTGTTTTCGGCTCTAAAAGGCTGGATGTGAATTGGGGAGAGTTTTCTCTGTAGTGGAGCCAGTGACAGAAGCTGTTCCTTAGAATTTCCAGGATGGCTGTATTCTGCGATCAGAATGAGACAGTCAAGCTGGGCAGAATCCAAAACGCCAAGATGGAAGGTAAGGTGATGTTTATTTGTGGGAATGTTTACGACAGCCAGGCTAGCTTAGGGCAGCTACTACCATTAATACGTAGTTTTCATGAATAATTTCAGGAATAGTTTTCAGGGATAATTTCCTACGCTTCTGCTAACGTGGGGGATACTGTATGTTTTTAAATGGAAACAATATGCCAGTTGTTCTCTTCATGATTTTAACCAGAACAATGTTTTTAAGATTGCTTATATTGTTTCTTTTTCCCTTTTAATCTTTCTGCCACTACTTTTTTTTTTAAACATCTATAACAAAAAAAAACAAAACCCCAAAACCCTAAGCCACCTTGTTGTTCTTCCCTGGAAATCTCTTACTTTCTAGTTATTATGGTAGAAGAGAGTGTGCAAATATTATCCCTATTTCTTCCTGTATCAAGTGGGTTTGTGAGAAAACGTTGGCAGCCCTTGTCAGCATGTGGGGCCATAGGTTATGAAAGTAGAGGACCCAAAGGTTATTCACGCTGCCAGTGACTTGATTTCAGTTGATGGATTGGATCCCGGACCAGAAGCCGACTATCTTGTTGCTAAATAGCATCGACCGTTCAAAATAGCCAGTTGTGTCTCACATGGAGAGAAATTAAAAGTCAAGCAATGGAGGAACAAGCTGGCATAGTGTGACCGTGGAATCTGAGCCTCCTGTACTGTGATCAGAGATTTGCTTGAGGTCCTTTTTATTTTATTTTATTTTTTTTGCTTGTTTTGTCCTTTTTTGGACCACTTTGTGCACATGATGGACGTCCGGCTGTTGACATGTGCACATGAAAACTCGGGGGAGGAATCCTACCGAGCAAGTTCTCAGTTGGAAATTCAGAATCGGCCACTTTGGGACTTGTTTGTGGTCCTTCACTTTTTAACTTGATCCTGAGCTTCTGCTCCTTGCCTGAGAAGCCTGGGCTTGCACCAATTGTTGTCCAGAACATTGATTTGCAAAGCCAGTTGTAGCCGTGGGGACTTCGTACAGACTCCGGAAATCCACCCCAAGCGTCTCCATCCTTTCGCATTTTTATGGTGGGCAACGGTCCTTCTTGCCTTTGATTAAAGAACCTTAAGATCCGGAATGTGTAGATGTCTTTATTGTTGGAAATGCCCAGCTGAAAAATCTTCCACCTAGCAAAGCCGTATTAAACCAAAAGGAGGAAACACATCTGGCCTTGGAGATCATCAACTCCTCCAATGTTTCCCTCCTCCCTGGACTTTGTGAATAAACACTGGTCCTGCTTTTTCTTGTAATATTTAGTTTTTTTTGTGTCTTTGCAAAATGTGAGCTCGATTTTGTGTTGGAAGCTCAAATTGGATTCAGGCCTTGTGTAATCTTTTGTTGTGCATGCCGATTGTACGTTCTTCCACCGTACCTTTCTTTTCTTTTGTACAGTGTTTGTGACATGCTACTACTCACTTTTCATAAGATGCTACTGGTTTTTTTGCAAATAAAAGTTTCCTGTTTCCTATTTATTAGTACTTAATATTGCTCATGAATCTGAGTCGTAATGGACTGCACTGTCCTTTTGGCCAATGCACATGAATGGAGGGTTTATGGCTTGGGAGCTGTTTTTCTCTTTTTGCAGGTGGTGGTTTGAAATTGTGATTCCTGAGGTAAAATTGTTTTTGTCTTTAAAAGGAGGGAGGCTGAGGTGGTGGTGGGGGAGATGAGGGTTGAGGGCTGGTGGGGTTTTTTATTTTTTTAAATTGGTATTCGCCTAATTTGATTTTTCTTTTTCTGCTTGTCTTTTTCTTTACTTTTAAACTGCTGATGTTTAATTTTCAGGAATGTTTTGCAAAATGTCCTTCTCACACTCTTCCCCAGTTCAACTGTAGGTACATTTGTTCCTTTTTCTCAAATAAGCACGTTTGAAAGAAAGAATAAAAAGGTGTTATGTTTGTAATATGCTCAGTTTTTTCATAAAGTACACATTATAAAATTGACAGCGATGATGAATTGTTTCAGCTAACTCTAAGGTTTATGTTAAGTTAGACAATGTGTGAAGGAGCAGCAATGAGGCAGCGTAAAGAATTGGGAGATTTCAAATTATTGCGCATTGCCTGATAAATTTGATTCCCTTTCGGAGATTCAGCAGGCTGTTAATACCTGCAGTTCCTACCTCTCGGAAATCTTCTGATTAATGATAAAAATTCCAACCGGAAAGTCAAATAGCTCCTTTTTTCTAACTTAACATAAAAAAAAAATTGAATGGTGCCTCTAACACGCTAGGATGCTCATGCAGTATTGCCTTTCTCCCTGTAGGCGTTTATGGTGAAACATCTTCTTGAATACACTCAGCAAATGGAACCCAACCTACAATACAGCCTGTTGTTAATTTTGGGCCTCTTAATAACAGAAGTAGTGCGTTCCTGGTCTTTGGCGTTAACGTGGGCTTTAAACTATCGCACCGGGGTCAGGCTGCGTGGAGCTATTCTTACAATGGTTTTCAAGAAAATACTCAGACTGAAAAATATCAAGGAGAAATCTTTGGGCGAGGTAAGTTGAAATGGTGGTGGGTGTAGGAGAAGGAAGGCAGGGTTAAAGGTGTCATCAGTTTGGAGTTATTGCATTGCCACCAAAGACTTAAATTCAGCCCCCTGTGAATTTCATTGACCCTTATCTAGTGCCAATTTAGTTTTGGTCATTAGTTGACATGATTCTTTTATTAAAAGTAGTTTGAGATATAAGACCCAGCTATTTTAATCCTCATAATTCATAAACAAGTCTGGTTCACAAAATCAAAGGTTTATTGGAGATAAAATGAAGAGAAATAAAAAGCAGTTGCAAGTGTGGCCTCTTAGACCCCTCCCAAATGGGTTGAGTTCAAAAAGCAGTTTTCAAGCTACACATTTTATATTCCTACACAATGCACGCCATGCCTAAGAATCCCTCCAAACTCTGGTTTACACTTTTAAAGGGTCATCTTGACATTTCCTGCCTAACAACAACTAATCTTATCATGTTTACTTTTACTGATAGTGGTCTTGCCCAAGGCGTAGGTTCCTGTCTCCAAGGGAGCTTTTAGCAAGTCATAACACATTATCTCTACTAATTACAATTTGTGGTCAGTTTCCAACAGTAAAAACATCATAGCTTTTTAATACATTAAAACACTTTTATAAAAGACTAACTTTGTTATTCATTTCCTTCAGTAGCAGTAATAGAGACTTCTGTGTTTTAAACCCAATGAATGCTCCTGACAGTGGGTCTCGTTTTATCAATGGTTAAATTGACACCCTCTATTGTATATTAGTTTTCAAGGGGCCATATACAAATAAAATGGCATGCAGGTAGTTCTTTTTTTTTTTTTTAATTTGATTTATATGCCGCCCTTCTCCGGAGACTCAGGGCGGCTTACAATGCGTTAAGCAATAGCCTTCATACTTTTGTATATTTATATTTATACAAAGTCAGCTTATTGCCCCCACAAACTGGGTCCTCAATTTACCCACCTTAGAAAGGATGGAAGGCTAAGTCAACTTTGAGCCTGGCTAGGATTGAACTCACAGAAATTACAGGCAGCTGGTGTTAATTGCTGCCTTTAGTAGGAGGCATTAGCCCCCTACGCTACACAGGTTCTTGACCAACAACAGTTCATTTAGTGACCGTTCAAAGTTACAACACTGAAAAAAGTGGCTTATGACCATTTTTCACACTCATGACCATTGCAACATCCTCATGGTCACATGATCAAAATTTGGACGCTTGGCAGCTGGCTCCTATTTATGTCAGTTGCACTGTCCTGGGGTCATGTGATCACCTTTTGCGAACTTCTGACAAGCAAAGTCTAGAGGGAAGCCAGATTCACTTAGCAGCTGTGTCTCTAATTTAACAACTGCAGTGATTCATGTCAAGGAAGGTTGTAAAATGGGGCAAAATTCACTTAACCGACTGTCTCGCTTAACAAGAGAAATTTTGGCCTCAGTTGTGGTTGTAAGTTGAGGACTACCTGTACACTACTTCTCTTTCCTGTATTTGTTCAGTCAAAACAACAGAGATGACAACAAATCTGTGGTGGCTTTCTGTCCTGTGCCCTTGATCATTTCTGATTTGCACTGTGTCTATTTCAGCTCATAAATATGTGCTCCAGTGATGGCCAGCGAATGTTCGAAGCTGCAGCTGTGGGTAGCTTGTTGGCTGGAGGTCCTATCATTGCCATTCTTGGCATGGTTTACAACGTTGTAATTCTTGGACCAACAGGCTTCCTAGGTTCAGCTGTTTTCATCCTCTTCTATCCTGCAATGGTGAGTAGAAATCTATCTACTTAAAAGCCAAATCAGTGTTGTATTGCAATTCTGTTGAGTCTTGAAACAGGGGCCAATATATTGTGAATACTGTATTTTTTGGGCTATAAGATGCACCGGTGTATAAGATGCACCAAGATTTCAAAGAGGTAAGGAAAAAAAAGTTTTTGGCCTTCCCAGCCCACAGGAGCACTCTGGAGGCTTCCCAAACCTTCTGCGTGCCCCATTTTTTGCAAAGATGAGCGGGGTGGGTCTTCGGGAGGCCAAAAATAGCTGTATTCAATGTATAAGAGGCACCAACATTTCTACCCTTCTTTGGGGGTGGGGGGACAAGTGCATTTTATACTTCAAAAAATACGGTATATGAAATATTTAAGAGCCGAGGTGGCGCAGTGGTTAGAGTGCTGTACTGCAGCTACTTCAGCTGACTTCTAGTTCAGCAGACCAGCAGATCAAATCTCACCAACTCAAGGTTGACTCAGCCTTCCATCCTTCTGAGGTGGGTAAAATGAGGACCCAGATTATTGGGGGCAATATGCTATTTAGTATACTGTTGATTGTTGTAAGCCACCCAGAGTCCCTGGAGAGTGGGGGGCATAGAAATATGATTAATAAAAAAAATTAAATAATAATAATAATTAAAAATATTTGAATATTTCAAACATCCCTAACTAGGATGCTGGCTGAGGAATTCTGGGAGTTGAAGTCCATGCAAAAATTATTGTGGTTGAGAATGTGGATGAGGAACACTGTTCTAACTATTAGCTAATTCATTCAATAGATGATGCTTTTGAATTCTTTATTGGCCAAGTGTGATTGGACACACAAAGAATTTGTCTTTGGTGCATATGCGCTCAGTGTACATAAAAGGAATTTTAAAAAAAATACATTAATCAAGAATCATAAGAAATAACACTTAATGATAGTCATAGGTTATTAATAAGCAATCAAATCATACTAGGAAACAACAATATAAATCGTAAAAATATAAGCAACATGGTTATAGTCATAACTGGGAAGAGATAGGTAATAGGAAGGATGAGAAGAATAATAGTAATACAGTCTTAATAAATAGTTTGACAGTGTTGTTGGAATTAGTTGTTTAGCGGAGTGTTGGCTGGAGGAGTCTGTACCTTCTATTATGCTGATACTATCTTTGTTTCAATTTCAGATGTTTGCATCCCGCTTTACAGCTTATTTCAGAAGGAAATGTGTGGCTGTAACTGATGAACGGGTCCAGAAAATGAATGAAGTGCTTAACTATATTAAATTCATCAAAATGTATGCTTGGGTGAAAGCCTTCTCGCAGACTGTTCAAAGTGAGTTTTGCTGGCCATCCAAGTAGCTTCTTCCATCTCAACAAGTTGGTTAGGGGAATCTGAGTAGGCAGAGAATTCTTGCAATGCGCAAACTCCTAAAATTCTTAGGAATGTTTTTTCACCAACTTCATAGTTTCTTCCCCAAAGTGCGTGGCAATATGTCAATGAAGAGTCTCAAGTCATCTAGGTAGAATTGTCTAAAAGTTGAGTCATGGCAACTAGATGTACAGGTAGTCCCTGCCTCACGACCACAATTGACCCCAAAGTTTTTGTGGCCAAGCATGATAGTTATTGGATTTTGCCCCATTTTATGACCTTTCTTGCTACCATTAAGTGAATCACTGCAGTTGCTAAGCCAGTTGCCTACTTTTTTTTAAATCACGTGATGATAGGGATGCTGCAATGGTCATGAAAAAGTTGTGAAAATGCGAAAAATGGTCACAAGTCACTTTTTTCAATGCCGTTGCAACTTTGAATGGTCACTAAATGAACTGTTGTAAGCAAAGGACTACCTTTGAGAAGCTTTGCTTCTTCTTGGACGGGCAGTGAAACATCTCAAACCAACAAGAAAATGAATCCAGTTGCCATGACTCAACTTTCAGACAATTCTACCTGGATGACTGACAATTTTCATCAAGATTTCTCTGCCTTTTCTACTGTTGTTACATTTGCGTAACTAATCATAGGATAAAACTGAGCTTGCATTTTTGTAGCCAGGGAGGGCCAATCTTTTAAAATGTATAAATCGTGCTCCCTTTTGCATTTTCATTTTAGTCTGCTGTAAGTGCGGTTCCTGCAGATGACAAAACCACCGTTAACTTGGTAATTAATTTAATCTTCTGCTAATCACTTTGTCTCCTCTTCCTAGAAATCAGAGAGGAAGAACACAAAATTCTGGAGCGGGCAGGATACTTCCAGAGCATCACTGTTGGAGTGGCGCCCATCGTTGTAGTAATAGCTAGTGTGGTAACTTTCTCTGTTCATATGATCCTCGGCTATGATCTCACAGCAGCCCAGGTAATTTTAACCTGAAAGAATACTGTCACTGTTGCCGATTAGCTACAAATTCTTGGATTTACACAGGTCTTCTTATTGCTGCTGCAGTCAAAAATGCTTCTTTCCATCTGTCTTTCAGGCGTTTACCGTGGTGACAGTGTTTAATTCCATGACTTTTGCTTTGAAAGTCACCCCGTTTTCTGTGAAGTCCTTGTCTGAAGCTTCTGTTGCGGCTGATAGATTTAAAGTAAGTCATCCTTGCCTTGCCGTATTTTACTATTTGGTTGGGTCCTTTTGCATATTCTAAAATACATATTAAATCTCTTGCTACCTTCATCACTTTATTCTCACCACAAGGAGCATGAGCTAAACACCCTGAAATTTTACTTGGTGAAAGTTTGCCAAAGTGCCCATTTTGCTGTATAATACTAACATCGCTAACGTTAGTCATTAACTGCATTCAGTTGACTACCAAGTCAAAGAGAGAATAGGATTGCAGGATTTAAATCAATTTAGAGCATGATAATAAAGCATGATACACACGCATGCAGAATCTTATAGAATGCAAACTACAGCATGCCTTATGATAGCTTACAGTGTCAAATTCCTTGGCAGTGTTTTTTTTTCTTTCTTTTTTTAAGTTTTCCGTATTTGCCTGTCTACAAGAGAACTTGTGAATTGCTGAAGATTTTAGCATGTGTAGTTCATTCAGATGGAAAGCTAGTCTGGCTGTTGGGCTTCATTTTTGTCACAGTTACTTTTAAAGTGCATTTCAAAATATAACCTGGAAAATATTGAGAGCTGCCCAACTGAGATGCGTTCTTTAATTTTCATTTTCTCTCTCTCTCGGTTTCTGAATGTTTGCAGTTCCTCTATTACTGTGCTTAAACTAGCTAATGTGCAACTTTTTTTCACCATAGAACTATGTTATCAGCAGAAGTACCTACCTGAGGTTGCATGAAGGCATTGTATATATGCTTTGAACTGTAAATTGCTTTTAGGTCTGTCATTTGAATACCCAGGAATTCCATCAAGCAAGCAAATCTTTAGCCAGTGGAATAATTTTATTATTCTTGGCGACAACAGCACTATCATTTTGAAATATGCAGGATGCCAAATCTTAGTTAAAAGAAGGTTTGGAAAGAGGAATCCTTCAGAGAAAAGCAGTAATGTTATCTCTTAAGACATAGGCTTATAGTTTGCTTATCCGTGGATCATTTCAGTGCCAGTCCCATAATTATTCTGGGGTGGGGTGGGGTGGGGAGGGGAGGGGATGGAAGTCATTAAAGAAATAAGTCTCTTTGGAAATACTTGTTTAACTAACTCAAACTGTGTTTTGGTTTTTCTGTGTAAACTGTTGAACAAATACTGCAGAATATTTTTGAAAGACGGATGCAGTGGAAAACGTGACATAGAGGCTCTGGTTTTAATTACGATGCTGTTTGATCATCAGCGATAACACACAGTCAGAGTCCCAAAGTGCCTGCTTTTTGTACAGCAGAGAATTGAGCTTTTTATTTTTATTTTTTTATTTTTTGGGAACCTGGCTTGAGCAACGCTCTCACCCGTTTTAAGCTGGTGGCGTTTCTGGCGAACAAAATTTTCTCACCTGCCAAATGAGTCTCTCTTGCGTCTCTCTGTCTGAGGACCACTGCATTCGTGGGTCAACCAGATCCTTCTGAAGGATCTGGCGTTAGTTTTCACTAATGAGCTACCTTTTGCTCTTCAGCTTCCTCGCACTGTATAGCCTGATGTGTTTTGCTGCGTGAGTGTGCCGTAGACTTTGTCCCCCCCTCAGTCTTGACCAGGTGTCTCATCTTTGCACCTCTCTCACAACTCCTATCAGAGTTTGTTTCTAATGGAAGAGGTTCATATGGTAAAGAAAAAACCAGCCAGTCCTCACGCAGCCATACAGATGACAAATGCCACCTTAGCCTGGGAATCCTCCCATGCTAGTGTCCAGAGCTCACCCAAGATGACCCCTAAAATGAAAAAAGGCAAGACGGCCATGAGCACGAAAGACAAGAGGAAACTGCAGCAACACGAGGGACGGCAGACCGTGTTCACTGAGCAAAAGGGCCATCTTTTGGTGGACAGCGATGACCCCCCGAGCCCCGAGGAGGAGAACCAGCGCATCCAGCTTACGAACGTCCGGCTGCTGAAGGTCCTTTACAATATTGACCTGGAAATTGAGAAGGTGAGGAAGTACTTCCCTCTTCTTCCCATCTCTGTCTCTCTCTCTCTCTCTCCCTGTACCTTTCTCTCTCTTTTTATTTATTTATTTATTTATTATTTATTATTTGAATTTATATACCGCCCTACTCCCCAAAGGGACTCAGGGCGGTGAACAGCCAAAATAAAATACAATAACATGTAAAAGTTAAAATTTATTTTAAAATAAAATTAAATAATTTAGGCTTAGAAAGAAATTTAAAACATCCAATTAAATAAACATTTTAAAATCCCAATTTAAAAGGGGAGACTTAGGCCAGACCAGCCTGTTGAAATAAAAACGTTTTCAGGGCGCGGCGGAAGGTGCGTAAGTCCTGTAGCCTCCTTATCTCTGGGGGGGAGCTCGTTCCAGATAGCGGGTCTCTCTCTCTCTTTTTCTCTCTCAGTTAGGAAGTGGCATGGTGCTAATTCCGCCCTCCTCCCCACAAAACGGCTGCTTTTTCAACAATGAAGTGATCACAGCCCCGATCCCCAGCGGTCGGCTCACAAGTTGCTTCAAAGCACAGCTCCTGAAGCTATCTGCAGACCGTTGCTGCACAGAGGATCTTGTGGGATGATTCTAGGACTCCCTAACCCAAGGGAGTCGTATAATCTAAAGGAATGCTGGTTCCTTCTATTGATAACGTTGAAAAAGCAAAAGTCCAGAGAAAAACCTTTCAGGAAGCTTCAGGGTTCTCTCCCTGGGCAGGTCGCCAGTTGGCCATTTTCACCAGAAGTCACGTGAGTCAGATGCTTCCAGTTTCTCCTTAGTTCTAGGTTGCTTCTCTCCTTGGTTTCCATTCATTGCTTCTTGCCCTGCCTTCAGGTGCTTTGGAGAATAGATTGACCCCCTCTTCTCTGGGGCAGTCCCTCAAATATTGGAACAGTGCTATCATGTCTCCCCTAGTCCTTCTTTTCATTAAACTTATTGTTGTTGTTGTTAGTCGCAAAGTTGTGTCCGACCCATCGCGACCCCATGGACAACGTTCCTCCAGGCCTTCCTGTCCTCTACTATCCTCTGGAGTCCATTTAAACTCACGCCGACTGCTTCAGTGACTCCATCCAGACACCTCGTTCTCTGTCGTCCCCTTCTTCTTTTGCCCTCAATCTTTCCCAGTATTAGGCTCTTCTCTAGTGAGTCCTTCCTTCTCATTAGGTGGCCCAAGTATTTGAGTTTCCCTCTTCAGGATCTGGCCTTCTAAAGAGCAGTCAGGGTTGATCTCCTCTAGGACTGACAGCTTGGATCTCCTTGCAGTCCAAGGGACTTGCAGGAGTCTTCTCCAGCACCAGAGTTCAAAGGCTTCAATTCTTTGGTGCTCAGCCTTCCTTATGGTCCAACTTTCACAGCCATAGATTGCAACTGCAAAAACCATAGCCTTGACTATACGCACTTTGGTTGGCAGGGTGATGTCTCCGCTTTTTTTCATTAAACTAGACATACCCAAATCCTACAAGTTCTTCATATGTTTTAGCCTAATCATCTTTGTTGCTTTTATCTGCACTCTTTTTGGAGTCTCAACATCTTTTTTTATATCATGGTGACCAAAACTGTATGCAAATAAATAAATAAATAAAGACATCCATCGATACATACCCCCAGGAATTAATTTTGATTGATTGTTGAGCAATTTAGGAAAATGCCTCAATAGTCTTTAATTATCAGGGCTAATTCAGCTGTACTGCATTTCCCTACCTTACATAAAATGGTTTAATGCAAGGGATTAATTCCAGTTTGTTTTGCTATCTGCTGAATTTATGAACTGTAAGAAATGCTAGAAATTTCCTACCCATTGGGGATGGGTAGGAAATCATTGGTATTTCAAAGCACTGAAACAGATAATTAAGTATTTTTTTTATAACCATTTGTCTTCCATTTTTTAAACGTGAACAAAATAGATTCCTTCCTCTACAAAGGTCTTCGGAATATCAAGTTGGATGTGAAATTTTAAAATATTGCATTCAAATTACAAAGGCATTTGTATATACAGGCAGTCCTCGACTTACAACCACAATTGGGGCCAGAATTTCCATTGTTAACCAAGGTGGTTATTGAGGTCTGCCAGTTTTTACAACCTTTTTTGTCACAGTTGTTAAGTGAACCATGGTTATTAAGTGAATCCGGCTTCCGCAATTCAATTTGCATGTCAGAAGCCAGGCTGGATAGGTCGCAAATGTTGATCACATGACTTCGGGATGCTCCACCTGTCGTAAATACACGCTGGTGGTGGCCAAGGGCTCAAATTTTGTTCATGTGATCATTGGGATGCTAGCAGTGCTCGTCATTGCAAAGATAGATGGTAAGTCACATTTTTCAGTGCTGTAGTGATTTGAACAGTTGCTAAACATATTGGTTGTAAGTTGAGGAGTACCTGTATCCAAATTACGTGTTTTGTGTTGAGAGGAGCAGTTTTGTTTTCCTTTTCTGGTTCTGTTTGAATTTATTTTTGTTGCTATGCTCCTCTTTTATTTTTAGCGTTCTGTTGACTGCTATGTGTTTACAGAGAGTAACGAGAGTCATTTGATACGCACTGCAGTGCATTGGCACATTGTGTTCACTTGGACTTCTTGCTAAGGGTGGAATGACCCCGCTGACTCCTTCTCTTCCCTGGCCGTAGATAACTGTTACATACTGGTAGTCCTTGACTAGGGGTGAAATGCTCCAGGTTCGGACTGGATCGCCCGATCCGGTAGTAATGGAAGCGGGTGGTTCGGAGAACCGGTAGCAAAAATCACTGCCCCCCCCATTGCCCAACTCAGCCGCGCAATCATCAAAGGCTTTTTTTTTTTAATTTTTAAAAGCATTTTTTCTACAACCTCTTTGGCTGAAAAAATGCTTTTAAAAGTAAAAAAAAAAAAGCCTCTGATGATCGCGTGGCTCAGCTGGGATCATCAGAGGCTTTAAAAAAAAAAAAACCTTCTGCCGATCAGGCAAGTCAGCTGGGATCGTCAGAGGCTTTTAAAAGCATTTTTTTCTACAGCCTCTTCGGCCGAAGAAGTTATAGAAAGAATGTTTTTAAAAGGAAAAAAAAGCTTCTGCCGATCAGGCAACTCAGCTGGGATCGTCAGAGCCTTTTGAAAGCATTTTTTTTTACAACCTCTTCACCGAAGAGGTTGTAGAAAAAGTGGTTTAAAAGTTAAAAAAAGAAAAAAGTTGGCCACACCCACTCAGTCATATTAACCCCCCCACCAAGCCACACCCACAGAACCAGTAGTAACAAATTTTACATTTCACCACTGTCTTTGACATATGACCACAATTGAGCCCAAAATATTTGTTGTGAAGAGAAACATTCGTTAAGTGAATTTTTCCCCAATGTACGATCTTTCTTGATTCACAGTTGTTAAGTGAATCGCTGCCGTTGTTAACTTAGTAACATGGTTGTTAAGTGAATCTGGCTTTCCCATTGACTCGCCTTGTCAGAAGGTCACAAAAAGTGATCCAATGACCCTGGGACACTGCAACCGTCATAAATATGAGTCAGTTGCCAAGCACCCTTATGTTGATCATGTGATGGTTGGGTTGCTGCAATGGTCGTAAGTGTGAAAAATGGTCATAAGCCACTTTTTTCAGTGCCGTTGTAACTTTGAATGGTCACTAAATGAACTGTCAAGGACTTCTATTTAGTGCCTAAACACGGATACACTGTGCTTATTGTCAGCCTTTGAATGGATTGTTTATGAATGGATGCCTCTGGAAGTAATGGTGGGCATTGCACGATACACTATTATTCATTTAATGACTGTTCACAGTTACAACAGCACTGAAAAAGTGACTTATCACCATTTTCCAGACTTACCACCATTTTCCAGACAATCACTGCAGTATTTCCACAGTCAGGTGATCAAAATTCAGATGCGTGCCAACTGGCTCATATTTAGGATGGGGGTCATGTGGAAGCTAGATTCACTTAACAACCGCATTCCTAACTTAATTGCAGAGATTCGCTGAAGAACCGTGGCAGGAAAGGTCATAAAATGGGGCAAAACTCAGTTGTCAGCTGTCTTACTTAGCAAGAGAAATTTCACGATCAATTGTGGTCATAAGTTGAGAACTATGTGTACTCTGGCCTAAACTAACCAGAGCCAGCTATTTGCCAGCTGAAGGAAAGGCTGGCAGAGACACATAATCCTAGGTTATCTAAGGACAAGTTTGCCCTTTTTGTGTTGCAAAATTATTTTCAGCACAATTAAATATTTATCTTCCGGAACGTTGGGCGCGCAGCAGAGATATGCTGGAGCAACAATTTTACCTCAGATTAGTTCTGATAATATTCGGCAGCTGAATTTTCATGTATTTATTTATGCAAAGATGTCTCTTCTACGTGACTTCAAAAAACTCAAGCCACGAGTTTGAGAAAGGAAAAGTTCAAATCGATTCCTTTCAGTGGTATCTTTGGCAGGATGATTGAGGAAATCTCCGCAGGATTTTGCTATCCATTTAGTGCGTTTCAAAGTGACATTGGCTGCTGGTCATCTGAGGGGGGAAAAACACTTTATGCTCAGGGCCGCAGGAAATAATATCTCATCCACTAATATTACGTATAGTAATTGGCCTTTGTTTAATGTTTATTAAATACTTGGGTGATAAATAGCATTACTTTTTTTGTGTGCTTTGTCATGCACTAATTTTTCTTCCCCTTTTGCTGATCCAATCTAGGGGAAACTTGTTGGGATATGTGGCAGCGTGGGGAGTGGGAAAACCTCACTCATTTCAGCCATTTTGGGACAGGTGAGATACCACTAGTCTTTTAAAAACCTATTTTTCTAAATTGTTGGCCCTTCTTTCTTTTGTTGTCCCATTGACTGTGACAAAAATGTTATGCTCATTGACCATCTTTTTCTGGATTGAATCTTCCTCTCCAGCGAAATCAGGAAGAGACGATACAACCGGAGTGTCTTTTGGGTTCTCAGGACTTGATATAAAATGACATTTTAAAAAAATCTATTTTAGATTTGTTGTTATCCTTTTGTTGGGAACGATATTAAAGTGGACAGCAAATTAGTTTGCTTTTTTCCCCTGTGCTGTTTGGCAGGCATAACCTATTGCATTCCGCTGTGAAATTCTCCCTTCTTCCAAGACTTGATAGCACAAAGAAGTTACCTTCCGTTTAAATTGTAAAGACCAGATTGCAAAGGGTTTCCAGCAGTTTCCAGCACCTGGTAGCAACACTATTTAAAATTTTACTGGTTTAGTGTACACAGTTACACCTGGCATGTGACCAGCCCGCCTACTCTACTCTAGGAGACACTTCATTTATGAAGAACATTTATATGGCTTCCCAATTCCCTCATGGTGACTCCAGGTCTTTTACAGAAATAAAACCCCCAAAACAAAATCCAAGAAAGTCTCATTCCCCTTGTGACAACAATAAAACCAACCCCTTGATTGGCTCCCCTATCACCCTGGGGTCCAAAATTGTGTCTTCGGGGCCTTTTGAAAGAGTATAAAGTTGGAGGTCAGGCTTCTCTCCACAGGGATGACGTTCCTCAAGGAGGGAACCACCATGGAGAAGTCCTTTCTTCATGGTCCCACTAGATGGACCTTCTTAAGAGAAGGGACCCATAATATACCCTGGCCCTCCTCTCTGGTGTGTTGAGTAGATGTAATTGATCCTTCAAACAACCTGGTCTCAAGCATGACTTCTTGCTTTCTTGCGAGTCATTCACACAAGTGTGGGAGCATTAACAGAAGGCTCAGGTGGCTCATCCATTGCTGTCCCTCATCTTGATTGGGGAGATCTCTGTCGAGGCAGAGGAGGTGCCTGATAACACCATATACAGTTCAAGCTTGGTCTTTGGGCTGAGACAGGGCTTCACCAGTCATTCCTTTGAAGGAAGGCCATGTGCAGGAGACAATATGTAGGCTTTATTTGTGATGGCCTCCTTCAGTGGAACAATCTATCCCCAGATATCTAATCCTCCACCGTTTTATTGGGTTTAGAGATGAGGCTTTGCAAGAATGTCTTCCGTGATGTGATAGTTTGGCCTCTCTCCAGAAGTGGGAGGTGGGAGAGGCGAAGAAGAGTTTGAGAGGGAGGGGCGGGAATTTAGAAGACTTTGAGGTGCTCTCTGAGCTGGGTTGTTTTCTGGCGGATGTATTTTAGCACTTCATTACTAATTTGGTAATGAAACATCCACAAGAAGACAACCCAGCTCAGAGAGCACCAAGGAGCCCTTATTTCAACCCTGAGCTACAAATATTCTCCTTTATTGATAAAGGCTTGTATCCAGGGGTGAAATCCAGCAGGTTCTGACAGGTTCTGGAGAACCGGTAGCGGAAATTTTGAGCAGTTCGGAGAACTGGCAAATGCCACCTCTGGCTGGCCCCAGAGTGGAGTGGGAATGGAGATTTTGCAATATCCTTCCCCCAGGAGTGGGGAGAGAATGGGGATTTTGCAGTATCTTTCCCCTGGAGTGGGGAGGGAATGGAGATTATATATATATATATAATTTGATTTATATGCCGCCCTTCTCCAGAGACTCAGGGTGGCTTACAATGCGTTAAGCAATAGCCTTCATTGTTTTGTATATTTTATACAAAGTCAGTTTATTGCCCCCACAAACTGGGTCCTCAATTTACCTACCTTAGAAAGGATGGAAGGCTGAGTCGACCTTGAGCCTGGTGAGATTCAAACTTACAGTAATTGCAGACAGCTGGTGTTAATCACAATGCTTTTAGTCTGCCGAGCTACCCAGGTGTGGCAGGGGAAGGATTTTGCGGTATCCTTCCCCTGCCACGCCCACCAAGCCACACCACGCCCACTAAGCTGGTAGTAAACCAAGCCACACCACGCCCACCACAGAACCGGTAGTAAAAAAAAATTTGGATTTCACCGCTGCTTGTATCCTGTATTGATAAGGCAGTATCTTTGACGGGCCTGTTGCTGTCGTTTCAGATGACATTATTGGAAGGCAGCATTGCTGTGGATGGCAACTTTGCTTATGTGGCCCAACAGGCCTGGATTCTCAATTCCACGTTTAGAGAGAACATCCTTTTTGGGAAGGAGCTTGAAGAAGAAAGGTCAGTCTGCTGGGGTTTCATGCGCTTTCTCTTGGGATACAGGTGGGGAAAGGCTGATGGGTGGAGGCTAGTCCTGAACCGTCCTTGCAGCTGTTCTGGTTGGATAGCTTACAACTGGTAACAAGCCTGTGATTTCCTGACTGCACTTCCCTTACTGTGGGAAGCAATCTTCATTGGTTGCACTGAAATAAAACATTGGTCCAGGCCTTTTGTAACACAAAGCTATGATTTAGTGTTAAGTACATGAGACTTAGGGGTAGGGTTAAAAACGCTGAACCTGTCCGCCGGAAAGCTGACAGCCTGGGTTTGAGCTCCGAGCCTCCAGGACGGGATGAGCTCCTGTACCTTGCCCCAGCTCCTGCCCACCTAGCAATCTGAAAGCATACAAATGAGAATAGATAAGTAGGTACCACTTCAGTGGGAAGATAACAATGTTCTGTGCACCTTGGCATATAATCATGCTGGCCACATGACCACGGAAGTGTCTTCGGACAATACTGGCTCCCTCGACTAAGAAACAAGGATGAGCACTGCCCTTTAGAGTTGGACACAACAGGGAACCCTTTACCTTTACGTGAGACCTGGTGAGCTTGAACTGAGCACTGGAGCCCAGTATCTTCCGTTCTGCCCAACTGGGAGAAAGCCTTTAAACCCCGGTTTTCCCTAACCCCTGGCTTATTATTTCACTGCATCACAGGAGTCGTGGTTTTAGCCAAATTACAGCTGCTTACTAAGCCAGAACCTCTTCACAAAATGGAGAGTGCTTTTCAAACATTATTTTTTTTGAGCACAGATAAGAACTTGGTAGGAATTACTGAAAAATCAGTGGGAAATAATGTAGTGTAGAGGTATTGGATTGGGAGCAAGGAAACTGAGGGTGAAGTGGACTCTGAACCACAGAAACCCCTGACTGTGGGTCAGTCATTCTCTCTCAGTCCAGCTTTCCTTGCAGAATTGTGCCATGTTTAATATAAGCCCCTAATAAATAAATAAAAAGAGTAAATACTAAATTAGAATCCAATGAGAAAGAATTTGGTGGGATACTTAAGACAACTGGATAGAAACCACGAGATTGCTGAGTTCCAGGCCTCTTTTGGGTGACCTTGGGCCAGTCCCTCTCCCTCAGCCTAGAAAGAAAGCAAGGGCAAACTTCTTGAAAAAGTTTTGCCAAGAGAAACTGCAGAGAGCTGTCCAGGCAGTCGGCAGGAGACAACATTAACTTGAACACACACACACACACAAAAGTCAGAGTGAAACTTGGCAGGAATTTTCCTCTCCGGCCACTTAAAGTGGATGGAGGAGAAATACATGTTATACAAAATTATAATACAGCATTATGTAAGAGCCAGCCTGATATTACATCATTGAAAATGCAACGGATGTTACAAGTCAGTTTTGAGCCAATCACTATCTTTGTTGCCCATTATTGTGCTCGCCAATCACGTATCTATTTCAAAGCAATTAGATAATTGGCCTAACAGTCACAATTCAACCTGGGGCAAAACCAGATAAAATTCTAAATGTCCCAATAGGGCTGACATGTGTCTGAGATAGATTTCCTAAATATGTCTTTCACTCTTTAAACAGATCCTGGGGAAATGCTGTGGGGGCAGACTTAGTCCCAATTAACTTGGAAGGGGTCTGTTCACTGCTTTTATAAATACATATAGCCATCTATACATATATATGTATATATTTAGGTACAATATGGTGTTGAATGATTGCTGTCTCCGACCTGATCTGGCTATCCTGCCAAATGGGGATCTGACTGAGGTAAGAACCTTGCTTGAATGCATCAGCCGCCCAATTCTAGGAGACCCTTCTGTAGAGGGAAAATGTCTGACAAGCTTAGGGGTTGATAAACGGATTTGCTTGTTAACTTCATTACACCGTAACTACTCAATATGTAATCAGACTCTAAATGACGAGACCTGTTAACCTTGCCCTGTCATTAATGGTTTCATGTGTTAATGTGGGGCAGGAAAGAATTCAAGGGAAGTTAATTCCCTTGACTCTTATTTGACTCCAAGCAGATACTGACCATTAGTTGAGAAGATTTCAGCACACAGGTGTGACTAACTATACATTAATTTAATTGGACTTTCACGTGTGGACTTGATCTTTCCTACCCCACACTAACACATGAAACCATTAATGACATGGCAAGGTGAACAGGTCTAATTGGTTTGTGGCTATGTAGGGATTCTAGACTGATTCCTCTTTTAACTCCACCCCCAGATTCTGCCATTCTTTCCCCTACAGTTATTTCACAAAATAATAATTAGGGCATGTCCTGTTGCACTTTGAGGAGAGGAATCTCAAAATTTCAGTGCTTTGTCAACTGTCGTGTGTGAGGGATGGCTGGTTTCCAAATTTGTAAATAAATTATGTTTCTCTTGATACAAAAAGGTAGGTACCTTAAGTGAGGGATGAGTTTAGTAAGGTATTTACTGCTAAGGAAAGAATATTTTCTGGAAAGAGCAGGTTCTGTTTGTTGTTTCAAGTTGAATTCAATTGATGGAAACATAAAGCACTTTTTGAATGGCAGCACCCAAATTGTACAATTTTCTCCCAAAGAAGCAAGGGCCAACTCCATCTTTGGAGATTTTAGGTAGTAAAAAAATTCCTTTCCACGGATGTGTTTGAAATCTTCATTTTATTCCTTTCTGTTTTTTTAGAAGGGTGGTTTCCATTTCATTTGCTAATTTCTTGGGGTCAAGGTAGTCGAAGAGACTTTCCAATAATTGGTCAAATATTACTGAATGTTGCCATGGATGCACTTCCTGCTTCTCATTTCAGTTGAATTGCAAAATTACGTAACTGGATTGAAATGAGCTAGATGCCCATCCAGTGATTATAGCTGCTGTTTTTTAAATAGGCACCTGCTTTTTCTGTCAATTATATTTTATGTTTCAAATATATTTGTCTCAAAAATTCCCTAAACACACATTCTTTAAGTAAACAATAGGTTACAGTACTAGCTAGTTTAATTCTGTAGGAATTTTAGCCTTGAATCTTTGCTATGAAATTTAGTAAATCGTTTCCGATAAGTTATAGCTATTTAAATTCTGCTGAATTATTGGAATCCTGTTTTGAGTTTTGGACAAATGACAGAATTGATAAATAAGGAATGAAGAAGGTCTACCGCGCCTTAACCGATGGCCAAACAAATATTTGAACAAGGCATGTTTTATTTAGATTGGTGAGCGGGGCGCAAACTTGAGTGGAGGGCAGCGCCAACGGGTCAGCCTTGCCCGGGCGCTGTACAGCGACAAGAGCATTTTTATCCTCGATGACCCTTTGAGTGCCTTGGATGCCCATGTTGGAAACCACATCTTCAACAGTGCAATCCGGAAGCACCTGAAGTCCAAAACAGTTCTTTTCATCACACACCAGCTTCAGGTATGCTGAGCGTGTCCAGATTAACTCTTAATTTAATCAATCTCATTGGGTTACAGCCGCACAGAAGAAATAAAAATACAGAGGATTTTAGCCTAAGTGTATTTGAGAGTCAACAGCAGCCAAGAGTGAGAAGGAGAAGCAATCAGTTTGTTAACTGATATATAAAAGCGTATATCCCGCATTTTTCATTTCGTACAGGTAGTCCTCGATTTACAGCCATTCATTTGAAGTTACGACACTGATAAAAAGTGACTTGCGATCAGTTTTCATACTTATGACTGTTACAGCATCCCCATGGTCATGTGATCAGAATTTGAATGCTTGCCAACTGGCAGGTATCTATGACAGTAGCAGTGTCCTGGGGTATTGTGATCACCATTAATAACCTTCCCAACTGGCTTCTGACAAGCAAAATCAGTGAGGGAAACTGGATTTGCTTAATCTCCAATGATTCACTTAACAACTTGTGGCAAGAAAGGTGGTGAAATGGGGCTGTACTCACTTAATGACTGTCTTGCTTAGTGGAAATTCTGGGCTCAATTTGTGGTTGTACGTTGAATTCTACCTGTATGGACTGTTTATATCCAAATTACTATGGGGTGGAAATAATTTTTCCATGTGAAGAGAGATTACAGGAAATCTCATGGCTCATGAGACTTGCATGATGAACGGGTGGCAAATGAACAAATGAATTGAAACAGAGAAAACCGACGGCAGAAAAAGACTTACTGGCCCCTTGAGTCTGCCCTTTGAGATATTTTTTTTTCTGTTTTATTTATTTATGAATTTTTAATTTTAATTTTTTTAAAAAAAATTTGGTCGAATGATCTCTCCATCTCACCATGAGTGTTCCTCTTCTTTTTATCAGTATCTTGTGGATTGCGATGAGGTGATTTTCATGAAGGAAGGTTGCATCACCGAGAGGGGTAGCCATGAAGACTTGATGAATCTGAACGGTGACTATGCAGCCATCTTCAATAGCTTGCAGCTGGGAGAAACGCCTCACATTGAGGTATTTATATACGGTTCTTGCCCTAAGGAAAAATAAAGTCACATGTAAATTACCCTAAAGATCAAATAACTTATTATTTGTTACAAGCCATTCATGTAATAGCAAAATTATTGTGTCAGCTTGTAATATGTCTTCTGAACCACCCAGGTTTCCACATACTTGGACAATCGCCAAGATGAAGGCAGGGTAAACCTTTGACTTCTGTGAATCACCAGCCAGATTCCTGATATTAATCTCAATAAAGGAGAATATTTGTAGCTCAGGGTTGATAATGAGGTGCTCTCTCAGCTTGGTTGTTTTCTTGCAGATGTTCCAGATGTTTCATTACCCAACCTAGATAACATCATCAGACTGATGTTACCTAATTTGGGTAATGATATTGACTTGTTTGTTTTAGTCCTTTACTTAGTTCTTGCTGTCGTGCACCTTGAAGTACAAATTTATAGTAAACAACTACTCCGTAACATGATTCATGTTTCTACTTGGTGGCTGGCAGAAAGAGAGGGAAGTTTCTATTGAAGTCAGTCATTAAAATGGTAGTTAGAATAACAGAATAATGGCGTTGGAAGGGAGTTTGGAAATCTTCTAGTCCAACCCCCTGCTCAAGCAAGAGACCCTATATCATTTCAGAGAAATGGTGGTCCAATCCTAGCATACGGGTCCCGGTGGTGGGATTCAACTTTTTTTACTACTGGTTCTGTGGGCGTGGCATGGCTTGGTGGGCGTGGCAGGGGAAGGATACTCTAAAATCTCCATTCTCCCCCCCACCCACTCCAGGGAAAGGTTACTGCAAAATCCCCATTTCCTCCCGATTAGCTGGGACTCGGGAGGCAGAGAATAGATGGGGGCAGGGCCAGTCAGAGGTGGTATTTACCGGTTCTCCGAACTACTCAAAATTTCCGCTACTGGTGCTCCAGAACTGGTCAGAATCTGCTGAATAAACACCTCTGACGGGTCCTAGCATATGGGACATCCCTTTATGGAGACTTTAACTCGGCCTTTTTTCTCTCCTGGGGAACGTGCTTATGATACTTTCCTTGCAAAGGTGAGGTAGGCTGACTCTTTACCTCCTGACTCTTTACCTCTTTACTCTTTACCTCCTGACTCTTTACCAGGTTAACCTAAAGAAGACTGCAAACAGTTCATTGAAAAGACTCCCAGAGAAAGGCACCAAAACGGGATCTGTGAAGAAAGAGAAAATAGTTAAGGAGGAAGAAGGTACAGCTTGTCATCCAAAAAATACAAATTTAACTCCTACCCAACTTGCGTGCATGCAGGTATTCTGTTAACAGTGCCGTAGGTTCCAGATGATCTTAGTGGATCTGAGCTCAGATTAGGTCTTGCTAGTGCTAATTTTGAAATGGTGTGCATTTTTGTCTTCAAGATGAGCAAAGTAATCTAAGCAAGAGTTTAGGATAATTTAAGTCATGTGTAGGAAAATTTAACCAGAGTTTAATTTTCAGAGTTTAATATTTACAGATTTTGGTTGGCTACATTTGAATGCTGCCTGCGAATATAAAATGTTCTCAGGGAACTCTGCATCATATAGGTAGTCCTCAACTTACAACAGTTCAATTAGTGATCATTCAAAGTTATAACAGCACTGAAAAAAGTGACTTATGACCGTTTTTCACACCTATGAACCACTGCAGCATCCCCATAGTCATGTGATCAAAATGCAGATGCTTGGCAGTTGACTCATATTTATGACGGTTGCAGTGTCCCGGGATCATACCCTTTTGCAGCCTTCTACTAAGCAAAGTCAACTGGGGAATCCAGATTCACTTAACAACCATGTTATTAATTTAGCAACTGCAGTGATTCCCTTAACAACTGTGGCAAGAAAGTTCATAAAATGAGGCAAAACTCACTTAACAAATGTCTCACTTAGCAATAAAAATTTTGGGCTCAATTGTGGTCGTCAGTCAAGGACTACCTGTCATTATTTAGCTGTGTACAGGTAGTCCTTGACTTACAATCATTCATTTAATGATTATGCAAAGTTACAAGAGTATTGAAAGAAGTGACTTATGATGGGTTTTCACACTTTATTTATTTATTATTTTATTAATTAAATTTATATACCGCCCTTCTCCTGATGGACTCAGGGTGGTGAACAGCCAGCTAAAAAACCAATACAAAAGTTAAAATCGTACTAAAAACAAATATAAATTAGGCTGAGAATTTAAAACAGAATAAAACTCTAAAAATTATAAAAAGTAGAAGGGATCAGGCAAGTCCGGCAAGTTGAAAGAGATAAGTCTTCAGAGCCCGACGAAAAGTCCGGACGTCGGCAATTGTTCTCAGTTCTGGAGGAAGATCGTTCCAGAGGGTGGGGGCTACCACAGAGAACGCTCTCCTCCTGGGGGTCGCCAGCCGGCATTGTCTGGCTGACGGCACCCCGAGGAGGCCCTCTCTGTGGGAGCGAACCGGCCGGTGGGAGGCAATTGGTGGCACTTGCAACTGTTGGAGCGTCCCCATGGCCATATGATCAAAATTTGGGCACCTGGCAATTGGCATTGTATTTACGATGGTGTCACTGTCCCAAAGTCACATGATCATCATTTGGGACCTTCTCAACTGGCTTCCGACACGCAAAGTCCATGGGAGAAGCCAGATTTATTTAGTGACCGCACGATTCACCTAACAACTGCAGTGACTGGGGCAAAAAAAGGGTTGTAAAATGGGACAAAAAGCTCTTTCAGCAACTGGCTTGCTTAGCGGCGGAAATTTTGGTCGTAAGTCGAGGAATACCTGTATCTAGTCTAGATTGGATTTGTTGAATTCTCTCTGCTTAACCTCCTCCTCTCCCCATCCCTGTGCTTTATTTAGTTCAGCTGATGCAGATGGAAGAGAAAGGCAAAGGTTCTGTGCCCTGGTCGGTTTATTGGGTCTACATCCAAGCCGCTGGAGGCCCAGTCGCTTTCCTGACCATCATGGCGCTCTTCATATTGAATGTGGGCAGTACGGCCTTCAGCAACTGGTGGCTGAGCTACTGGATCAAGGAAGGCAGTGGGGTAAGAGCAACCTGTATCTTTGATTTTAGTTATTTCTTTGATTCCTATAACCGCCCACCACAGTAAATGACTCCGGGCGGCTTACAATTCAAAATATATACAGTGGGACATCAGTACTCAACTGTTCCAAAACTCGACAAATTTGGTACTCGACGCATTTTGACGCGAAAATGTTGTCCCGGTACTCCTCATTGGTTTGGCATTTGATGTGGGGAAGAGCCGCAGAGGGCGGATAGGAAGTCGGCCATGCGGGGAAGGTCACTGACATAAGAAAAGGGATATATAGGAAGACCTTCCTGGCGGAAACATCGGGTCACATGGGAAGTCACGTGGTTTGTTTGGTGCTCATCCTTTTTAGTACACATTGCGCCTCCTGGAACCAATTAAGGACAAGTACTGATACCACAAGGGAAGTGGTGGCTCAGTGGCTAAGACGCTGAGCTTGTCAATCAAAAGGTGAGCAGTTCAGCGGTTCGAATCCCTAGCACCGCGTAACGGGGTGAGCTCCCATTACTTGTCCCAGCTTCTGCCAACCTAGCACTTCGAAAGCATGTAAAAAATGCAGGTAGAAAAATAGGGACCACCTTTGGCGGGAAGGTCACAGGGTTCCATGCGCCTTTGGTGTTGAGTCATGCCAGCCACATGACCACGGAGATGTCTTTGGCTTTGAAATGGAGATGAGCACTGCCCCCTAGAGATGGGAATGCCTAGCACATATGTGCGAGGGGAACCTTTACCTATACCGGTACCACTATATTACTATTAAAAATTCAAACATTTAAACCAATAAAACAGTAAAAAAAAAACATTAAGATCAGTAAGAAAACATTAAAATATTTTAATTCGAAGTACACACAGGAGTAAGATACCTGGCCCGTTAAGAGTATATCCAGTGGGAGGGGCCCTTGGCACATGTGGCTTCCCAGGCTCGGGAGCATGGCCATGTTTACGAAAGGCGAACAGGATCGGGACAGTCCCAATCTCCGAAGGGAGGATGTTCCATAGAATAGGAGCCGCTGCAGAAAAAGAATGGCTCTTGGTTTAAGAGAAGTTCCAAGATCATTGTTCTGTTTGTAAATAAGGAAGCAAATAATATTGATGTCACGTGTGTTAACTGTCATTCAACAAAGAGAAAAGAGCCTTGGTGGTGCAGCGGACTAAAGTGCTGTTAATTAGCACTTAGCTGCCCGCTGCCTGCAATTACTGCGAGTTCAAATCTCCCCAGGCTCAAGGTTGACTCAGCCTTCCATCCTTCCGAAGTAGGTAAAATGAGGAGCCGGATTGTGGAGGCAATAAGATCACTTTGTATAAAAAAGAACACCGCTCCGGGGAGTGGGGCAAAAGCCCTACTAAGCAGGTATATACAAAAGTATGAAGACTATTGCTTAACACATTATAAACTGCCCTGAGTCTCTGGAGAAGGGCGGCATATAAATCGAACCAATAAATAAATAAATGAACAAACAGTGCAAAAGTTAACAGTATGCCCAAGCTAGTATTCTGGTTCTAATGATTCTGATATTCTGGAGCTAGTCATCAGTGGAATGACTTGCCTCCAGAAGTTTGTGGGTGCCCCAACACTTGAGGTTTTTAAGAAGAGATTGGACAATCATTTGTCTGAAATGGTACAAGTAGTCCTCAATTTACAACAGTTCATTTAGTGACCGTTTGACGTTACAGCGGCACTGAAAAAGTAACTTATGAACGCTTTCCACACTTGCAATTGTTTGCAGGATCCCCATGGTCACTTGTTCAAAATTCAGACACTTGGCAACCTGACTCATACTTACGACAGCTGCATTGTCCCCAGGCCATGTGATCCCCTCTTCCTACCTTCTAACAAGCAAAGTCAATGAAGGAAACCAGATCACTTAACTTTTTTTTAAAAAAAAAATTTGATTTATATGCCGCCCTTCTCCGGAGACTCAGGGCGGCTTACAATGCGTTAAGCAATAGCCTTCATACTTTTGTATATATTTATACAAAGTCAGCTTATTGCCCCCACAAACTGGGTCCTCAATTTACCCACCTTAGAAAGGATGGAAGGCTGAGTCAGCCTTGAGCCTGGGGAGATTAGAATTTACAGTAATTGCAGACAGCTGGAGTTAATCACAATGCATTTAGTCTGTTGAGCTATCCAGGCTCCTGTTACTAATAGTAACAGGAGCCTGTTACTACAAGTACTATTAGTACTTGTTATTAATTGAATAACTGCAGTGATTCACTTAACAGCTGTATCAAGGAAGGTCATAAAAAGGTCATAAAACTCACAATGTCTCACTTAGCAACAAGAATTTTGGGCTCAATTGTGATTGTATGTTGAGGACTCCCTGTGTAGGGTTTTCTGTTTCAGCAAGTGGTAGGACCAGAAGACTTTCAGGATCCCTTCCCACTGTTACTCTGATTCAGTGCACAATCAGTGCACATCAGGACAAAAAAGCCTATAAGTGAATGCTTTACAGGCAGTTCTCAATTTACGACTGCTCATTTAACAACGGAAGTGACAGTGGCTTACGCCCTTGTACTCACATTTACAATTGTTACACCATCACTGTGGTTTCGTGGTCAATTCTGATGCTTGGCAGCCAATGAGTGTTTACGGCAGGTTGTAGAATCTTGAGATCCTGTGATTTCGATTTGTGATCTTTCTTGCTGATTTCTGGCATTGGGGAAGTTGGATTTGTATAACAACTGTGCGATTTGTTCAATGACCAAGTGATTCGTTTAATGACTGCCATAAGCAGGGCCCAACTTGATTTACAACTGCAACAACTTACAACAAAATTCTGGTCTCAGTTGTGCTCATAAATCAAGGACCATCTGTAAAGATTTCTCTTTGTGATCCCAAAAAAAAAAAAATCCTTCCTAAGAAAACTGAGAGTACTGCGTAACAGACCCAGTAAATTTTATCGACTAATCAAAAGTTCCCTGACCAAACAGGCAAAGCCCAGTGGTAGAAATTTCCTTGTCATTATTGCTTAAAGCAATCATTCAGAAATTTTTTTCCCCTTGCTATTTTGTTTAAATCCCTTTGCAAATCATTCGAACAAACACCCAAGACGAAAGCTAAGCATCCTTTTTAATAGCCCTGGTAATAGGCTGCGTCCTCAGCTGGAAGATGGCGTGAGCAGTAAGGCCATGTAGAATATGCTGGCATCATGTGGTCTGGTCACATTTCCCCGGGGACAATTAGTGCGTGCCATGCTGTGCACAGGAAAAATATCAATTAGTGTGTGCCATGTTGAATAGTCGCATTCATTTTCTGCACAAGCCAGTGGGCTCTTGACCATCTTTTTTTTATTTATCTCTGCCACTTGATGTCATCACCTCCTCATCTCTGTCATGATGAACTGAACAAATAAACATGAATAGGAATGTTCATGAAAAGTAGGCTGCACAGGAATGTTAGCAATGCTACCTATGTGTAACAAACTTTACTGCCGCTCAGCGTGACAGAGTTTACTTTGCATTTACAGCATGTTTTAGCCTTCAAGATATGCTGTAAATGCTGTAATATTTGCACCCACCTTGTAAGATAGGGCAATATTATAATCACATTTATTTATTTATTCGATTTCTATGGCCGCCCATCTCTGCCAATGACTCTGGGCACTTAACCATTCATAAAATAGATTACCATTAAAAAGCATTTTAAACAAACAAGAAAAAACGTTGTTAAGCGAATCTGGTTTTCCTATTGACTTTGCTTGTCAGAAGGTCACAAAAAGGGATCATGTGATCCCGGGACACGGCAATCCTCATAAATATGAGTCAGTTGCCAAACGCCTGAATTTTGATCCGGTAACTCTGGGTGGTCGTGTGAAAAGCAGCCGTAAGTCACTTTTTTCAATTTTGTTGTAACTTCAAACGTTCACTAAAAAAACCCTCACGTATTAACTATTGTAACGGTCTCTACATGGGGCTGCCCTTGAGGACCACTCGGAGGCTTCAGCTGGTACAAAATTCAGCTACGCGGGTTGTGATGGGAGGATCCCGATACTCCCATGTTACACCCCTCCTGAGTGACTTGCATTGGTTGCCGGTTGCCCTCCAGGTGAGATTCAAGGTGCTGGTGATGACCTATAAAGCCCTACATGGCTTAGGCCCAGGATATTTGGCGGACCACCTGCAGCCAGCAACGATATCCCATTGCCCGGTTCGCACCCATAGAGAGGGCCTGCTCAGGGTGCCATTGGCTAGACAGTGTTGGCTGGCGGCCCCCAGGGGTAGAGCCTTCTCTGTGGGTGTGCCCGCCCTCTGGAATTGACTCCCCTTGGAGCTCTGGTTGGCTCCTGACCTTCGCACCACCCGCCGCGAATTAAAAACTTGGTTATTCAAGTTCCCCAATTTGGACTGATGGGGTTTTTATGGGTTTTAAAATTTTAGTTGGTCTAATCAGATTTTAACTTTGTACTGTGGCCTTGTGAATTTTATT
The DNA here is from genome assembly GCA_030761175.1 of Masticophis lateralis. Taxonomy (NCBI): domain Eukaryota; kingdom Metazoa; phylum Chordata; class Lepidosauria; order Squamata; family Colubridae; genus Masticophis; species Masticophis lateralis. The sequence continues at coordinate 5,392,663 of JAUDYJ010000005.1, read as the reverse complement.
ATTGTGAACCACCCTGGGTCCGTTGGAGATAGGGCGGCATATAAGCCAAATAATAAAATAAAATAAAATAAAATAAAATAATAAAATAATAAAATAAATAAAATAAAATAAAATAAAATAAAATAAAATAAAATAAAATAAATAAAATAAAATAAAATAAAATAAATAAAATAATAAAATAAAATAAATAAAATAATAAAATAATAAAATAAAATAAAATAATAAAATAAATAAAATAATAAAATAAAATAAAATAAAATAAATAAAATAATAAAATAAAATAATAAAATAAAATAAAATAATATAAAAAAATAAATAAAATTATAAAATAAAATAAAATAAAATAAAAAATAAAATAAATAATAAAATAAAATAATAAAATAAAATAAAATAAAATAAAATAATAAAATAAATAAAATAAAATAAAATAAAATAAATATAATAATAATAAAATAAAATAAAAAATATAATAAAATATAAAATAAAATAAAATAAAATAAATAAATAAATGGCTGTAAGCCAAGGACCACCTCTATTTGGGCAAAATCATGAACAAGGTATGTGCAAATTCTTAGCTGTATCTATGAACTGGACCAATGTGTATCCTATTTCTGTCTTAATCGTGAAACTCATTTTTTCTTTTAAACAAACCCAGAATACTACTTTGTTGTTGGGGAATGAAACCGTGGTGAGCGACAGCATGAAGGATAACCCTCATATGCGTTACTATGCTGGCATTTATGCACTCTCCATGGGAGTCATGCTGATTCTGAAGGCTGTTCGTGGCGTTGCGTTTGTCAAGGTAGGTGTAAGGCCCGGCCTCTCCCCCTTATTCAAAAAAGTAAAGGCTCTTGAAACTTGCCATTTCAAAAGAAACCTTTTATTGAATAGAGGTGATAACAGGGCAAAAAAGAAAGCAGGCTCTGAGGGGCCGTACAGTTAGAATAAAGGAATTAAAACCCCCTCCCAACGGTGCAATGTGGATTCAGACAATCCACAGGTGTGAAGATGCTCTGGCTTTTCTCAGGGTCATCCTCTGCTGGCTCTCGAGCAATGCAACCCACATGGCCCTCCCTCTCCTTACATTCCCCAAAAGATGCCAAAATGCCAGGGCGCTTAGGTGTCAGGCTAAACATTATAAATCAGTATATTGCAGAATACAGGATATGTAGAAAATGAAGTAATAATTAAAAATCCCCCCCTTCCCCTGAAGAATGGCAGAGTACACGGATCTGGCAGTAGTTATTTGTGTAAGGAGGAGAGAACGACACAGTCCCAGGCTGCATTAACAGAGGGATAGAATCAAGATCATGTGAAGTGTTGGTACCCGCTTTTTAATGCCTTGGTAAGACCACATTTGTAAATACTGCATCCAGTTTTAGTCTCCCCAATGTCAAAAAGATGTTAAGACTCTATGATAAAGTGCAGAGAAGAGCAAAAAAGATGATTAGAGGACTGGAGGATAAAACACGAAGAACAGGAACTGGGTACGTCTAGTCTAGTGAAAAGAAGGACTAGGGGAGACATGATAGCAGTCTTCCAATATCTAAGGAACTGCCACAAAGAAGAGGGAGTCAAGCTATTCTCCAAAGCCCCTGAAGGCAGGACAAGAAGCAATAGATGGAAACTCATCAAGGAGAGAAGCAACCTAGAACTAAGGAGAAATTTCCTGACAGTGAGAACAATTGATCACTGGAATGACTTACCTCCAGAAGTTGTGGCTGCTTCAACACTGGAGGTTTTTAAGAAGAAATTGGACAGCCCTTTGTCTGCAATGCTATAAGGTTTCCTGAAGAGCAGGGAGTTGGACAAGAAGACTTCCAAGGGGCCTTCGAACTCTGTTATTCTGTTAACAAAATAATTCTTATCTCTTGTTCCCACCCTTTTATTCCGGACAATAGACATAGTTTCATATCTATGAAATGGTCACTCACGCCCTAGTCACCTCACGCCTGGACTACTGTAATGCTCTCTACATGGGCCTCCCCTTGAGGAACCCCCGGAGGCTCCAACTGGTCCAGAATGCGGCCGCGCGGGTGATGATGGGAGCGATGTGGCACTCCCATGAGACTCCACTCCTGCGCGAGCTGCACTGGCTCCCAGTGGTCTTCCGGGTGCGCTTCAAGGTTCTGGTTACTATCTTCAAAGTGCTCCATGGCTTAGGACCAGGGTATCTTCGGGACCGCCTTCTGCCACCAATAGCCTCTCACCGACCAGTCCGTTCCCACAGAGAGGGGCTCCTCAGGGTGCCGTCAGCCAAACAGTGTCGACTGGCGGCCCCCAGGGGAAGAGCCTTCTCTGTGGGGGGCACCGGCCATCTGGAACGAGCTCCCCCCTGAGATAAGGAGGATACAGGACCTACATATCTTCCGCTGCGCCCTAAAAACGTTCCTATTTCATCAGGCTGGTCTGGCTTAAACCTCCCCTTTATAATGGGTTTTATACTGGGTTTTTAAATGTCTTATATAATTGGATTTTAATTTGCTTCAGCCAAATTATTTAACTTATTTTAAATTTTTTAACTTTTGTTTGACATTGTATTTTAATCGGCTGTTCACCGCCCTGAGTCCCTTCGGGGAGTAGGGCGGTATACAAATTTGATTAATAAATAAATATCTCAGAAATATGGTGGAAGACATTTGTAGTGTAGTAATCCTTCCTGGGCCTGCAGTCCCTTCTAGTCATTTGTGACTAGAAATTAAAACTCCTGAGTGGCTGGTTTCAACAGTCCTCTTCTATGGTCATTACAGGGGACATTGCGGGCCTCGTCCAGGCTGCATGATGAACTCTTCCGGCGGATTCTTCGTAGTCCGATGAAGTTTTTTGACACCACACCTACGGGGCGAATTCTCAATAGGTTCTCCAGAGATATGGATGAAGGTAATAAACTCTCATTTAATAACCTGTTGGTGCTAATACAGGTAGTCTTTGACTTATTCATTTAATGACTTCAAAGTTATAACAGCACTGAAAAAAGTGACTACTTATGACTAATTTTCACACTTATGACCACCGTGGTATCCCCACAGTCCAGTGGTGAAATCTGAACCGGTTTGCTGGCCACGCATACGCCCCACGTGCCAAGTGTGCGTGCATGGGCACCAAATGTGCGCTGCATGTTTAAAAAGCTACCGGTTTGGTAATTAGCATGGGCAGTACACGCCAAAAGGAGATTTGGGAAGGTCAGTAGAACAGCTGGGGGGGTGGAGGGAGAAATCAACTGTGCCACATAGTTTAGCTTAGCTAGAAAGCTTAGTAGAAAGCAAGAGCCTGATGGAGCAGTGGACTAAAGCGCTGTTAATTAGAACTTAGCTGCCAGCTGTCTGCAATTACTGCAAGTTCGAATCTCACCAGGCTCAAGGTTGACTCAGCCTTCCATCCTTCCAAGGTAGGTAAAATGAGGACCCGGATTGTGGGGGCAATAAGATGACTTTGTGTAAAAAAGAACACTGCTTAGGGGGGGCCGAAAGCCCTACTAAGCAGGTATATACAAAAGTATGAAGGCTATTGCTTAATGCATTGTAAACCGCCTTGAGTCTCCAGAGAAGGGCAGCATATAAATCGAACCAATAAATAAATAATAAACCGTGCGGCACAGCTGATTGTTGGATTGTAACTTTTTTTAACTACCGGTTTTCCCGAAGTTCAACCAAACCGGTAGCTTTTTTTTTTTACTTTTTTTATCACTACCTACCAGTTTTCCCGAACCGGAGTGAACCAGTAGCATTTCACCCTTGCCACAGTCGGCTGATCAAACTTTGAATGCTTGACAACAGGCATGTGTTTACGATAGTTGCAGGATGCTGCAGCCATCGTAAATACGTGCGGATGCTTGCAGGACGCATACAGAAGGGAGATTCTGACAAGCAAATTCAGTGGGAGAAACCAGATTTCACTTCATGGCTGCATGGTTCATTTCAGTGATTGACTTGACAATGTCAAAAAGGGCCGCAGAATGGAACACGGCTCATTTAACATTTCTGAACAGACAAATTGATAATAGCAGAGTAGGAGAGCTCTGAGTGAATGTTACCTGTGCTGGCCTTACCTGAATCTCTCCTGGGCTGGACAGGAGGGACCGTGACAGGGTCTTGTCCACCCCCACCAGCCCGTATTGTGTATATGTATAAGATATTACTGTTATATTTTATCCCACTTTTATATATGTAACTAAAGATGGGAAACGTACCTAATACTCCTTTTTCCCCCACAACAACAACCGTATGATGTGGGTTGAGCTGAGAGAGAGTGACTGGCTCTCATGTCTAAGGCAGGACTAGAACTCAAGGTTTCCTAGTGATTGGTCCAAAGTTACCTAACCAGCTTTCATGGCTAAGGTGGGACTAGAACTCAAGACTCTCCTGGTGATTGCCTCAAAGGCACCCAGTGGTTTTCAGGTCTAGGGGAGACCTAGATTTCAAAGTCTCCTGGTTTCTAGGCCAGCATCTTCACCATTGCACTTAACCTCGCTCTCTCTGTTGTTCACGTTGGTGAGAATTTTAGTCTGTCCTAATCTGCTGTGTCTGTCCACCTCTTTCAGTCGATGTCCGCCTGCCTTTTCAAGCCGAAATGTTCATCCAGAATGTCATCCTGGTGTTCTTCTGCGTGGGAGTGATCTCTGGTGTCTTCCCATGGTTCCTAATGGCAGTGGGGCCCCTCGTCGTTCTTTTCACCATTCTCCATGTTGTGTCTAGGTAAGAGCAGCAATCGTTCTGCGTCATTTTAAGCCATTGTTAGCCTTGAGGGTCTTCCATAAGTTGGTGGAAGCTGCTTCCAAACCCAATTCGGGCTGCCTAAAAGCATCAAAGGGCTTGTTTTTCTCATAATTTTGTTAGACCTCTTTACTGTAAGTTGGTTGTATATTTTTTGTACGCAGAGTCTTCATTCGGGAGTTGAAACGACTGGACAACATCACACAGTCTCCATTTCTTTCTCACATCACTTCAAGCATTCAAGGTCTCTCTACCATCCATGCCTACAATAAAGGAGAGGAATTCCTATACAAGTTAGTACTCTGTTTCTTCTCTGACACTCAGTCTGCTACAAGACAGATAAGCTAGGACTTTTTTTAAAGGTTGGGTTTACTGAACAAGCCTTAGTGGCTGAATTCGCTCAGAATGCAAGTTTATGTACCACACCGATCCAGAAATAGTAAGCTACAATTTGGGTTTAATATTTCAGATGAATTGGTTCACATGCTGCTATCTGAACTTGCTAGCCGTCACCTGAATCGTGTTTTGTGAAATTTCTCCTCCAATTCAGGTTAAAAAATGAAATACAGGTTGTCCTTGATTTATGACCACAATTGAGGCCAAAACTTTCATTGCTAAGTAAGACAGTTGTTAAGTGAGTTCGGTCCCATTTCACGACCTTTCTTTTTAAGTGAATTACTGCAGTTGTTAAGTTAGTGATACGGTTGTTGGGTGATTCTGGCTTTCCCCATTGACTTTCCTTGTCAGAAGGTCGCAAAACCCGGGACACTGCAACCGTCATAAATACAGGCCAGTTGCCAAGCATCTGAAATTTTGACCACGTGACCGCGGGGAATGCTGCAGCAATCATTGAATGTGAAAAATGGGTCGTAGGTCGCTTTTTCCGGTGTTGTAGCTAGACAGTCACTCAACGAACTCTTGTAAGTCAAAGGCGATCTGTATTTTAATTGTAAATATTTTCTCTTTCTTGTAGATACCAGCAATTGCTGGATGATAACCAGGCACCCATCTACTTGTTCAGCTGTGCGATGCGTTGGCTGGCTGTCAGGCTGGATATTGTCAGCATTGCCCTCATCACAGTCACTGGCTTAATGATCGTCTTAATGCACGGCCAGATCCCGCCGGCTTATGCTGGGCTCGCCATCTCCTATGCTGTTCAGGTGAATAAGCCATAGCACTTAGACTTATATACCGCTTCATAGCTCTTTTACAGCTCTCTCTAAGCGGTTTTCAGAGCCAGCCTCTTGCCCCCCCAAAATCTGGGTCCTCATTTTACCCACCTCGGGTGGGAGGCTGAGTCAGCCTTGAGCCTGGTGAGATTTGAACTGCCAAATTGAGATAGCCGAAAGTCAGCAGAAGTAGCCTGCAGTACTTTACTGTGCCACCATGCCTCAATCCATCTCTTGTATGTCAAAGCAAAGTTGCATTTTGGAACTCTGTTTTGGAAGAACAGAGCAGCCTGGCCCAATCCAAAATAGGTTGTTGAATTGATTTTATATTACAATAGTCCTTGACTTATGACCAGTTGCTTAGCAACTGGCCAAAGTTATGATGGACCTACCTAGGGGATACTTATGACCTGGATTCAAAGTTCTGACTGTCGGAGCTCCACACAAACACACACCGGCAGTCATAGGACTGCACCGGGCACTTGGCACATGGGCAGCATTTACAACCATTTGCAGTTTCTTGTGATCATGTGAGCACGTTTTAACAACTGTTTGGCGGAAAACTGACAATTCACAATTCACTTCCAGTTTTCAGCAGAAACCAACCCGTGGCAAACTATGGGTTCGCTCACAAAAAAAGGATCATAAAATCTTTACAATTTTATCTTGTCATACTTTTAACAACAACTTTATGGATTCCTGCAGTATATTCTTAATCCGTCCAATAATAGAAGTAATCTTTACAACTTACAACCATAATGGGCAGGTTTGGTCTGCCCATTATGGTTATGGCATAAAGTGGTCATGGTCATAAAGTGAGGACTACCGAAAGAGACTAACAAGTAGCACCTGTCTGCTTACTCTTCAGCCCACCCAAGTCGTATGGCATTGAAAATATGTAGTGATAATACTGGGGAATATTTATGAGCATCGCTTATTAAAATGGCTTCTTTGGAAGAGAATTGGCACTTACAACTGGAAGGATAATGGTGTGTCAGAGGAGGCGGTAAACTGAATACAATTAACCATGGTTTTTGCTGGTGCTTGTTTTTCTGCATGGAGGCAACTTAATGGAACTTGACCACTAACAAGGAATGGAAAGCCTTGAATTTTATGGCGCTCCTTTCCTTCCTATAGCGGTGTGGTTCACGAGAAAGCCTCACTTAACCACCCTCACTGGGATCAAGTTATTCCATAGAGGAGAGGCTGCCAACCTTTTGGGCACCGGTTCCGTGGAAAGAGATTTTTCCACGGACTGGAGGGGGCCGTGGTTTTGTATGCTGCCTGGATCCTGGGGATGGGGCTTCGCTTGTTTGCATGGATCATTTCTGGCATGCCGTGGGCCAATGCTGATCCACGGGCTGGAAGGTTGAGGGTTGGGGACTCCTGCCATCACTCTGAAGTTTTCACAGCTAATAAATTGGTTAATGTATCGTTGTGCTGCAAGTAACGGCAATTTGTTTCCTTCTCAGTTAACGGGACTGTTCCAGTTTACCGTCAGGTTGGCTTCAGAGACGGAGGCCCGCTTTACATCTGTGGAAAGAATTGACCACTACATCAAGGTATTTAAACATTCTGTCCATTGCCCAATATTTTCTCTGGTGTCCTGCCTCTAGAAAGATGCCCCCTGTTCCTGCTGCTGAGTTCCATTGGATTTCTGCGGTATATTCTTAAACCGTCCAATAATAGAAGTCTCCAGCAGTGCACAAATTAAAGATAAAAAAATCAAAAAGACAGTGAGTACCATCAACAGCTATGGTGTAAGAATCTGAAATGTTCCTCAAATTCCTAAAAGAATTTACTCCCATAATCTTAACACTAGGCTAACATCTCACAGATGAGACAATGATCGACAAGACGGATACCTTTTATGAGAGAAAGATAGTTTGGGCTATTATGTGTGAGGTTAAAGGAGCCTGAGTAGCGTAGGGGGATGATGCCTCCTACAAAGGCAGCATTTAAGATCCAGCTGCTGCAATTACTTGCGGGTTCAATCCCAGGCAGGCTCAAAGTCGACTCAGCCTTCCATCCTTTATAAGGTGGGTAAATTGAGGACCCAGTTTGTTGGGGGCAATAAGCTGACTTTGTATAAATATAAATATACAAAAGTATGAGGGCTATTGCTTAACGCACTGTAAGCCGCTCTGAGTCTCTGGAGAAGGGTGGCATATAAATCAATTTTTTAAAAAAAAACTGTGCTGAAAAAAATCAAGAAACAATGAGAAATAATCAGTAGTTGGCTCCCAATACATGCTGATTCATCCAGCAAGGTGATAGCTAGGATGTTGCTAGGTAGAGGTCCCCAACCCCCTGCCCCCGATCCATGGACCAGCAGTCGGTCCGCGTAAACAAGTGAAGCCCCATCTGCGGGATGCAGGCAGCATGCAAAACCCTGCTCCCTCTGGTCTGTGGAAAAACTTTCTCCATGGAACTGATCCCTGGTGCCCAAGATTGGGGGGCACTGCTCTAGGGTAACCTCTCCCCACTTCTCCCCTTAAGTACCCCATAAATAGCTGCCTAATCTGTAAATGTTAGTTCCCTTTGAGGCTTCCTGATGTTGCTTGTACAAGACTTCTAACGTTAGTCTGTTAAGAAGGTGGTACCTGACTCAATAGCAGTAGCTGTGAGAGGGATCTTGGAGTCCTTAGCGGACAATCATTTAAGTATGAGCGTGTGTGGCAGCTGCCAAAAAAGCCTAGACTGCATTAAGAGAGGGATAGAAGCAAGATCACGTGAAGTGTTAATACCACTTTATAAGACCTTGGTAAGGCCACACTTGGAATATTGCATTAGTTTTGGTCGCCACGATGTAAAAAAGATGTGGAGACTCTAGAAAGAGTGCAGAGAAGAGCAACAAAGAGGATTAGGGGGCTGGAAGCTAAAACATATGAGGAACAGATGCAGGAATTAGATATGGCTTAGTGAAAAGAAGGACTAGGGGTGATATGGTAGCATCAACTTCCAATAGTTGAGGGGTTGTCCCAGAGAAGAGGGACCCAATTTATTCTCCAAAGTATCTGAAGGCAGGACAAGAAGCAACTGATGGAAACTAATCAAGGAGAGAAGCAACCTAGAATTAAGAAGAAATTTCCAAACAGTAAGGTCAATTAATCAGTGGAACAGCTTTGCCTCCAGAATTTGTGGATGTTCCATCACTGGAGGTTTTTAAGAAGAGATTGCACAACCTGTTGTGGCTCCGTTCCCTGAGCCTGTATTATCGGCAGGAGAGGACGCCAAGAGTGAAGGAGAGGAGTTGGCAAGGCCTCCCTCTCCAGGACCCTCCTCTCTGGCAATGCCTTTGGTGTCCTCCGAAGACCAAAAGATAGGCCCGGGGCCAAGCACTTCCACGCAGCCACAGGTGGACAGTAATGAGGAAGATGAGTCTTGGCTGGACCCTCGATAGCGTCGCAGAGATAAGCGCGCGCAGCAGAGGAAGAGGCGTGCCAGGGATTAGGCTGAGTCACTGGACCACACCCCACGGGGTATAAAAGGGGGTGTGGTGGCTGTTCAAGCTCTGTGATGAGCAAAAACGGATATTGAACCAACCTCTCTGCATTGCTGGACTTTTTGACTATTCCCTTATCTGTTGTGTGTTGGCTTTGAAAAACCCTCCCTTCGTAAGTAAAAGACTCTTGGCAGCCAGCCACTGGGTTGCTGCCAATTCTGCTATCAGAGAAACTTTTGTCAGCTGGTTTATTTCACTATTGACTGTCTGTGAGGGTGAGTGTGTGAGACGGGGACAGAACACAACCTTTTGTCTGAAAGGATATGAGGTTTCCTGCTGAGCAGGAATAGAAGACCTCCAACTCTGTCATTCTGTTAATTGTTCCTAGAATGCTGCCCGTTGTTGACATCTTTTCTCTTCTCTCTCTTTGATTCCAAGACTCTTTCCCTGGAGGCCCCAGCTCGCATCAAGAATAAGGCTCCCCTTCCAGACTGGCCCCATGAAGGAGAAATTCGCTTTGAAAATGCAGAAATGCGGTATCGCGAGAACCTTCCTCTTGTCCTCAAAAAAGTATGCTTCACCATCAAACCCAAAGAGAAGATTGGAATTGTGGGGAGAACCGGCTCAGGTAAGGCTCGGGTGCTCTAGCTCAGGGGTCTCGAACCTTGGCAACTTTTAAGACTTGTGGACTTCCAGCTCCTCAGCTGGCTGAGGAATTCTGGGAGTTGAAGTCCACAAGTCTTAAAAGTTGCCGAAGTTGGAGACCCCTGCCCTAGCTGCTCCTGTTTAGATGTTTTAAAAGCTCGCTGGAGCCACCTTGTGGGGATTAGAAGTAAAAAAAATAAAACCCACCTAATTTCCAAATTGAAACTATATTTTCTGTGCCAAAATAGGTTTTACGAAGATGGGGGTGACTTAGTAAGGGTTCATGTCTGTTCAGGCAGTGCACAAGTGTTGCTTAAGATTCCTCATTGAAGTATCTCCTTAAAAACATTCCTTGGTTTGGAAGTCTTGATGTGACGGAGTATTTATCTAGTGAGCAAATCTTCCTTATACGAAGTCTCTTTGCATTATTCTTGTGCATATTGCCTTCTGCACTGTAAAGCTCTTGTTTTAAACTCTGGACTGCCTTGGATGTACTGGCCGTAAAATAATATTAAAACGTCAAATATAGAATCCATAGGACTGCAAGGGACCTCAGAGGTCTTCTACTCTATCCCTCTGCTCAAGGCACAAGACCTGGCTTATACCATCCCAGACCAATGGTACTCCAGTTTACTTTTGAAAACCTCCAGTGTTGGAGTACCTCCGGCTCCGAGAGGCAAGCTCTTCCATTGATGAATTGTTCTCACTGTCAGTAAATTCCTCTTTATTTCTAGGTTGGATCTCTCTTTAACAAGCTTCTACCTTCTTTTTTGAAACAGCTGCTAAAACAGTGTTTTCTCAACCTTGGAAGCTTGAAGATGGGTGGACTTCAGCAGCGCTGGCTGGGGGGATTCTGGGAGCTGAAGTCCACCCATCTTCAAGCTTCCAAGGTTGAGAAACACTGTACTAAAGGGTTGCTAAAGATTATATAGAAGGGGTGGGGAAGGACCACCCTTTTATGACTTGTGGACTTCAACTCCCAGAATTCCTGAGCCAGCCATACTGGCTCAGGAATTCTGGGAGCTGAAGTCCACAAGTCATAAAAGGGCCATCGCTCTCCACCAATGGTGTATAGGCTAATCTTGCATGTTCCTCAACATGACGGCTAACTACGATCTTCCTTGGTTTCCCCCCCCCCCCCCCCCCCCCCCCCCCCCAGGAAAATCCTCTTTAGGAATGGCTCTCTTTCGCTTGGTGGAATTATCAGGGGGCTGCATTAAAATTGATGGAGTGAAAATTAGTGACATTGGCTTGGCAGATCTTCGGAGCAAGCTTTCCATAATCCCCCAGGAACCAGTCCTCTTCAGTGGCACTGTGAGGTGGGTACAGGGGTGAAATCCAGCAGGTTCTGACAGGTTCTGGAGAACCGGTAGAGGAATGTTTGAGCAGTTCGGAGAACCGGCAAATATCACCTCTGGCTGGCCCCAGAGTCGGGTGGGAATGGAGATTTTGCAATATCCTTCCCCCAGGAGTGGGGAGGGAATAGAGATTTTGCAGTATCGTTCCCATGCCACACCCACCAAGCCACACCACATCCACAGAACCAGTAGTAAAAAAATTTATATTTCACCACTGGGTTGGTATAACAGAAAAGTGAGAGGGAGGGAGGGAGAAAGAGAGAGAGAAAAAGAAGGAGAGAGAGATAGAAAGGAAGAGAGAGAGAGAGAAGGGATTGCCTCTTGTTAGTCATTATGAAAATGGGTTCACTAGGAAAAGTAATTCTGAAACTGGCTTCACAGATCGTGCTAAGCCACAGTTTGCTAGACCAGAATAGATTCACTTTATTGACCATTAGTTGTTCTTGTTTACAAACTGTAGTGCCTGGGTTCATACAACAGGCTGATAAGGATGTTTCTCAACCTTGGCAACTTTTAAGGTGTGTGGACTTCCATTCCCAGGACTCCCTAGCCAACGTGTGCTTAAAGTGTACAAGTCCAGTCGAAGTAACTTCATAACCATTCTGCACTTGCTTCTCCTCCTCCTCCTCTTTTTTGCTGCTCCCTACGAAGATAGAATTGCCCTTGAAAGAGTGTTTCGTTTCCATGGGTTATATTTTGATGGAAATGGGTATTGATTTGCTATTATATTTTGGCTTCTTTAGATCCAATTTGGATCCTTTCGCGCAGTACAGCGAAGAGCAAATCTGGGAGACTCTGGAAAGGACGCACATGAAAGACTGTGTAAGTAACAAGGATTGATAGCTTGTTTTATTCATTCATTCATTCATTCATTCATTCATTCATTCATTCATTCATTCATTCATTTATTTGTACCGCCCTCCTCCCAAAGGATTGAGGGCGGTGAACAGTCAGAATACCACACATATAATTTGAAATTAAATTAAGTTAAATTCCTTTCTGTTCCAGTACTCCACTGTTTCATAACTGCAAGATCTTGTCCAACTTTTCACAGAAAACTGCTGGGCTAGTCAGGGAAGACAGGTAGTCCTTGACTTAGGACAATTCATTTAGTAACTGAAGTTACAATGGAGCTGAAAAAAAGTGGCTTATGACTGGTCCTTATACTTATGACCTTCACAGCATCCCCAGGGTTGTGTGATTGTGATTTGGATGTTTGGCAATTGGCAGGCATTTACAATGGTTTCAGAGTCCCTGGGCCCCGTGATCACAATTTGCAACCTTTCCAGCCTGTTTCTGACAGGCAGAATGAATGGAAGAAGTCGGATTTGCTTAACAACTGCATGATTCGCTTAACAATCACGGGAAAAAGATTGTAAAACAGGCATGACCAGTGGTGAAAAATCCTCTGGATCGCCACCGGTTTGCTGCCCACACATTTGGTGTTTTTTGTGACCCCGACTCCTGAGCCTGTCCTAACAGAGGAAGAGGACTCAGAAGGTGATGGGGAGGAATGACAGGACCACCCTCTCCAGGACCCTCCTTTCTGGCAATGCCTCAGGTTCCATCCGAAGGCCAGGAGGAACAGCCTGGGATGTGCCAGGAGGAAGGCGTATCGGAGCACCAATTGATAGGGAGCGAGGATGATGAATCCTGGCTTGACCCCAGGCAGCGTCAGAGGGAGAAGCGTGCACAGCAGCGGAAGAGGCGTGGGAGGGCCAGAGATTGAGCTGAGTCACTGAGTCATGACCCACCAGGAATAAAAGTGGGTGGGATTGCTCTTTAGGCTTTGTGACGGACAAAATTAAACCCTGAAAGTCACATCGTGATCTCTGAAATTCGGCTTGGATTTATTTTGGACTGAACGTTGACTAAACTCTTTGTCTCGTGGATAATTTGTTGCTCCTGGAACAGACTGAAGATAAGTCCTCTTCTGCTTTATGGGAGTGAAAACGGTCTTGGCAGGAATTCGGCAGTTTGCTGCCAAAACCTTGGTCTGCCAAGAATTCTAATCTGTTTACCTAATAAAAAATTGGCAGGCGTGCTTGGTATTACGTTTGCCTGTGTGAGGAAGGGGGACAGAACAGGTGCCCACCAAAAGCACGCTGCGCGCGCATGCACAATTCACACCAAATGCGCGCTTAGTGCGGAAAAAGAAGACTTTACTAGGTAAGTAAAACAGCGGGGGGAGGGCAACAGCTGTGCCGCACGATTTAGCTTCACTAGAAAGCAGGATTTCCTGTTTTCTAGCAAAGCTAAACCGCGTGGCACAGCTGATTGTCGGAAATACCAGTCCAGACCAACCAGTAGCTTTATTTTACTACCGGTTCATCCAGTAGTAAAATAAAGGAGCGAACCGGTAGCATTTCACCCCTGGGCATGACTCACATAATGACTGAATCACTTAGCCATGGGAGTTGCAAGTCCCGACTGTGGTCGTATGTTGAGGACTGTCTGTAATTTCCCCAGGTTAGAAGAGGACGAGGAGGAGACAGAAAGAAGAATCCGTATATTCAAGTTTCTGGGATAGTTGTTTTTAATTATTATTTTAATTTATTAATTTTAATTTATTTATTTATAGTTATTAAACTTATATCTCTATGTCTACCATCCTCTATATGGTGATTCTGAGCGACTATAAGGGGGCTTTGGGTGTTTTATTGTTTTGATTCTTGTTGACAAATCAGCATATATGCTGTTCCCACCACTGGTGGAAAGGATTTTATCTCTTGGAAGTTCATTTTGTCTTTGGCGCAAACGGGTGGATTCCGAAAAGGTGATGGAGCATCCGGAAGCGTTTAGAGCAGGGCTCTCCAAACTTGGAAACTTCTAAAATTTGTGGACTTCAACTCCCAGAATTCCTCAGCCAGCCATGTTGGCTGGGGAATTGTGGGAATTGAAGTCCACAAGTCTTAAAGCTGCGGAGTTTGGAGACCTTGGTTTAGAACAGGGATGGCCCTTTTCTAACTCCCGTATGGCTGGCTCAGGAATTCTGGGAGTTGAAGTCCATAAGTCATGAAGGGGCCATCGTTCCCCACCTCTGGTTTAGAACCACACATTTGACTTTGTCCTGTTGCTTTGTTCTTAACTTAGGTTTCTCAGCTGCCCATGAAACTTGAATCCGAAGTGATGGAAAATGGGGAAAATTTCTCTGTTGGGGAGAGGCAGTTGCTTTGCATCGCCAGAGCCTTGTTGCGACGTTGTAAGGTGAGTGATGAATTGAGTAATTATTGCAATCAGGTTTGAAACAAAGAATCCAGGCCTTAACTTGTATTCCAGGATGACCAAGACTGATGCAGGACAACTGAACACAATTAAGCTTTCATTAGATAAACGAGAGGAACTGTGTTCCATGATGCCCCCCACTCAGCCCCTTTGCATACTCTCAACATTTTAAGCCTTTCATTTTGGTCATAGTGGAAGAAGCCCAGGGAAAGGGTTGGTTGCTATGTTTTTAATGAGGCTCATGCTGTGTTCCACAGATCTTAATCCTGGATGAAGCGACGGCTGCTATGGACACCGAGACCGATTTGCTGATCCAAGAGACGATCAGAGAAGCCTTTGCAAACTGCACCATGCTGACCATCGCTCATCGTCTGCATACGGTTCTGGGCTCTGACCGGATTATGGTACTAATGCAAGGACAGGTGAGAAAGTGGGAGACACTCAGTGGGTGGCAAAACTCTGCCACTCTCATGAAATTTCTTGCAAGATAATTTGGTTCAATTCATAGTCGGCATTGAAGCAGTCTCCCTTCTAATGTAAACAAAGTCTTAGCCAGGATGTTTCTAAAATGATAAGTTTCCCCAGAATCATTTGGTTGCCCCAATATTAAAAAGATGTTGAGATTCTGGAAAGAGTGAAGAGCAGACTAACAAAAATGATTAGGGGATTTGGAGGCTAAAAATGTGAAAAATAATTGCAGGAATTGTGTATGTCTAGTTTAACGAAGAGAAGGACTAAAGACGACATGATAGCAGTCTTCCAAATATTTGAGGGGCTGCCATAAAGAAGAGGAGAGGGGGGTCAACCTATTTTCCAAAGCACCTGAAGGAAGAACAAGACGCAGTGGATGGAAACTAATCAAAGAGAGAAGCAGTCTAGAACTGAGGAGGAATTTCCTGAACAATTAATCAGAGGAAAGGCTTGCCTCCAGAAATTTCAGCTCCATCACTGGAGGTTTTTAAGAAGAGATTGGACTACCAGTTGACTGAAATGGTGTAGGGTCTCCTGCATGAACGGGGGTGGGAGGTGGGGGGTGAGGGGGGTGTTGGATTAGAAGACCTTCAAGATAGGGATGTAATGCTCCCGGTTTGGTTCGCGATGGTGGCTGGTGGTTTGGAGAACCGGTAGCAAAAATCCCTGCAAACACCCCCCGCCCCCAATGCCTAGCTGAGCCACGCAATCATCAGAGGCTTTTTTTTTTTAACTTTTAAAAGCATTTTTTCTACAACCTCTTAGGCTGAAAAAATGTTTTTAAAAGTAAAAAAAAAAAAGCCTCTGATGATCACGCGGCTCAGCTGGGATCGTCAGAGGCTTTTAAAAGCATTTTTTTCAGCCAAAGAGGTGGTAGAAAAAAAAAAGGCTTTTAAAAGCCTCTGACGATCCCAGCTGAATTGCCTGATCATCAGAGGCTTTTAAAAGTTGCATTTTTTTTTCTGCAACCCCTTTCGACCCTTCCAGTAAGCCACACCCACAGAACCGGTAGTAAGAAATTTTACATTTCACCACTGCTTCAAGATCCCTTCCAGCTCTGTTATTCTGTTACTCCAAGTGATTAATTGTTCTGTCGGGACATTTCTCCTTAGTTCTAGGTTGCTTCTTTCCTCAACTGCTTTCCATCCATTGCTTCTCATCCTGCCTTCTGGTGCTTTGGAGAACACCATCTTCTCTTCTTTGTGGCAGCCGCTTAGATATGGGAAGACTGCTATCACGTCACCTCTGAAGGAACTCTGATCCTTTATCTAAAATAAAGGAATAGGAAGTGATGGCTAACCTTTTTGCCATCGTGTGCCAAAAGTAGGGGGAGCATGGGGGGGGTCATGTGCGAGTGTGCCCATACCCATAATTCAATGTGCATTCCCCCCGCGCATGCACGCGCCCCCCCTGCTTTTGGCACGCGATGGGACAGTGGGCCTGGTAGGCCTGTTTTTTTTTTTTTTTTAAATTTGATTTATATGCCGCCCTTCTCCGGAGACTCAGGGCGGCTTACAATGCGTTAAGCAATAGCCTTTATCCTTTTGCATATTTATATTTATACAAAGTCAGCTTATTGCCCCCAACAAACTGGGTCCTCAATTGACCCACCTTAGAAAGGATGGAAGGCTGAGTCGACCTTGAGCCTGGCTGGGATTGAACTCACAAGTAATTGCAGCAGCTGGATCTTAAATGCTGCCTTTGTAGGAGGCATGACTCCCCTATGCTACTCAGGCTCATTTTAAGCCCAAGGCTCCAAGAAATCCAGAGGCTTTCTTGGAGCCTTGGGAGAGCAAAAATGGCCTTCCCCAACCCGCCTTGGAGGCCCTCCGGAGGCTGGAAACAGCCCGTTTCCCGACTTCCGGTGGGCCCAGAAGGCCCGAAAATCAGCTGGCTGGCGCACGCATGCATGCTGGAGCTGAGCTAGGGCAACACTCGCATGCCCACAGATATGGCTCCGCATGCCACCTTTGGCACACGTGTCATAGGTTTGCCATCACAGGAATAGGAGATCCTTGGGTTTGCTTTTCAACGGGGATGCTAGCCTTACAACCATCCATTTGGTGACTGTTACAATGGCACTGAAAAAAGTGACTTACGGCCAGTTTTCACATTTATTGACCGTTGGCAGCATTTCCCATGGGCACGTGATCCGAATTCAGACACGTGGCAACCAACTCATGTTTATGGAGGTTATCGTGTTCTGGGATCATGGGATAAACTTTGGCGGCCTTCTGACAAAGTCAGTAAAGAAGCCAGATTCACAACTGTGGCGAGAAAGGTCGTGAAGACTCTTAACAAATGTCTCACTTAGCGACATCAGTTTTGGGCTCAATTGCGGCCACAAGCCGAGGACTAGTTGTATTTACTCCTTAAGGGTACTGCATTTCATGCACTTCCTCTTCCGTTTGTTTCAGGTGATGGAATTTGACACTCCGGCTGCTCTTCTGTCCAACGACAATTCCCGCTTCTACGCCATGTTCGCTGCTGCAGAAAACAAGGTTGCTGTAAAGGGCTAAAATTCAGGGCAAAGTCACTTTAATATGGAGCGTAATCCTTCTCTGCCTGTGGCAGGGACGTTCCTCCCTCCATTTTCATGTCTTTCGAGCAGGTTGTCTTTTCACCTTTCAATCTTTTTTTCTTTTCTTTCTTTTTTTTTTAGGATGGTGAGTCAGAATTGAGTTCTTTTTTTTTCTTTTTTGAAAAAAAAAAAGCACTATAAGGAAGATTTTTCATAGTTTTTATTACGGTATTTATTTCGTATTCTTCTTATTAATTTTTTTTTTTGCTATTAAATGCACTCTACAAGATGGCTCAGGGAGCCACGTTATAAATGTATCCAGAGGCCTATATTGAAGCTTTATACATGTAGCTATATCTATACAGAATTCTGTACATAGCCTATATTTACAGTGGAAATGTAAGCTGTTTATTTTATATTAAAATGAGCGCTGTGGTTAATACCAGTGCATATTCTTTTCTATCCTAATTTTTTTTTTTTTTTTGTACCGTTTTATTGGGGTTGGGAAACCTGGCTTGGGCCAGGCTGCACTGGACTCTCCCTGGTGCTGTTCCCCACCCCCCTCCACCCCAACTTCCGGGCGGAAATGAAAGTTTTGTGTAACTCTCCTTCCCTCTCCCATTTTCATCATTCCTACGTAAGGCATGTGGGCCCTGACAAGACAGCGGTCAAGATCCTTGACAATCGTTAGATAGGAGCCACAGTTTCTCATTGGTACTGTGCCCTGGAGGGGTTTAACATTCCCCTCACTTGGGGTGATTTCGTTAGCAAATACTTAACTGTAGCAGGACGTGAAGGGCCATCACAAAACTCAGGTACCTTTGAACCCAGTGCATCCACCTGGGTACACACAATGACACGGTCAGTTGGCCGGCTGTTATTTCATCCGACGCAGTCAAGCCACTCTCATTTTGCTAAGCAAAAGCAAAGCCTACAGCAGGGATCTCCAAAATGGGCAACTTTTCAGACTTGTGGACTTGCAACTCCCCGAATTCCTCAGCCAGCCATATTGCCTGGGGAATTCTGGGAGTTAAAGCCCACAGATCTTTTCCCCTGGCGTACAGCATTATTCCCAAGCCTGTAGCAGCTGAATCTTTTTTTTTTAGACTGGACCCTGCTACTTCCTACGGCGTTTCTCTACCGAGATGCAGACTTTTTGAGATATTAGCGTTTATTTTGGAAAGTTCTCCAGACAATTTGATATTTTTTAAAATCGTTATTCATTCACCCGACTGTATGTGCACAAAATGTTGCTCTTGCATACTCGTTAATGGAATTATTACATCCTCAGCATCTTGCAGCTTTTAGCAGGCACCTGATCAGGTTTTGACACTGGTGTAGGAAATTTCATTTTCTAATTGTAAAGAGGCCTACCTCAGGTTGCTGGTCCTGTGTTGTACGTTACCATGGTTACTGTACACCATCTGTGTTGTATGGGACCGGTAGCCCAGACGGGCATGGTCAGTCTTGTAATAGCTGTTTCGATCGGTCAGCACTGCATGTTTGTTGGTTTTTGTCCAGCTGGACATTTTATAGCCTTAGCATGTTTGCAAATTGTCGTGTCGAGACAAGACATCTGCAAAAGTGAATAAAAATTATTTTGGTTTTTGTAAAGACGTGTGTGCCCTTTCATTGTGGAGCAGTGTTGAGTTTTCTCCCATGAACCAGCTGGGATGAGCTGGGTATTGTTGCTATTTAATCAGCCATAATTTATAAGTTAACTTTAATAGCTTATTTTGTTTTATTTAGCATGCTGTGTTGCAGTTTCCTAAAGAAGTTTCATGCTTATTGCTTTGCATGAAAACTGAACCTGGCCTTCATTGGTACATTCAATAATCCATAGGGTTTTTTAATTTATTATTTGTTTTTTAAAGAGTGATTTTAAAAAACACAAAAAGAACAAAGTGCAAAAATAAAAATGCGTACATTATCAAAGAAAAGGGGGAAAAAACCAGATTTACTAAGTCCTTAGTTAAATCTTTCCATTGTTCAAGTAAAATCTTGCTACGTGTAGATTAAACCATCCTTCTGTATCCTGCAATCTAGGAAATGATCCTCTCCCTTTTTTGCATTCAACTATTTATACAATACAGGTAGACCTCAATTTAGGACCATCACTGAGCCTAGAATTAAGTCGTACCAGCCTTAGTAAGGCCACACCTTGAATAATGCATCCAGTTTTGGTCACCATGCTACAAAAAAGATGTTGAGATATTGGAAAAAAGTGCAAGATGATCAACTTAAATGATGAAAGGCCTGGAGACTAAAACCCATGAGGGACAGATGCAGGATTTGACTTTGGCTGGTCTAGACAAAAGGACTAGCTGGAGACATGACAGCAATATTTCAGTATTTGAGAGGCTGCCACAAAGAAGAGGGGTGTGTGTGTCAACCTTTTCTTCAAAGCACCTAAAAGGAGGACAAGAAGCAATGGATGGAAACTAATCAAGGAGAAAACCAACCTGGAATTAAGGAGAAACTTCAGAACAGAGAGAACGATTGACCAGTGGAACGGAAGTTGCCTTCAGACGTTGTGGGTGCTTCATCATTGGAGGTTTTTAATAGACTGGAGAGCCACTTCTCTGAAATAGTGATGACTAACCTTTTTGCCATCACGTGCCAAAAGCAAGGGGAGCATGGGGAGGGGGTGTCGCGCGTGTGTGTGACCACACCCATAATTCTGTGCCCCGCCCGCTGTGCATGTGTACGTGACACCCCCCCCCCCCGCACTCTCCCTGCTTTTGGCATGCGATGGCACGGTGGGCCCAGTAGGTCCGTTTTTTGCTCTGCCAGCAAATGGCAAATGGGCCATTTCTGGCCTCTGGAGGGCTTCCAGGGGGCTGGGGAAGGTGCCGTCCCCAGGCTCCTAGAAAGGCTCTGGAGTCTGGGGAGAGTGAAAAACGGGCCTTCTCCACTCACCCCCCCGGGCCCTCTGGAGGCAGGAAACAGCCTGTTTCCCTACTTCCGGTGGGCCCAGATGGCCCAAAAATCAGCTGGTGGAGCTGAGCTCGCATGTCCACCGATATGGCTCCATGTGCCACCTGTGGCATTCATGCCATAGGTTCACCATTATGGGTATAGGGTCTCCTGCTTGAGCATGGGGATGGACTAGAAGACCTCCAAGGTCCCTTCCATATATATGTATATGTATGTATGTAGAGGTGGTGCTTATGTTTTCTACATGCAAAGGTTGTATTTATTTAAATTACAATGGATTAGAAAATGTACATGATGCATGGAGTTTCTTATACTGTTGTTGTTCAGTCTGACTCTTCGCAACCCCATGGACCATGGCACTCCAGGCCCCCCCATGTCCTCCATTGTCTCCCAGAGTTTGCCCAAATTCACGTTCATTCCACCGATGATACCATTTAAAAACATCCCATCCTCTGCCGCCATCTTCTCCTTCTGCCTTCCATCTTTTCCAACATCGGCGACCTTTCCAAGGAGCCCCCCCTCTTCTCATTTGATGGCCACAATATTTGCGCTTCAGTTTCAGGATCTGTCCTTCCAAAGAACAGTCCGATCCCATGACCACCCCGGGACCATGGGGATGCTACAATGGTCATAAGTATGAAAAACAGTCACAAGTCATTTTTTTCAGTGCCGCTGTAGGTTCATAGATCACTCAATGAATTGTTGAAAGTTGGGAGATATCGGTCTAGACTTCAATGCTTGGGGAATTCTGAGATTTGAAGTTCCCAAGGCTGAGATGGGATTCACTCCATCATGTTTGTGGAAGTATTTGGAACACTGGAAGTATTTTTTAAGGAGACAATGTCCAACCTTGAGATGGTACCGGTAATCCTCAACTAACGACCACAACCAAGCCCAACATTTACGCTGCTGACAAATTAAAACCCCCGTTTTATGACTTTTTTTCAGACAGTGAATCGCGGCAGCTGTTAAACTTGAGTCACACTTGGTTTTTAAGCAAATCTGCTTTTCCCCATCTACTTTTTTATTTATTTATTTATTTTAATTGACTTATATGCCGCCCTATCTCCAACGGACTCAGGGCAGCTCACAATAATAAAATGCACAAAGCCATAGTTCAAAGTTAAAATCTGATTAGGCCAACTAAAATTTAAAAACGCATAAAACCCCATCATTCCAGGTCGGGGAACTTGAATAACCAAGTTTTTAATTCGCGGCGGAAGGTGCGAAGGTCAGGAGCCAACCGGAGCGCCAACCGATTCCAGAGGGTGGGCACACCCACAGAGAAGGCTCTACCCCTGGGGGCCGCCAGCCAACACTGTCTAGCCGACGGCACCCCGAGCAGGCCCTCTCTATGGGCGTGGACCGGGTGATGGGATATCGTTGCTGGCTGCAGGTGGTCCGCCAAATATCCTGGGCCTAAGCCATGTAGGGCTTTATAGGTCATCACCAGCACCTTGAATCTCACCTGGAGGGCAACCAATGCAAGTCGTGCAGGAGAGGTGTAACACGGCAGTATCGGGATTCTCCCATCACAACCTGCATTTTGGACCAGCTGAAGCCTCCAAGTGGTCCTCAAGGACAGCCCCATGTAGAGACTTTTTTTTTTTTAACTAGACTTATATGCCGCCCTTCTCCGGAGACTCAGGGCGGCTTACAATGCATTAAGCAATAGCCTTCATACTTTTGTATATTTTTTATACAAAGTCAGCTTATTGCCCCCACAAACTGACCTCCCTTAGAAAGGATGGAAGGCTGAGTCAACCTTGAGCCTGGGGAAATTCGAGTTTGCTAGTCGGAAGGTCGCAAAAGGTGATCACAGGACCCCGGGGTGGCGGGTGGGGGGGGGGAGAAAACACCAAAAACCGTCATAAATGCGAGTCGGTTGTCGAGCGACATCCCAACGTGAATCGCATGACGGCGGGGATCCTGCCACGGTTGTTAACGTGTGGAAAAGGGCCACATCCCTTTTTTTTTTTTCAGTGTGACTTCGGTCACTAAAGAGAACTCAGATCTTCCCAGATCTTCGCACTTTCCGATGTGCCCTGAAGACCTTTCTGTTTCAACAAGCAGGGCTAGCATAAACATCTAAATTCTACGCCAAGGTCTTAGTAGATACACCATCTCAATTTATTATTTACTGTTTATAATTTATATATATGTATGTATGTATGTATGTATGTATGTATGTATGTATGTATGTTTTCTGAGGTTTTTGCGGGTGTTTGTATGTAGGTCTTTGGTTATTCAGGTCTTCTCCCGCGTAGAATTGGAAGTATCTTGGCGACGTTTCGACCAAGTCTCATTCGTCATCTTCAGGCTGGTGTTCTCAGCTTCGTGCTTCCAGGAGCAACTTCGTGCTCCTTCGTGCTCCTGGAAGCACGAAGCCGAGAACACCAGCCTGAAGATGACGAATGAGACTTCGTCGAAACGTCGCCAAGATACTTCCAATTCTACGCGGGAGAAGACCCGAATAACCAAAGACCTACATACAAACACCCGCGAAAACCTCAGAAAACATATATATATATATATATATATATATATATATATATGTATGTATGTATGTATGTATGTATGTATGTATGTATGTATATGTACAATATGTATATGAAATCTTAATCTGTTCGCCGCCCTGAGTCCCCTGGGAGAAGGGCGGTATAGAAATTCAATAAATAAATAATAAATAATAAATAAATAAATAAATAAATAAACTGTTGTCAGTCGAGGATTATATCTGTAGAGTGTCCTCCTGAGCAGAGTGTGTGTGTGTGTGTGTGTGTGTGTGTGTGTGGTTGGACTAGAACAGGGATCTCCAACCTTGGCTACTTTAAAACTTGTGGACTTCAACACCCAATATTGAGTTCCTCACAATTCAATAGGCCAGGGGGTCTCCAACCTTGGCCACTTTTAAGACTTGTGGACTTCAACTCCCAGAATTCCTCAGCCAGCAAAGCTGGCTGAGGAACTCTGGGAGTTGAAGTCCACAAGTCTTAAAAGTGGCCAAGGTTGGACTAGACGACCTCCAAGGCCCCTTCCAAACTCCTGGCAAACCAGTTGATCCCTGCTTCTGCGGACCGCACGATCCCTCCCGAGGGAGATCCCCTGGCCAGATCCCAAGGAGGGGGATCCACCTCATGGGAGGATCCCCCTCAAGGCCTCCCAGCGCGCTGGCCCTTCCCCGCGTCTCGAGGCTGAACTCCGGCCAGGGGAGCGACGGCCTCAATAAAGCCCCGGGGCTCGTCCCAGCTCGGAGGCTCCCCCGTCCAACGGCCAAGGCAAGGCGGGCGTCGAAAGGCCGCTCGGGCCTTCCACGCGCCGCTCTCGGGCGCCGCCCAGCGCCGCCTCCTCCTCCTCCTCCTCCGCCAGCCGTACGCAGCGCGCCCCGCTCGGGGCAGGCCGGCTGGGCCTCGCCTCTTCCTGGCGCCGGCGAGCGGCTTCCCGGGCGGCCTGGGTGAGTCGTCGGCCGCCGCCGCCGGGCCTCCCGCGCCCGCCCATGGATTTTACCTAGGCCCCATGGCGGCCCCCGAGACCCTCCCGGACGTGGCCTCGGCCTCCAGCGCCTCGCTTTTCCGCCTCAGGCACCTCCGCCTCGGGCTGGACCTGCGGCCCGAAGCCCGCGCCCTAGCCGGCTGCCTGGTGCTGGAGCTGTCCGCCCGGCCGACGCCCGGCGGGGCCCAACCGGAGGCGGCCGAGGAAGAGCGCCGGGGGCCTGGCCGACCGCGCGTCCTGGTTTTGGACACGCACCCGGCCATGAGGGTGGCTTCGGTGGCTTTCCGGGCCTGCCCGGCCGGCGAGGCGCGCTGCGGCTTCGTCTTCTCCAGCGGCGCGGATGATGGCGAGCCGGGCCGGCCTGCCTTTCTTCTTCCGCCGCCGCCCGCCCGCCCGTCTTCGGCTCCCGCGGGCCACCCGCACCCGCACTGCCCGCTCAGCACCGCCAGCGCACTTTCGGCCTTCGGGCAGGCGCCGCCCGAAGGGGACCGGCCGGGCTTGGAGTCTCTACGGGACGTGCCGCCGCCGCCGTGGGGCGAGCCTCCGCCGGCCGGGCCTTGGGCCTGCGCCCCGCTGGAAAGCGCCGAAGTCCCCGCGCCGCCCTTGCCCGCCTTCCCTCGCTCGGCGCCCGCCGCCCGCGCTCCCTGCCCGCTCTTCTTCCGCGTGGATCCCTTCACCGACTACGGCTCGGCGCTCAGCATCTCCCTGCCGGCCTCGCTGGAGCCGCAGCGGCCCTTCCAGATCATCGTCCGCTACACTACCGTGGATGCCCCCGCGGTAAGTGGGGAAGCCCGTGGGGGCCTGTTTTCAGCCGAGGAGCGAGCGGGGCCTTTCAAGACCCCCTTGAAAGGCTCCCCGAAGGCAGATCAATCAGTGCTTTAAAAAGGAGGACGAGGGGTTGTCATGAATAGAATAGAAATAGAAATAGAAAATATGAAATAGAATAGGAATAGCATAGAATAAAATAGAATAATAGAATAGAATAGGAATAGGAATAGAATAGAAATAATAAAAATAGAATAGAATAGAAAATATGGAATAGAATAGGAATAGGATAGAATAAAACAGAATAATAGACTAGACTAGAATAGAATAGAATAGGAATTAGAATAGAATAGGAATTAGAATAGAATAGAATAGAGGAGAGGAGAGGAGAGGAGAGGAGAGGAGAGGAAAGGAAAGGAAAGGAAAGGAAAGGAAAGGAAGAAAAGAAAAGAAAGGAAAGGAAAGGAAAGGAAAGGAAAGGAAAGGAAAGAAGGAAGAAAAGAAGAAAAGAAAAGAAAAGAAAAGAAAAAAGAAAAAAAGAAAAGAAAAGAAAAGAAAAGAAGAAAAGAAGAAAAGAAAAGAAAAGAAAAAAAGAAAGAAAGAAAGAAAGAAAAAAGAAAAGAAGAAAAGCAAAAAAGAAGAAAAAAAGAAAAGAAATAATAGAAATAGAAATAGAATAGAAAATATGGAATAGAATAGGAATAGGAATAGAAATAGAAATAGAAAATATGGAATAGGATAGGAATAGGATAGAATAAAATAGAATAATAGAATAGAATAGAATAGAATAGGAATAGGAATAGAATAGAAATAATAGAAATAGAATAGAATAGAAAATATGGAATAGAATAGGAATAGGATAGAATAAAATAGAATAATAGACTAGACTAGGGATAGGGATAGGGATAGGGATAGGGATAGGGATAGGGATAGGAATAGAATAGAATAGAATAGAATAGAATAGAATAGAATAGAATAGAATAGAATAGAATAGAATAGAATAGAACGTTTCATTGGCCAAATGTGATTGGACACACAAGGAATTTGTCTTAGGTATAAATGCTCTCAGTGTACATAAAGAAAAAAAAATCAAATCTATTCATCAAGAATAAAAAGAGGCAACACTTAAGTGATAGTCATAGGTTACTAATAAACTATCAAATCCTACTAGGAAACAAGTAAAAGCAATATAAATTGAACAACATGGTTATAATCATAAGTGGGAAGAGATAGGTACTAGGAAGGATGAGAAGAAGAATAGTAATATGGTTTTAATAAATTGTTTCACAGTGTTGTGGAAATTTGTTGTTAAGCATTCGGGGGGGGAAACTGTCCTTGGGTCTAGTTGTTCTGGTGTGCAGTTACCTATAATGTTGTTTTGAGGGTAGGAGTTGAAACCATTTATGTCCAGGATGTGATAGCAATGTTGTAATATTTGGGGGGCTGCCACAAAGAAGAGAGGGTCAACTTATTCTCCAAAGCACTTGAAGGCAGGACAAGGATAGGATGGGATGGGATGGGATGTTTTATTGGCCAAGTGTGATTGGACACACAAGGAATTTGTCTTTGGTGCATTTGCTCTCAGTGTACATAAAAGAAAAAATACGTTCATCAAGAATCATCAGATGCAACACTTAATGATAGTCATAGGATACAAATTAGCAATCAGGAAACAATATCAATATAAATCGTAAGGATACAAGCAACAAAATTACGGTCATACAGTCATAAGTGGAAGGAGATGGGTGGTGGCAACGATGAGAAGATTAATAGTAGTGCAGACTTAGTAAATAGTTGGACAGTATTGAGGGGATTTGTTTAGCAGAGTGATGGCTTTCGGGGGGGGGGGACGGACTGTCCTTATGTCTAGTTGTTCTGGTGTGCAGTGCCCTATAATTTCATTTTGAGGGTAGGAGTTGAAACAATTTATGTCCAGGATGTGATAGCAGTGTTGTAATATTTGGGGGGCTGCCACAAAGAAGAGAGCTCCTGAAGGGAGGACAAGAAGCAACGGATGGAAACTAATCAAGGAGGGAAGCAACCTAGAACTAAGGAGAAATTTCGTAACAGTGAAGACAATTAGCCAGTGGAACAACCTGCCTCCAGAGGTTGTGGTGCTCCAATCCTTGGAGGTTTTTAAGAAGAGGTTGGACAAGCATTTGTCTGAATAGGGCAGCGGTCACTAACCGGTGGTCTGCGGACCACTGGTGCTCCGTGAGAAAATTTTGGCGGTCCGCAGAAAAATTATTTGCATTTTTTATATTGCACTAAATACGATTTCTTTTTAAAAATTCACATTAGTGGTCCCTCGGGATGTAAAATTATGAATTTAGTGATCCTTGAGGTCTGAAAGGTTGGTGACCCCTGCTATAGGGGCACCTGCTTTGAGCAGGGGGGTTGAATTAGAAGACCACTTCCCAAGCAAGTGAGAATGTCCCTGCCAACTCGGTTATTTTGATATCTTGTTAAGGACTAGGGGGGAGACATCATGGCAGTATTCCAATATTTGAGGGGCTGCCACAAAGGTGAAGGGGTTAACCTATTTTCCAGAGCACCTGAAGGTAGGACATGAAGCAATGGATGGAAACTAATCAAGGAGAGAAGTAACTAAGAACTAAAGAGGAATTTCCTGGCGGTGAGAACAATTAACCAGTGGAAAGACTTGCCTCCAGAAGTTGTGGGTGTTCCAACATTGGAAGCTTTTAAGAAGAGATTGGACAGCCATTTTGTCTGGAATATGTCATATAGGATCTCATTCTTGTGTAGGGAGTTGGACTAGAAGACCTCCAAGGTCCCTTCCAGCTCTGTTAATTCTGTTAAGGACTAGGGGGGCACATGGTAGCAGTGTTCTAATATTTGAGGGGCTGCCACAAAGATGAGGGGTGGGGGGGTCAGCCTATTTTCCAGTGGACCTGAAGGCAGGACACGAAGGAATTGATGGAAACCAAGCAAGAAGAGAACCAATCTGGAACTAAGACAGAACAATTAATCCGTGGGACCTTTTCCTTTCAGAAATTGTGGGTGCTCCATCACTGGAGGTTTTCAAGGAGAGCGATTTGTATGGAATGGCACGGGGTCTTCTCCTCGAGCAGGGGGTCTAGATTAGAAGACCTCCAAGGTCCCTTCCAACTCTGTTATTCTATTACAAATCTCTCCATTTTCATATCTATTGCAGTAAACATCAACAGAAGCAAGCCACCCAATCCAATCCTGTTAGGGGTCCTCCATCATTTTTAATAATGTAAACAGCTCCGATGGCCCAAAGGTTTCATCTTGGGCAACTTCTTGTATGGAGGAATTCTGGATCCAGCCTCTCCCAGCAAGCCTTGTTTGGCATTATCATTAAACAGTTAATTAACTCCTTTTTTACAACCCTGTAATCCCTTAGTTCGGGGCAACTGAATGGAGCTGAGCATTTACTGGCCGGATGCCCTTCCTGACACCTATACAGAGTTGACAGCAGATATTTTCTCTTTGCACCCAGAGAGCCTAGGATTGAACTCAACCTTCCGAGTGAGTGGGAGGCGAGTGTCTTCACCACTGCGCCACTACGCCGCTCTAATTAAATGATTAAAAAGTTAAAAAATAAAGTTAAAATCAAAAAAACCCTCTAGGTTCAATGGAACGCTAGATCTTTTTTCTTCTGTCAGTTTTCTATCTTTCTCTGTTTTCTAAATAGAAATTATCACTCACTCCCCCAAGAAAGTTTTAGGAATGCTAATACAAGCTGGGATACCCCCAAAAGTTGTGAATGAAAATTTTTTCCTTCCCTGCTAGAAAATCACACCTACTTTTAAAAAAAAAACAGCAGGAGGCAAAAAAATATAAAATAGGACAGTAAGATTTTAGGGAGGCCTAACAAATTCTTTGCAACGGTTTTCACGGTTGAAAATTTGAGGCAGATAACTTGAAAGGACTTTGGGGGGTGGGGTCGGCAGGAGGTTAGGAAGATGTAGACAGGCATATGTGGGTTTTAGGATTTATTTGGAATAATCAGGTAGTTTAGAGCCGGGTGGATTTGATTTAAATCAAGTCGGTTTAAATCATGATTTAAATCATTCGTAAAATGTTTTAAAGAACAACTGTCATCTCTGCTGTGAAATTGTGTGAATGCATCAATGCAGTGAATGTTATCTCAGCTTGCAGAGCTTGGATTCCTTGAATGAGTTTACCAGAAATGTTTACCAAAAATTGCAAATACACAGCTTCATGCTACCTAAATGATTTATTTCATTCTGAATAAACTAAATTATTAATGTCTCTTAAATGGAAAATTATCTTTAGATAGATTTTTTACTCCAAAAGCATTTTATTAAAATAAATTTTGATAAAAATAAAAAAAATACCGATTTATTTTTTTTTAAAAAAAACTGATTGCAATTTTTTAAAATCCATTTTTTAATTTTTTTTTAAAAAAAAGACCACCGATTTTTATCCAACCTGGTATAAATTGGTGGAAGCATTTATAAATATAAAAGTTATCAAGAAACAAAAAGGGACAAATTTAGCTGAAGAAGGCTTAATATAGATTCTGCAAAGCCCTTGGTAATCTTTTTTTTAAAAAAGAAAACTACTCAGACTTCTTCCAAAGTGGCCGGGATGACTTAGCAAAATTGACTTGGATTTGCAAAAAGTTCTTTATGAATTCTCTCACCCTCAGCAAACTTGGTTATCAAGGGAGAAAAGGGTAAATACTTCCTTTTGTATAAAGGTCAGAAAACAAACAATAGGAGAAAAAAAATATATTTGGCCCATATCCAGGGATCTCAAAACCAAATTGCAACGTAAACTGGACAGAATGGAAGACCAGGCTGAGAGGAGCAAGGCATATGGGTAGTCCTCGATTTACGACCACATTTGAGCCCAAAATTTCTGTTGCTAAGCGAGACATTAAGTGAGTTTTGCCCCATTTTGTGATCTTTCTTATCACATTTCTTACCTGAATCACTGCAGTTAATTTACTAACATGGTTATTAGAAGGTTGAAGAAGGGGATCACATGACCCCAGGATATGGCAACCGTCATAAATATGAACCACTTGCCAAATGTTTGAATTTTGATCACATGACCACGGGGACGCTGCAGTAAGTCTTAAGGGTGACAAATGATCATAGGTCTCTTTTTCACTGCCGTAACTTCGGGCAGTCACTAAATGTATAGTTGTAAATTGAGAATTGCCTGTATTTCAGCAGGGAGAAATATATTGTATTTAGGGAAGAACAAAAATTCTTCTCTACATGTTCTCTACCCTGTTTCCCCCAAAATAAGACCTCCCCTGATAATAAGCCCAATTGGGCTTTTAAACGCATGGCAATAAGGCCAAGCGCTTATTTCAGGGTTCAAAAAAATATAAGACAGGCTCTTATTTGTGAGGAAACACAGTATTCATTTTTCCCAGAGAATTTCGCTATACAGTAGTGGCCAAAATTGTGCAAACCTTTTGGGAAAAGTGTATTATTGAGGTTTGATGGCTAATAATACCACTTTTTTTTTGGAGTTTCAAGATAATCCTATTCCATTGCTGGGATAGCCTTAACCCAATTGAAAATCTATGGAGCCGACTAAACAAACTTGTTAGTCAGAACTGACCCAGCAATAAACCCCAGTTAATAGAAGCCATCATTCAACCTTGGTTTCACATTACAACAGCTGCAGAACTAAAAGATTTTGTTCACTCCATGTAAAGACGTTGTAAGGCCATAATTCATGCTAAAGGTTACCCCACTAAGTATTAACTGACATGGTGATCATATCTGTATATCCCGTTTTTTCTATGGTGATCGTTTTTGTATATCTCGTTCTTTCTACGTGTTTCACTTTTCTTTATACTGTAACTGCTATTCTAATAGCAAACCTTTCATAAAAGTTACTGCATGACATTCTTTTTTTTTTTTTAATTAGATTTATATGCCGCCCTTCTCCGGAGACTCAGGACGGCTTACAACGCGTTAAGCAATAGCCTTCATACTTTTGTATATTTATACAAAGTCAACTTATTGCCCCCACAAACTGGCTCCTCAATTGATCTCCCTTAGAAAGGATGGAAGGCTGAGTCGACCTTGAGCCTCGAACTTACATAATTGCAGACAGCTGGGTGTTAATAACAGGCAATCTATCCCCTCGAGCTATCTGAGGCTCTTGATTAAATTATCTTTCCGTTGATATATAATTTTATGGTAGTACTCCAAAAAAAGTGGTGTTATTAGCTAGTTTTAGAAAATACACTTTTCCCAAAAGGTTTCCACAATTTTGGCCACTACTGTAGTTGAATTCTGTTTTGTCAGCGATGCCTGGCCAGCCTTTCTTCTCAATTTCCCATTCTTCCAGATGGTTTTTATGGCTAGATATAAATATTCTTGTTTCTTCAGATAAATTATTTTGGTATTGGCTGAGCATATTGGAACAACAGATGGAACAGCTGATGGAAGTTATTTGGAGAAAGCTTTTCCATCATTGCATTTTTTTCCCCATAACTCAGGGAGTGAATACAGGTAGTCCTCGACTTACGACCACAATTGAGCCCAAAATTCCCGTTACTACGCAAGAGAGTCAAGTGAGTTCCAATCCAGGTTACGACCTTTCTTGCCGCGGATGTTAAGTGAACCACTGCAGTTGTCCAGTTAGTAACACCGTTGTTAGAAGAATCTGGTTTCCCCATTGAACAGGACAATTTGTTCAGTAAATTTGGCCTCATTTTGTGACCTTCCTTACCACCGTTGTTAAGTGAATCCCTGCAGTCGTTAAGTTAGTAACACGGCTGTAAAGTGACTCTGCCCCCCCCCCCCATTGACTTTGCTTGTCAGAAGGGGGCAAAAGGGGATGACGTGGCCCCGGGACACTGTGACCGTCATAAATATGAGCCAAGCATCTGAATTTTGATCACATGACCCTGGGGATGCTGCAACAGTTGTGATAAGGTCATAAGCCATAAGGTCATAAGTCATAAGGTCATAAGCCACTTTTTTCAGTGCTGCTGTTAACTTCGACCGGTCATTAAACAAATGGCTGTAAGTCAAGGATTGCCTAAATTCGGTTGCTGTAAGTTCCTTCTCCGTCTAAGATACTTTCTCATAATATTTGATTGCATGTAAACATAGGAGTAAAAACCTCCTTCAATTAGGTAAACTGTTGTGGCTATGTGTAACATTTGCCTGTTGAGATATACCGTATTTTTCAGAGTATAAAACACACCAGAGTATAAGACGCACCTACCTTTTTGGGTGAGGAAAAGAAGACAAAGAAATCTCCCTCTGCCTCTGAGCAATTTTGCCTCCTTACAGCAAACAGCCTGTTTTACTTTCAGTTTCGTTTTCAGCATAGCTTAATTAGCGCAAGGGGGAAAAAAAATCTGCTCCAGCAATTTACCTCTTTGCAGCAAGCAGCAGAGCCCTGTGCAAAACAGCTGAGAGCAAATCAGCTGAGAGTCAGGAGGCCAATCCAATTAACTTGAGCTAATTAGGCTGTGCTGAAGCTGAAAGGAGCTGTTTTTCCTTGCTGTTTGCTTGCAAGGAGGTAACTGCTGTGAGGCAGAGGCCAAAGGGTGGGGGCCAGTGGGTGAGCGGGGCTACATTCAGTGTATAAGACGCACCTAAATTTTCACCCCCTTTTTTTGGGGGGGAAGGTCTTATACTCCAAAAAATACGGTAATTCAATGCAAAAGAAAACAGCATCCCTTGTTTTAGTGAAGTATTAGGTGTCCCTGAAAATCGGGGCAGTACATAATTTGAATTAATAACATCAATCCTAATTTAACAAATAAATGTGCTCAGATTCAGACGCTTTTATACAGAGGAACGGATGGCTGTGTGATGGGCACTTTCCATTTGGGATGGACTGTTATTTGGCATTCACTGTCACGTCCTTCTCTGTTCGGCGATGGCATTTTATCCATCCTGCTTGAAGTAGTTTATATAGGTGCATTAAAAATAGAATTTCATGGAACGGCATGCCACCGTTTTAAAATATGCCAGCCTTGGCCAGACTTACTATTCTCTCTTGTCTAGGGGATCAAAGAGGCTGGCCAGAGGTGGCATATTTTAAAGTGGTGGCATATTGTTCCATGCAATTCTATTTTTAATGCATCTGTATCAGTGTTTCTCTAGGTTGTCAGCTTTCAGATGGGTGGACTTCAATTCCCAGAATTCCCCAGCCAGCCACTGGTCTATATTATCTCCTTCAGGCAGGACTGATACTTTTCCAATACAAAGGATATATTTGGAGGTTAGTTTTAGAGAGGGTCCTTAAACTGAGGTAGGGAGGTGTGCTTGCATCCCATGGCTGTTTGATCTAGCTATAAAATTACCATATTTTTTGGATTATAAGACACACCTAGATTTACAGGAGGAAAACAAGGGGAAAAAAGTTTTGGGCCTCCGCGCGTCGTGTTTTCGCCCTCCCCTGCCCCCAGGCGCACTTCCCCTGGCGCACATCCCGTTTTCATCAAAAAGGGGTCCGTTTTTGGCCTGCAGAGCAGTGGTGAAATGTAAAATTTGTTTACTACTGGTTCTGTGGGCGTGGCTTGGTGGTGGGGTAATGTGACTGGTGGGCGTGGCCAACTTTTACTGTTTTAAAGCATATTTTTACAACCTATTCGGGTTGTAAAAAAACGCTTTTAAAAGGTTTAAAAGAAAGGCTCTTGACGATCACAGTTGTGGTACATGATCGGCTGAGTCTTTTTTTTAACCTTTTAAAAGCAGGAAGTAACGACACCCAAGTGGATGGGTAGAGCCTCACGCCGCCATCGCTACCAGTTCTCCGAACCACCTGCCACAATCGCTACCGGGTTGCCTGATCCGGTCCGAACCGGGAGCATTTCACCCCTGCTACAGAGTGCTTCTGGGGGCCGGGTAGGACAAAAACGCGACACGCGGAGGATTCGGGAGCCCAAAAACATGCCTCTTTTTTGGCAAAAATGGGCCCGTTTTTGGTGAAAAGAGGACGTGTGGAGCACTGCAGAGTGGTTCTGGAGGGCGGGGAAGGCAAAAACGCGATGTACGGAGGGTTTGGGAGCCCAAAAACAGTCCCGTATTCAGTCTATAAGAAATTTTCACCCACTTTTTTTGGGAAGGGGAGTGCATCTTATACTCTGGAAAATACGGTAATAAAGTCCCATATCTGTTAAAGCAGAAAGCTCTTGTTAGGGAAAGAAAGAGTGACTTTAGGAAGTAGTTGCATTTTAAATGCAAAAAAAAAAAGGAGCAAATCTGAGTTGGGTCTTATACCAAAAATACCCTATACGGGTAGTTCTCGACTTACAGTCATTCATTTAGTGACTGTTCGAAGTTAACAAAGCACTGAAAAAAAATGACGACCATTTTTCACACTTAAAGAAGAAGGCACAGAAGAGGCTGTACTTCCTGAGAATGCTCAGGAAGATAAATCTATCTCAGCATCTACTTCTGTCCTCCTATCGCAGCACCATTGAGAGTGTCCTGACATACGGCATTCTTGCATGGTATGGGAGCAGCTCTGTAGCAGACGAAAAAGTTCTACAGAGAATCATTAAAACTGCCCAGAATATTATCGAACTCCAGCTACCAGCCCTGGACGACATCTTTGAATCTTGCTGTTTGAGGAAGTTGCACAACATTCTCAGAGACTCTCCCCATCCTGCTTACAATCTTTTTGGGCTGTTTGGCCTTCTGGCAGAAGATACAGAACAATTAAAACTCGGACCACACGTTTTCTGAATAGTTTTTATCCCAGAGCTATAATTGCTCTCAACCATGAATTAAAGGGCCACCATCAGTGAGCTGTTGGACAGCATTACTTGGTCTGTTGTGTGAATGTTTGGGTGGTTTAGGGGTGGAGAATTGTGGTGAGTGTGAGTGTGTTTTGGGATTGTTATGTGTGTTGGGCCTGGTCTTTGGGTGTCAAGTAAATTTCGTTGTACGTGTATACTGTGTATACACATACAATGACAATAAAGTTTATTTATTTATTTATTTAATTTAACCACCATTGCAGCATCCCCCATGGCTATGTCATCAAAATTTGGAGCCTTGGCAACTGATATGTACTTACGCCAGTTGCAATGTTGTCGGGGTTTTGCAACAATTCTGATGAAGCAAAGTCAATGGGGAAACCGGATGTCTTCCCTGGAGGCCATTCCCCCCCCCCCCTTTGGATCTTCAGGGCTGCCACACTTGGAGGATGGGCATGCTGTGGGAACTGGGGGGGGTGGGGGGCTAGATGGCAACAGGGTGAGATGTATAGCCATAACAACAACTTCTTGCACTCGGAGTCAAGGACGTTCCGCCTGCACCTAGAGAGGCGTGGCTGGGAAAATACTCCAGTTAGGATGGTGACCTGATTAGACCACGTGATGGACATGTGGGTGATTGGCAAGGACTTGGACTTTCCTTTGGGTGGGGAAAACCTGGAAACTTTCAGATTCGGTTTTTTTCCAGATGTGCCAATAGGACATCTCTAATAAAATGGAACTTTGAGGAAATGCCTGTCCCTTGGTTGGGGGCGTTACTTGGAACCCTGACACCAGATTCACTTAACAATCGTATTACTAACTTAACAACTGCAGTAGTAAAACAGGTCATAAGATGGAGGAAAAACGTCATAACTCTCTTATTTAGCCACAGAAACGTTGGGCTCAATTGTGGTCATAAGTCGAGGACTACCTAAACCAGAGATTTTTAAACCGTTGTGCGCCACTCTCCAAAATGACAGACGAACCCCCTTTAAAAAAAAAAAGAGTTTGAAAGGAAGGCATGCTGTGAACTATTTTCCCTCTTTTGACTTGTTTTTCTGACTTTACCTCTCCAGCCAAAAGTGCTTTAAAATGGGAAAATTCATACCATATTTTCCGGCGTATAAGACGACTGGGCGTATAAGACGACCCCCGACTTTTCCTGTAAAAATATAGGGTTTGGGCTATACTTGCTGTATAAGACGACCCCTCTTCCAACGCACACCACATAAAAATTAAAAAACATCAACTGGCTCACCCACAATGTAAAAACAGCTGTTTTAGACCCAAAATGGCCCCTGCAACAAGCAGGAACCTCACACAGCCACAAAAAGCCCAAACACCCAACTTTCACACTTTACACACACAAACTTCCACATACAGCTTTGTGAGATTTTGTGCGTTTGTGTAGTTAGAGTGAAACACTACAGAAACACACTAAATCTCAGCTGCACAAATTTTATATTTTATATTTTTATTATTTTTACTTTAATTTTTATTTTTATTATTTTTATTTTTATATGAAAGCTAAATTTAATACTTCCTAGCCTAAAACTTAGACCTAGCCTTTAAATGGCTAGGTCTAAAAAAGAACAACTAAAAAAAAACCCCAATTAACTATTTTTTTTAAAGCTCCCAAAGGGGGAAAAAACTTACCCAATAGAACAGGGGTCTCCAACCTTGGCAACTTTAAGACTTGTAGACTTCAACTCCCACAATTCCTCAGCCAGCTTTGCTTTGTTTAATCAGGCAACTCAGCTGGGATCGCCAGCGCCGTGTAAAAGGAAAAAACTTTTCCTTTTACATGGCTCTGGCATGTAACTCAGCCGATTAGTGGCAACTCAGCAGGCAATTCAGCTTGGCTCCTCAGAGCCATTTAAGGTTCGTCAGAGCCTTTCAGGCTGGTCTGCCTGGTTACAGGAGACTGATACCCGGCGTATAAGACGACCCCCGACTTTTGAGAAGATTTTCGTGTGTTAGAAAGTCGTCTTATATGCCGGAAAATACGGTACATTTTTTTTTCTCAGTTACCAGTTCCTGGACAGATATAGTGAGTGATGCTGACATAAGAGAAGTATCGTGAATATTGTACATTTTGGGTGTAAGCTTAAGAGAGAGTTTAATTTCCTTCTCTTGTTTTCTTAACATCCAGCCTTTCATTTGTCCTTCTGAACTTTGCATCCTACAGGTAGTCCTCGACTTACGACCGCAGTTGAGCCCAACATTTATGCTGCTAAGCGAGACATTTGTTAGGGGAGTTTCGCCCCATTTTACGACTCCTCTTGCCACGTTTATTAAGTGAATCACTGCAGTTGTTAAGTAAGTAACACGGTTGTTAAGTGAACCTGGCTTCACCACTAACTTTGCTGGTCAAGAAGGTCGCAAAAGGTGAATCACATGACCTCGGGACGCTGCGACCGTCATAAACATGAATCCGTCGCCAAGCATCCAAATGTAAATCACGTAACTATGGGGATGCAGCGGTGGTCATAAGAGTTGAAAAAACGGCCATAAGTCACCTTTTCTCGGTGCCATTGGAACGGTCACGAAATGAACTGTCGTAAGTCGAGGACTACCTGTATGTCTTCCTGCGAAAGGATGTCAGGGTGCCTTTTGTGTACGTACGTGTGATGAGCCGTGGGGAAGATGGGCTGTAACCAGTGGTGGGATTCAAATAATTCAATAACTGGTTCTCTGCCCTAATGACTGGCTGGGTGGGCGTGGCCATGATGGGCGTGGCCAGAGGGTGTGATAGGCAGCTCTCAGCCTCCTGCACCCCCTGGAAGCAAAATCAGGCCGTAAAGGGGGGGAGAGGCACCTCACTTCCCCCCGCACCCCATTTTGGGCCTAGTAGGCCTCCTTGCAGCCTCCTGGGAGCAAAAATGGGACTTGCACTTACTTGGGAGCCAAAATGGGGGGCGTGGGGACTCCTGAAAGGGGCGGGATGGGGAGGAGTGAAGCCAGCCAGTAATTTAACTACCGGTTCGCCTGAATTGGCTGAATCCCACCACTGGCTGTAACCCTGGAAGACCCATTCCACGCTTTCATGAATCAGACTAACTTGCCTTCGGTGATCTCGACAGAAATGAAGATTTTATATAAGGTTGCCTTCCCCAAATTGTTACCCCCAGGTGGACTAAAATCCCCATTGTTCCCAGCCAGCCAGCCAGCCAGCCCTTCTTGAGCTAAAATCCCATCTTCTTCAGTAAGTAGCACAGCTGGCTGGGATGATATTCGAGGATACAAGTCCAATAGCAGTACAGTTAGTCCTTGACCTGCAACTGTTCATTTAGTGACTGCTCGAAGTTATGACCGCTTTTCCCACTTAACAACCGTTGTAGAATTCCCACGGTCATGTGATCAGAATTCAGAGTCTGGGCAACTGATTCCTATTTATGACGGTTGCAGCGTACCGTGGCCACGTGATCCCCTTTTTGTGACCGTCTTGACACACAAAATCAACGGGGAAGCCCAGATTCACTTAACAACCGTTTTACTAACTGTTGCTGTAGTAATTCACTTAACAACTGTGGCAAGAAAGGTGTTAAAATGTGGCTCACTTAGCAACAGAAATTTGGGGTTTCCCGGTGGCCATAAGTCGAAGACCATCTGTTTGATCTATTCGTTGTTGCTTTTTTCCCTTATCTATTCCTTCTGTCAGATCTGGTGGCTGGATCCTGAGCTCACCTACGGCAACTCTAAGCCATTTGTTTTCACCCAAGGCCATTCGGTGTGCAACCGTTCCTTCTTCCCTTGTTTTGACACGCCGGCTGTGAAATGCACTTACTCCGCAGTCGTCAAGGTAAGACATTTTCCTCACCCCAGAATGTCAGAAGAATCAAACCTGAACCTCATGCTCGGTAACTGCCAGAATTCAGCTTTTGAATTCCGCTGGTGATTCCAGAAGCTCTTACAACCAGTAGCAGGTGTTTATTTTCCCCCTCCATGAAAATCTTAATCCCCTTTCTGAATCATCTCCCTTGTTGGTCACCGCTTCCGTCCTTTACGTGTGACTTGGCCGAACAAGCTGTGGAAAACCCACCTGTTGAGTACCAAAGACCATGGTAGAGAACATCCTTCCTCACACATGCTTTCAGATTCAATGGCTCTTTTGTGATTACAGTAGTGGCCAAAATTGTGGAAACCTTTTGGGAAAAGTGTATTTTCTAAAACTAGCTAATGCCACCACTTTTTTTAGGAGTAGTGCCATAAAATTATATATCAACGGAAAGATAATTTAATCAAGAATGTCATGCAATAACTTTTATGAAGGATTTGCTATTAGAATAGCAGGTATGGTGTATAGAAGAAAAGCGAAACACGTGGAAAAAACGAGATATACAAAAAAATTATCACGATAGAAAAATTGAGATATACCAAAATGATCACCATGTCAGTTAATACTTAGTTGGGTAATCTTTAGCATGAATTATGGCCTTACAACATCTTCCCATGGAGTGAACCAAGTCTTTGAGTTCTGCAGCTGTTATCATGTGAAACCAAGATTGAATGATGGCTTCTATTAATTTTTTTTTAAAATTTGATTTATATGCCGTCCTTCTTCGAAGACTCAGGGCGGCTTACAATGTGTTAAGCAATAGCCTTCATACTTTTGTATATTTTTATACAAAGTCATCTTATTTCCCCCACAAACGGGGTCCTCAATTTACCTACCTTAGAAAGGATGGAAGGCTGAGTCAACCTTGAGCCTGGTGAGATTCGAACTTACAATAATTGCAGACAGCTGGTGTTAATCACAATGCTTTTAGTCTGCTGAGCCACCAGTGCCGGTAACTGGGTTTTATTACTGGGTCGCTTCTGACTAACAAGTTTCTTTAGTTGGCTCCGTAGATTTTCAGTTGGGTTAAGGTCCCAGGCCATTCCAGCAGTGGAATATGATTCTCTTTAAACTCCAAAAAAAAAGTGATGTTATTAGCCATCATACCTCAAAAATACACTTTTCCCAAAAGGTTTCCACAATTTTGGCCACTACTGTAATCACTGCCCACCCTGGGATAGCCATTTTGTGAACAGGCCAGCTTGTTCCTTCCAGTAAACTGCCTCAGAATGTCAAATGCCACCATTGAAGATTCTCATCCCAGAGAGGCTTCGGGATGCATTTTAGGATTGCGCATGGGGTTTGAGCATCGTGAATATCGCACAACTGATGCGGAAGCGAGCTTTCTTCAGGACAGAATTTAGGTTGCCGGGATGCGTGGTCCAATTCATGCTTTTAGAGTAGAGGTTGATGGATATTCCTCAGACTTTACCTCAGGCGTGGGGACAGGGTCCCTTCGACTTCAACATAAGTGGCTCTGGAATTCTGAGTGTTGAAGTCCACAAGTCATAAAGGGGACCATAGTTCTCCCACATTAGAAACTAATCAAGGAGAAAAGCAACCTGGGATTAAGGAGAAAGTTCTTAACAGTGAGAACAATTAATCAGTGGAACACCTTGCCTCCAGAAGTTGTGGGTGCTCCATCACTGGAGGTTTTAAAGAAGAGATTGGACAGCCATTTGTCTGGAATGGTAGGGTGTCCTCCTTGAGTAGTGGGGTGAATTAAAAGACCTCTAAGATCCCTTTCAACTCTTATTATTCTGTTTCTCTTTTCCTTTTTTTAACAGGCCCCTGCAGGTATGCAGGTGTTAATGAGCGCCACCCAAAGTACCTATGAGGAAGAAGAGGGCGTATACCAGTTCTACATGGAGTACCCCATTCCCGCTTATCTGGTGGCTCTGGTGGCCGGGGATCTTGTCGCCGCAGAGGTTGGTCCTAGGTAAGACAGTCTTGTCTGATTTAGCAGGGTTGATGGAAGGCTGGTGTTGTGATCTAGGCTTACTGAGTCATTACAAGACACAATTAGTCCCCCAAAAAACCTATTTTATTGTAACACATGAGTCCCAATTAGTTGCAACAAAAGTTCTTTGGGATAATCACCAGCCTTTATCTTCTTTGATGCCCTGCCAAAGGCCTTATTTGGCAAAGCCCCATGGAGTTCAGAAACAAAAGAGGAGATGCCGACTGGAAACAGAGTTAGCAACATTGCTTTCCTGCAAAAGGCCCAAGTGCCTTTGTTTCTCTTTTAAGCCTTATGGGAGGGGCCAGTCATCTCCTGGCTTTACTCCCGAGTTGTCCCTTTTGCTTTAGCTGCTCTTGCCTTCTGGCAGCTCTGTTGGAGAGGCTGGGAATTGTAGAACTTGTAGAACTTGTGGAAAGCCATCCTTGGCTTACAAGTGCAATTTGGATCAGAATTGCCATCACTAAACAATGCGGTTGTAAAGTACAGGTAGTCCTCGACTTACGACCACAGTTGAGCCCAAAATTGATGTTTGTAAGTGAGGCATTCATTAAGTGAGTTTTGCCCCATTTTACGATTTTTCCTGCCACGGTGGTTCAATGAATCTAGCTTCACTATAGACTTTGCTTGTCAGAAGGTCACAAGAGGGGCGTTGCAACCATCATAAATGTGAGTCAGTTGTCCAGCATCCAAATGTAACCATGGGGATGCTGCATTGATCATAAGAGTGAAAAATGGTCATAAGTCACTTTTTTTCCGTGCCGTTGTAACTTCGAACGGTCACTAGGCGAACGGTTGTAAGTCGAGGACTACCTGTATTGGAATCATGAACTTTCTTTAAAGTACGCAATTAGGTGTTTGAATAGACTAGAATAACAGAGTTGGAAGGGACCTTGGAGGTCTTCTAGTCCAACCCCCTGCCCAGGCAGGAAACCCTACACCACTTCAGACAAATGGTTATCCAACATCTCCTTAAAAACTTCCAGTGTTGGAGCATTCACAGTTTCTGGAGGCAAGTCGTTCGACTGATTAATTGTTCTAACTGTCAGGAAATTTCTCCTTAGTTCTAAGTTGCTTCTCTCCTTGATTAGTTTCCACCCGTTGCTTCTTGTCCTGCCCTCAGGGGCTTTGGAGAATAGTTTGACTCCCTCTTCTTTGGGGCAGCCCCTGAGATATTGGAAGACTGCTATCATGTCTCCCCTGGTCCTTCTCTTCATCAAACTAAACATACCCAGTTCCTGCAACCGTTCTTCATATGTTTTAGCCTCTAGTCCCTTAATCATCTTTGTTGCTCTTCTCTGCACTCTTTCTAGAGTCTCAACATCTTTTTGACATCGGGGCAACCAAAACTGAACGCCGTATTACAGGTGTGGCCTTACCAAGGCATTATAAAGTGATATTAACACTTCACGTGATCTTGATTCTATCCCTCTGTTGATGCAGCCCAGAACTGTGTTGGCTTTTTTGGCAGCTGCTGCACACAGCTGGCTCATTTTGTTGTCCACTAGGACTCCACGATCCCTCTCACTGTTAGTTTGCACCTCCACAGCAAGGAATGCCTAATTCGTGCTAAGCCCCAGTGTGAATTCTGTTGTTTTTCTGCCTTTCTTGCAAACAGGAGCAAAGTCTGGGCCGAGCCATGCCTATTGTCAACAGCCATCGGCAAACTCTCAGGTCGGGTGGAGCACTGGCTCAGCGCTGCAGAGAGCCTCTACGGTCCCTATATATGGGGCAGGTAAGTTGTTTGTTTGTTTTTTTAAACAAACTTTATTAAGCTTAAAAAGATAAAGGTTATACAAACATTCATAACCCTAAAAATACGATCAACAGTACTAACAAACAAACATAACAAACAAACTAAATATATATAATGTATATAAATACAAATATATACAATGACCTTTTTCTTCTTTTATCTTAATGACGGTGTATAATTATTACTTTTAATTTCTTGCTATATTTTGATTTTACCTTCTTTTCCATTGATTAATCCATTTGTACCATCTGTCCCATACCTTAAAATACTGTGAGTCTGCCTTATCTTTTAATTTTAAAGTTAATCTATCCATTTCTGTGCATATTTATTTATTTATTTATTAATTAATTAGATTTATATACCGCCCTTCTCCTTACGGACTCAGGGCGGTGAACAGCCGAATAAAAATCAGTACATAAAAGTTAAAAAATTTTAAAACACATATACATTTGGCTGAGAATTAAAACAAATAAATATTAAAATGCAACAACTCTACAAACATTAAAAATTTTAAAAATTCAACAGGGATCAGGCTAAACCGGCAAGCTGGAAAAGATGAGTTTTTAGGGCCCGACGAAAAGTCCGGAGGTCGGAGATTATTCTCAGTTCTGGAGGAAGATCATTCCAGAGGGTAGGGACTGCCACAGAGAAGGCTCTCCCCCTGGGGGTTGCCAGCCGGCATTGTCTGGCTGACGGCACCCTGAGGAGGCCCTCTCTGTGGGAGCGAACCGGCCGGTGGGAGGCAATTGGCGGCAGAAGGCGGTCCCGTAAGTACCCTGGTCCTAAGCCATGGAGCGCTTTAAAGGTGATTACCAACACCTTGAAACGCACCCGGAAGTCCACTGGCAACCAATGGCAGCTCGCGCAGGAGAGGTGTCACGTGGGAGCGCCCTGTCGCTCCCATAATCCCCCGCACGGCCGCATTCTGTACCAGTTGGAGGCTCCGGGTGCACCCCAAGGGGAGCCCCATGTAGAGAGCATTGCAGTAGTCCAGGCGAGAGGTGACGAGTGCCTGAGTGAC
This sequence comes from Masticophis lateralis, assembly GCA_030761175.1. Classification (NCBI taxonomy): domain Eukaryota; kingdom Metazoa; phylum Chordata; class Lepidosauria; order Squamata; family Colubridae; genus Masticophis; species Masticophis lateralis. The sequence continues at coordinate 5,349,645 of JAUDYJ010000005.1, read as the reverse complement.
TGTGCGTAGGGAGTCCTGATCTAGAAAGGGCCGCAACTGGCGTATCAGGCGAACCTGATAGAAAGCCCCCCTGGCCACAGCTGTCGTGTGATCCTCTAAGGACAGCCGTGGGTCCAGGAGGACGCCCAAGTTGCGCACCCTTTCCGTGGGGGCCACGGAATTATTTGAATTATTTGCTGCTCCATTGGCAATTGGTCTGTTTTCCAGACTTGAGCTAGGGCTAATCTAGCCACCGTAATTATATGTAATGTTATATACTTTATTTCTTTTCTAATGTTCTGTTTAAGCATTCCTAACAAGATTTCTGGTTTTAGCTCAATGTCTTCCGCCGTTATTTCTGTTATCCAAATTCTAATTTTCATCCAATATTTCTTAATTTTTGGGCAAAGCCACCAGACATGATAGAAGGTTCCCTGTGCGTGCTTGCATTTCCAGCGCGTTGGGTTAAGGTTTGCATACATCTCTGTCAATCTCGCAGGGGCTAAATACCATCTGTACCACATCTTGTAATGGTTCTCCTTATATGTTACTGCTTTTGTTATTCTATAGTTGTTTTCCCATATCGTTTCCCATTCTTCCAATTGTATATTTCTACCGATGTTCCTTGCCCAGGCTATCATTTGTCCTTTAACTATATTTTCTGCCAAATCAAATTCTAATAAGTATTTGTAAATCTTTGAAATCAATTTTCCGTCTTTAGTTTGTAATAATTTATCTAGCCGGTTGGGACTTATTTCAATTCCTCCTTCCTCACTATCTTTATTGTATGTAGTTTGTATTAAGAAGTAGGGCCACCAATCCATTTCTGTACCTTGGGGGGGCAGGTAAGTTCATTATAGCATGCGTAGGTCTCTGCTGGGGTGAAAGGAACGAAATGCATGTCAGGGGTGGCAATTCTGGGCCTTCTTTGTTTTGCGCTGTTGGAAGAAATGTCCATCTGGGTTCGGTTCCAAGTGGGAAGAATTTTTTAATACAGGTAGTCCTCCACTTTTAGCCATCCGTTTAGTGACCGTTTGAAGTTACGATGGCACTGAAAAGAAAGCGACTTATGACAGTCTTTCACAGTTTTGACGGTTTGCATCCTCTTGCAAACAGGAGCAAAGTTGCACATTTGGTCACGTGATCAAAATTCAGATGCTTGGCCACTGACTCATATTTATGACGGTTGCAGTGTCCCGGGGTCATGTGATCATCACCCTTTGCGACCTTCTGACAAGCAAAATCAATGGGGAAGCCAGATTCACTTAACAACTGTGTTACTAAATGGGGTTTTTTTTGGGGGAGAGGGTCAGGGCAACTTGGTCCACCCAAATACGGGATGAAGCGTACTGCTTCCGTTTTCGCCTTCCAGCCCCAATCCAGGAGCCTTTGCAGGCAGTCGCTTTTGTGACAAACTTATTTTTTTTCTGTTGAATTTATGTTTGACCGACAAAGAAATAAAGGAAATTTTATAAAGAAATAAAGTATGGCTAACGGAATGAGCGCTAAATAGCTTGAAATAGATCTATACTAATCTTCCTTTATTTCTTCATCGGCAAAACATAAATTCAACACACACAAAAACGGTGTTACTAATTTAACAACTGCCGTGTTCATTTAACAAGCGAGGCAAAAAAAGACGGTAAAATTGGGCAAAAGTCACTTAAGTAGCTGTAAAATGAGGGCTCCTTGTAAATTATGGGGAATTTTATTTACGCATATCTACATTTTTACGTCTGTCGGTCTGCTTTGAGAATTATGGCTTCAAGATTCGCAAATTGATCCGGGTTCTCCGTCCCTCCTCTGCCCTCTAGGTACGACATTGTTTTCCTCCCTCCTTCGTTCCCCATCGTCGCCATGGAGAACCCATGTTTGACCTTCGTAATCTCGTCCATCTTGGAGAGCGATGAGTTTCTCATCATCGACATCATCCACGAAGTTGCCCACAGCTGGTTTGGCAATGCCGTCACCAACGCCACCTGGGAAGAGATGTGGTTGAGCGAAGGGCTGGCTACTTACGCTCAGCGCCGAATCACGACGGAGACTTACGGTACGTTCCGACTTAAGTCTGCGTATTGCGCCTCTAAATTGTGTGAGTTGCCAAGGCCAGCTTGGATCTTTCTAGAGCTGGTGTGTCAAACTCAATTTCATTGAGGGCCGCATCAAGGCTGTGGTTGACCTCGGAGGGCTGGTTGGGCATGGCCAACTGGGTCGACATAATCAGCTTGACGACACTCCCCAAACTGCTGGCATGTTTGCTGTTTGCATTGGGTAGACCGGGCCGAAGCCAGGCTGGCCAGCCTCTTACATTTTCCAGGACATGCCCACGGGCCGGATCCCCGAGTACATTGTGGGCTAGATGAAGCCTACGGGCTGAGCGTTTGACACCCCTGTTCTAGAGTCTCAGCGTCGTTTTTATATCACAGTGACGAAAACTGGATGCAATATTTCAGGTCTGGTTTATTGTCAAGGGACTAAGTACAGGCAGTCCTCAAGTTATGACCGCAATTGAGCCCAATGTTTCTGTTGTCGAGACATTTGTTAAGTGAGTTTTGTCCCATTTTACAACCTTTCTTGCTTATTGGACTACTGGACTACTGTAATGCTCTCTACATAGGGCTCCCCTTGGGGTGCACCCGGAGGCTCCAGCTGGTCCAGAATGCGGCCGCGCGGGGGATTATGGGAGCGACGGGGCGCTCCCATGTGACACCTCTCCTGTGGGAGCTGCACTGGCTTCCGGTGGTCTTCCGGGTGCGCTTCAAGGTGTCGGTGACCACCTTTAAAGCGCTCCATGGCTTAGGGCCTGGGTATTTGCGAGACCGCCTTCTGCCGCCAATAGCCTCCCACCGGCCAGTATGCTCCCACAGAGAGGGCCTCCTCAGGGAGGGCCTCCAATGTCGGCTGGCGACTCCCAGGGGGAGAGACTTCTCTGTGGCGGCACCCGCCCTCTGGAATGACCTACCCCCGGAGATACGCAGGATACCAGACCTCCGAACTTTTCGTCGGGCCCTTAAAATCTACTTATTTCACCTAACCGGGCTGGCTTGATCCCATCTTTTGTTTTTTAATTGTAATTGATTTTAAATTGGACTGTTTTAATTTGTTGGCTGAAATCATTTAATATTTTTTAAAATTGTTTTAATTTTTGTATATCATGTTTTATCCTGGCTGTTCACCGCCCTGAGTCTGCGAGGAGAAGGGCGGTTTATAAATCGAAACAAATAAATAAATAAATAAATAAATAAATTAAATTTATTTATTTATTTAATTATATTTTTATACCGCCCTTCTCCCGCAGGACTCAGGGTGGTGTACAGCCAAGGTAAAAACACAATACACCATGAATTTTAAAAAGTTTAAAAGTATTGAATAGGCGGGCCCAGTTTTATTGAAAACCCCAGAATTAAAATACCTAATTAAAATTCACTTAAATGGTCAGCCCCGCCTGTTGGAGTAGTGGGGTCTTTAGGGCAAGGTGAAAAGTTTGGAGGTCGGGGATCCTGCGCTTCAGTTGTTAAGGGAATTGCTGCAGTTGATACTAACCACTCTGCCACCGCGGCTCAGGTTTTATTTCCTGGGACTGGTTGGCTTTCCCCAATGGACGGCTTGTCAGAAGGTCGCAAAAGCGGATATTGCAGCCGTCATAAATAGGAGCCAGTTATCAGGCGCCTCAATTTTGCACTTACCAACTATGTTACAAACTTAACAATTGCAGTGATTCACTGAGCAACTAAGTGGAGAAAGGTTATGAAATGGGGTAAAACTCACTTAACCACCTCGCTTAGCCACAGAAATTGCTCAATTGTGGTCATAAGTCAAGGACTACCTGTACTATTGCATATAGTTATTAGGAAGACAAATTAAATCATTCCTTGCCTTGGATCTTTGAGGTGTGACAAACCATATTGAAGCTCTTCACTGTAAGACATGGACTCTCTAGGTAGGACAGTGTTCCTCAACTGTGGCAGCTTGAAGATGTGTGAACTTCAACTCCCAGCATTCCCTAGCCAGCTTTCCTGAATTCTGGGAATTGAAGTCCAGACATCTTCATGGTTGAGAAGCCCTACTCTAGGACCGTGATGGTGACCTATGGCATGCATAGCATGGGTGGCACGCGGAGCCATATCAATGGGCACGTAAGTGTTGTCCAAGCTCAGCTCCGGTGTGCATGTGTGTGCCGGCCAGCTGATTTTTGGAACTTCTGGGCCCACCGGAAGTCGGGAAAGAGGCTGTTTCCAGCTTCTGGGGGGTGGGGAAGGCCCGTTTTTTGCTCTCCTCAGGTTCCAGAGCCTTTGTAGGAGCCTGGGGAGGGCGAAAACGGCCTTCCCCACCACCACCACCTCGGAGACCCTCCGGAGGCAGGAAACGGCCCGTGTGTCAACTTCCGGTGGGACATGAAGTTGGGAAACGGGCCATTTCCAGCCTCCGGAGGGCCTCTGGGGGGGTGGGGAAGGCCGTTTTCGCCCTCCCCAGGCTCTAAGAAAGCCTCTGGAGCCTGGGGAGAGTGAAAAATGGGCCTACCGGGCCCAATGTGCCATCGCATGCCAAAAGCGGGAGGGAGCACAAGGAAGTTTGTGCATGCATGCACAGGAGGGCAGGACGCATTGAATTACGGGCCTGGGCACATACGTGCACGACCTCCCGCACTCCCCCTGCTTTTGCCACGCGACGGCCAAAAGGTTAGCCATCACCGCTCTAGGGCATAAGATTCCCTCTGGCAATGATTAGTTGAGCTTCCATGATGTCCACAGATGGATGGGACAACCCACCAATGGCTGAGCTGCTCAGATCCAGCAAGATTGGGTGGTTCAAGGGATTGAGGCCCTAGAGCTTGGCCCACAGAAGGTTCCAGAACATGGATCAAATAAAAGCAGGACAATACTTAGGGAGAGGAAACATATAGAGGGGTAATGCCATATATGTCGGAAGACAGAGTCATCTGAACTTCCACATTGTCTGGAAAAAATGTTAACTCTCGGATTAAAAGCCATGTATTTTGGGGTACGCGTGTGGACAGGTGCTGCTTTTACGTGCCTGGAGACAGCCTTCCGCCTTGATGCCCTTCACCGACAAATGAAGCTCCTCGGGGAAGACAACCCCGTCAGCAAACTTCAGGTTAAACTTGAACCAGGTAAGAAAGAGGGCTGGGTCTTGTCTTTTATAAAATCAAGCCAGTGGATTTACCTTCTCTGCGTAGATTGCTCAAGGTATTACCAAAATGAAAGTTGCAGAAGGTGAAGACGGCAGACAAGGTCTTGGTTCATCATAGCTTGTGGGGTAAAGTGGTGCAGTGGTCTAGAGGTGGAGTTCTCGCCTCAAGATCAGGAGGCTGTGAGTTCCATCCTAGGTAACGGCAGATATTTCTCTCTGTGGGCACCAGGAGTAGTATCTGCTGTGAACTCTGCATTGGCAACAGGAAAGGCATCCGGCCAGTAAACACTCAGCTCCATTCAGTTGCCCTGATGCCACCCCAATGTAAGGGATTATGGCAGTGGTGAAATGTAAAATTTGTTACTACCGGGTCTGTGGGAGTGGCTTGGTGGTGGTGGTGGGGGATGTAATGTGGCTTTTTTTTTAACTTTTAAAACCATTTTAAGAGGTTGTAAAACAAATGCTTTTAAAAGCCTCTGACGATGCCAGCTGAGTTGCCTGATCATCAGAGGCCTTTTTTTTCTTTTAAAAACATTTTTTTCTACAACCTCTTTGGCCGAAGAGGTTTTTAAAAAATGCTTTTAAAAGCCTCTTGACAATCCCAGCTGAGTCGCACGATCATCAGAGGCTTTTTTTTTTACTTTTAAAAGCATTTTTTTGGTCGAAGAGGTTGTAGAAAAAATGTTTTAATTTTTTTTTTAAAAAAAGCTCCTGATGATTGCGCAGCTCAGCTGGACGTGAGTGGGGAGGTGGGTGGGTGGGCAGGGATTTTTACTACCGGTTCTCCGAACCACCCACCGCCATCGCTGCCAGATTGGGCAATCCGGTCCGAACCGGGAGCATTTCACCCCTGGATTACGGGGTCATTAAAAGACAAAAAAAGAAAAATAACATAGCTTGTGGGATAAATACAGGTTGGCTGGGTTCATAAAACCCTTTAAAGCAGGGGTCCCCTGTCGAAGCGTGAATCAGCCTCGTTCCCCCCCTTGGGAAACTGTAATTAATTTGAGGTGAATGGATCTTGTTTCCCATGGTGTATACTCTCAAAGAAAGAAAACCCAAATGTATTCTAAGAAACATTTTATTTTAAAAGTAAAAAACCTAGCTAACTACATTTTACCGGCAGTTTATCACACTGACGGACAAAGGAAAAAGTAAATCAGGAAGTTAGAAAGAAAGAATGTAGACATGCGCAGTAGCTCAGAAATCACAAAGCAGGCTTATCTCAGAGATAAGGTTCTCTGGCAAGCTACCGTAATGTTCAGAATGGAAGCTCAGCTGGCAAATACAAATAACGCAGTGCCATCCCCAGCCTACTGGGCCTTAGCAATGTGCAGCTTCAATTTGCCCAGGGGGGAGCTCACGTACGAAACTCATATTTGGGTGAGTGACAAATGGAGGCATGCGTGCCCACCGCTGGCACAAATGGAGCTGTGCACTCAGAACCATACACTCTCCCCCCTGCCACCACCGGTCCTCAAAGCTGGAAAAGTCGGGGACCACCACTCTAAAGCAGATGTTCTGTCCCCGTCGCACGCACGCACACAAACAGACAGCCAGGAGTTAATAAATCAAACAGTCAGGAATTCCTTTAAGATAACAGGCTTGGCAGCAAAATATAAACTGCCTGCCAATTTTACTCACTAAGGGAGTTTTTTTTTCTCCTCAGTCTGATACACCAAATTAAGTCCACAATGCAAAGAACTGTCCAAGTCCAGTCCAAAGAAATCCAAAAAGAGCTTCTAACAGGGTTCTAGAAACACGATATGGCTTCCGAGCTTTTCAATTTGTCTGTCACAAGGCCTGAGTAGCCGACACCCCCCCTTTTATCCCTTGTGGGGTGTGGTCCAGTGACTCAGCTCAATCTCTGGCCCGCTCACGCCTCTTTCTCTGCTGCGCGCGCTTATCCTTCCGACGCTGTCAGGGATCCAGCCAAAACTCATCCCCCTCGCTCTCTATCTGCGACTGCTCCGAAGTGCCTTGCTCCTGGCATATCTCTTGGCCTTCGGAGGACACCTGACGATTGCCAGAGAGGAGGGTCCTGGAGAGGGAGGCCTTGCCAAATCCTCTCCTTCACCTTCTGAGTCCTCTCCCTCTGATAAGACAGGCTCGGGGGTCGGAGTCACAACAGCAAAGCCCAGATTTTTTGAAGCTGATTTGTCAGTTCTTTGATTTATAGAACAACAGGCACAGTGATGGTTCTGAAAAGTCCATTCCAAAGAAGGTTACAATACGAAGAGGGAAAAATAATGCTCTCACCCCCAAATGTTTACAGGTAGTCCTCCACTTACCACAATTCGTTTAGTGACCATTCCAACTGAAGTTACAATGGCACTGAAAAAAGTAACTTATGACTGTTTTTTTATTTTATTTATTTATTTATTGGTTCGATTTATATGCCGCCCTTCTCAGGAGACTCAGGGCGGCTTACAATGCGTTAAGCAATAGCCTTCATACTTTTGTATATACCTGCTTAGTAGGGCTTTCGGGGGCCCCCTAAACGGTGTTCTTTTTTATACAAAGTCAGCTTATTGCCCCCACAATCCGGGTCCTCATTTCACCTACCTCGAAAAGATGGAAGGCTGAATCAACCTTGAGCCTGGTGAGATTTGAACTCGCAGTAATTGCAGGCAGCTGGCAACTAAGTCATTTCATTTCATTTATTAAATTTGTATACCGCCCTTCTCCTGACCGACTCAGGCTGGTGAACAGCCAAAAAATAAAATACATGCAATATGAAAGTTAAAATAATTTAAAACATAATTTAATCAAGGGGCTCCCCTTGAAGTGCACCCGGAAGCTCCAACTGGTCCAGAATGCAGCTGCGCGAGTAATTATGGGAGCAACATGGTGCTCACATGTAACACCTCTTCTACGCGAGCTGCACTGGCTTCCGGTGGCCTTCCGAGTGCGCTTCAAGGTGTTGGTTCTTACCTTTAAAGTGCTCCATGGATTAGGACCTGAGTACTTACGAGACCACCTGCTGCAACCGATAACCTCCCACCAACCAATACGTTCTCACAGAGTAGGCCTACTCATGGTACCATCATTAAAACAATGTCGTCTGGTGGTTCCAAGGGAGAGGGCCTTCTCTGTGGGGGCACCTACGCTTTGGAACAAAATACCACCTGGAATACGAATAATCCCAGATCGTCGCACTTTCCAACGTGCCCTGAAGACCTTTCTATTTCAACAAGCAGGGCTAGCATAAACATCAAAATTCTATGCCAAGGTCTTAGTAGATACACCAAGTTGACTTAATTTATTATTTACTGTTTATAAAATATATTTATATGTATATGAAATCTTAATCTGTTCACCGCCCTGAGTCCTTTGGGAGAAGGGCGGTATAGAAATTCAATAAATAATAATAATAATAATAATTTTGGCTTCCCCCATATTTAAAATCAACCCATTAAAATCTTTTTAAGCCAGCCTGGCTTGCTGAAAAAGAAACATCTTCAGGGCCTTGCGGAAAGTACGGAGGTCTGGGATCAGTCATATTCCTGGGGATAGGTAGTTCCAGAGGGCGGGTGCCCCCACAGAGAAGGCTATCCCCCTGGGGGTTGCCAGTCGACATTGCCTGACCAATGGCATCCTGAGAGACCCTCTTTGTGAGAGCGTATTGGCTGGTGGGAGGTTATCGGTGGCAGAAGGTGGCCTCGTAAATACCCAGGTCCTAAGCCATGGAGCACTTTAAAGATGAGAACCAATACCTTGAAGAGCTACTTTAACAGCACTTTAGTCCACTGCACCACCAAGGCTCTTGGTGGCGCAGCGGACACTTAATGACCGTTGCAGCATCTCCGTGGTGACATGATCAAAATTCAGATGCTTGACAACTGATTCATATTTGTGACAGTTGCAGTGTCCCGGGGTCCCATGATCCCCTTTTGCAACCTTCCGAAAAAGCAAAGTCTACAGGGAAAAAACAGATTCATTTTACAACCACGTTACTAACAACTATAGTGATTCACTTAACACTGTGGCAAGGCTGGTCGTAAGATGGGGGCAAAACTCACTTAACAACTGTCTTCCTTAGCAGCGGATATTTTGAGCTCAATTGTGGTCATAAGTCGAGGACTACCTATATTGCCATTTATTTTTCTATCACTCATCCTCTCTTCTTCTTTTTTTTCCCCCCCCAGGTGTGAATCCCAGCAACCTGATGAACCTCTTCACCTACGAGAAAGGGTTCTGCTTTGTTTACTATCTGTCTCAGCTGTGCGGAGACCCAACACATTTTGATGCCTTTCTCCGAGTTAGTAATCTGGTTTGAGGCGGGAGGAGGGGGTATACGCATGGGTGCCCTTGGATACTTATTGCCCCTTCGACTTTGCCAGTGAATCTCAATTCAAACCAGTCATTTTCAGCGGAATCCTTCGAAAAAAAACCCATGACTCCATCCAAAAACCAAGGGTGGACTTTAGATCTCAGTCATTTGTTTGAAAGTTGGATCCTTACAGGTAGTCCTCGACTTACAACCACAATTGAGCCCAATCGTGAGGCAGTTGTTAAGTGAATTCTGCTCCATTTTACGATCTTTTTTTGCCAGGGGTTGTTAAGTTAGTAACACGGTTTTTAAGTGAAACTGGCTTCCCCGTTGACTTTATTTATTTATTTATTATTTATTTATTTATTTATTAAATTTCTATACCGCCCTTCTCCTTCCGGACTCAGGGCGGTGAACAGCCAATTTAAAACCAATGCAATACAATAAGTTAAAACGTACTAAAATCAATATAAATTTAGGCTGAAAATACAAACCGAATAAAAACTCTAAAACTCTAAAAATTTAAAATAATTTAAAATATTTAAAAATAGGAGGGATCAGGCAAGTCCGGCAAGTTGGAAGAGATGAGTCTTCAAAGCCCGACGAAAGGTCCGGAGGTCAGCGATAGTTCTCAGATCTGGAGGGAGATCGTTCCAGAGGGTGGGGGCTACCACAGAGAATGCTCTCCCCCTGGGGGTCGCCAGCCGGCACTGTCTGGCTGACGGCACCCTGAGGAGGCCCTCTCTGTGGGAGCGAACCGGCCGGTGGGAGGCAATAGGTGGCAGAAGGCGGTCCCGTAAGTACCCTGGTCCTAAGCCATGGAGCGCTTTAAAGGTGATTACCAACACCTTGAAACGCACCCGGAAATCAACCGGCAACCAATGCAGCTCACGCAGGAGAGGTGTCACATGGGAGCGCCCTGTCGCTCCCATAATCCCCCGCGCGGCCGCATTCTGTACCAGCTGAAGCCTCCGGATGCATCCCAAGGCGAGCCCCATGTAGAGAGCATTACAGTAGTCCAAGCAAGACGTGACGAGCGCCTGAGTGACTGTGCGTAGGGAGTCCCGATCTAGAAAGGGCCGCAACTGGCGTATCAGGCGGACCTGATAAAAAGCTCCCCTGGCCACAGCTGTCGTATGCTCCTCTAAAGACAGCCGTGGATCCAGGAGGACGCCCAAGTTGCGCACCCTTTCCGTGGGGGCCAATGATTCGCCCCCAATAACCAACGATGGAGTCAGTTGGCTATATCGGGACGCCGGCAGCCACAGCCACTCAGTCTTGGAGGGGTTGAGTCGAAGCCTGTTTCTCCCCATCCAGACCCGCACAGCTTCAAGACACTGGGACATCACTTCCACGGCATCGTTGGGGTGGTCTGGGGTGGAAATGTACAGCTGAGTGTCATCAGCGTACTGATGGAATTCCACCCCAAAACCACGGATGATCTCACCCAGCGGCTTTACATAAATGTTGAACAGAAGGGGCGAGAGGACCGACCCTTGTGGCACCCCACACACTAGGCGCCTCGGGGTCGACCGCTGCCCCCCTGTCAACACCGATTGCGACCGGTCGGAGAGGTAGGAGGAGAACCACCGCAGAACGGTGCCCCCCACCCCCAATCCCTCCAACCGGCGCAACATGATACCATGGTCGATGGTATCAAAAGCCGCTGAGAGGTCTAACAGCACCAGGATAGAGGAGTACCCCCTACCCCGGGCCCTCCAGAGATCATCCACCAACGCGACCAATGCCGTTTCGGTGCTGTAACCAGACCTGAAGCCGGACTGGAGCGGGTCTAAATAGACAGCTTCATCCAGGTACCGGGGGAGCTGCCGCGCCACCACACTCTCAACAACCTTTGCTAGAAAGGGAAGGTTGGAGACAGGACGATAATTTACCAAAACAGCCGGGTCCAGGGAGGGCTTCTTGAGGAGGGGCCTCACCACTGCCTCCTTCAAGGCAGGCGGAAGGACACCCTCACTCAAAGAAGCATTTGCATATCAGATGGTCGCAAAAGCAAAAGCAGATCACGTAACCATGGGAAACTGTAACTGTCATAAATACATTGCTGAGCGTCCGAATTATAATCACATGGCCACAAGGATCAGTGGTGGGTTCCTCCCGGTTCAGCCGAGCCGGTAGCGGTGATGATATGACGTCACCGAACTGGTTCTCTTTGTTCAGGAGCTGGCCCTCCCCCCCGGGTTATTCTTACCTTTTATTTGGCCCCGCCCCCAATCTATTGCTGCCTCCCGAGTCCCAGCTGATTGACTAGAAGGAAAAAACTGTTTAAACTCTTGCCATGGAGCTTCAAAGGGCCGCCCTACAGCTGATCAGTGTTAAAAGGCAGTGTGGTGGTAAACCAGTGCCTCCAAAAACAAATGAGTAGACCAGTACAACTCTGCAAGCAGTTAAAAGCCTGGTAGACCAGTACCTCTGCTAAATCCTAAAGAATTGTCACATGACCATCAAGCCATGCCCACAAAATAAGCCACGCCCACAGAACCAGTAGTAAAAATTTTTAGAACCCACACCTGACAAGGATGCTGCAACAGTTGTTAACTCTGAAAAATAGTCCTAAGTCACTTTTTTCAGTGCCATTGCGAATTTGAACAGTCACTAAACGGATGGTTATAAGTCGAGGACTACCGGCGGTTGAAACATACCAGCAAAGTGTCATGGTATGCATTCCTCTGGCAGAACCCGATTAAAACTTTTCTGAGAGTAACAAGTGAACGAGGGTTGTAACATGAGAACACAGGAAGCAAAACTCAGGAATTCATTATGCCAGTGTGAGGGGGTGCCGCAACCGATGTTTCTCTGTCAGGGCGCAAAGAGAAAATATCTGCTGTGAGCTCCGCATAGGCATCAGGAAGGGCATCCGGCCAGTAAATGCTCATCCCTACTCAGTTGTTCCAACCCCATCCAGCCAGTAAACGTTCAGCCCCATCCCGAAGCAAGGGATTACAGGGTTGTAAAAAGAAAAAGAAGAGCTTGGCTGGTCGTTATCTCCATGTCCTTTTGGTATGAAAGTGTTTTGCCGGCATCTCCTTTTTTCCAGCTTCCCAATCTAGCATTGGGATTTGAGACCTGGTAGTCTCCCATCTGAGAATAAATTAAGTTCAGTTTACTTCAGGATCCAAGAAGGCCACCTGAGAAAGGTTGAGGAGAGTGGTGGGTGCATGTGTACCTGTTGTTGTTGTTAGTTGCGAAGTCGTGTCCAACCCCATGGACAACGTTCCTCCAGGCCTTCCTGTCCTCTACCATGCCCCGGAGACCATTTAAGCTCTCGCCGACTGCTTCAGTGACTCCATCCAGCCACCTCATTCTCTGCCGTCCCCTTCTTCTTTTGCTCTCTATCATTCCCAGCACTGGGCTCTTCTCCAGGGAGTCCTTCCTTCTCATTAGGTGGCCAAAGGATTTGAGTTTCCTCTTCAGGATCTGGCCTTCTAAAGAGCAGTCAGGGTTGATCTCCTCTAGGACTTACATATATATAGTACCTGTATATATGTTAAAATCCCTTTAATGTAGGTACAAGTCTGATGACTACAGAGATATAGTTATGTAGTTTTTATAGCAACAGTGCAAAAGAGTTTCTCCATTACATTTTTTATTGCTTTCCTTTTCCAGTAGTGGTTCCTAGCTCTATTAGGCTGGAGAAAATATCTGAAAGCCTCTAGTGCAGTCCCAATCCTCAGTCCATGGATCGGATCCAGGCCTCAGCATGCCAGAAACCGGGCCACGCAAACAAGCAAAGCCCCATCCGCGGGATGCAGGCAGGACATGAAACCATGCTCCTTCCGGTCCATGGAAAAACCTCTCTCCACGGAACCGGTCCCTAGTGCCCAAAAGGTTGGGGGGGGGCACTGCTCTAGTGCAGGGGTCTCCAGTGGTGAAATCCAAATTATTTTACTCCTGGTTCTGTGGGCGTGGCTTGGTGGGCGTGGTGTGGCTTGGTGGGCATGGCGGGAGAAGGGTACTGCAAAATCTCCATTCTTTCCCCACTCCTGGGGGAAGGATACTGCAAAATCTCCATTCCCTCCCCACTCCTGGGGAAAGGATATTGCAAAATCTCCATTCCCACCCCACTCTGGGGCCAGCCAGAGGTGGTATTGGCCGGTTCTCTGAACTACTTAAAATTTCCGCTACTGGTTCTCCAGAACCTGGTGGATTTCACCCCTGGGGGTCTCCAACCTTGGCAAGTTTAAGCCTGGAGGACTTCAACTCCCAGAATTCCCCAGCCGGCTGGCTGGGGAATTCTGGGAGTTGAAGTCCTCCAGGCTTAAACTTGCCAAGGTTGGAGACCCCTGATCTATGCACGTGTGAATATATCCCTACACACACTTGCTAAAAGCTCCGGAGCGTTATTGATTTTATTTCAGAATATAATCTCGGTCCCCTAAATTACTGCGCTCTCATAAAGGACTGTAGCCTGCTGTAATTAAAAGAAAAACATCGTGCTGGATGAACGACCTCTAGAAATTTTCCATCAGCGGGGAATCTTTGTGTCAGAGCATTAGAAATCCAGCACAGCTGTTTTTGATTTATTTAAACCCTGATTATTTTCTGCTCTCCTCTTAGAGAAGCTCCTTCAATTGTAATATTTTAACTTCTTTCTCTCTAGTGTACGTGTCCTCATCTCTGTTGCTTTTCTGGCCATTTTCACTCCGGGCCCCTCCAGTTTCCTCTTGCTCAACCTTGCTGTTGCCATTGATTTTGTAACCTGTGTTCATGCTGGCTTTCTTTCAGACTTATATCGAGAAGTACAAGTTCACAAGTGTTGTAGCCCAAGATTTGTTGGATTCCTTCTTGGCATTTTTTCCAGACCTGAAAGAACAATGCATCGATTGCAAAACAGGTAGGGAAGAGGACCTTGGCAGAATGTTGTTCTCTCTCTCTCTCTCTCTCTCTCTCTCTCTCTCTCTCTCTCTCTCTCTCTCTCTCTCTCTCTCTCTCTCACACACACACACACACACACACACACACACACACAATCTTAGGAGTGCTGCCCAGATGGAGGAGTCAAACTTACAGGCTTACGACTACAGTCAAGCCCAAAATTTCTGTTGTTCAGTGAGACAGTTGTTAAGTGCCTTTTAACCCATTTTACGACTTTTCTTGCCACACTTGCGAAGTGAATCATTGCAGTGGTTAAGTGAGTAACCTGGTTATTAAGTGAATCTGGCTTCCCCATTGCCAGAAGGTCGCAGAAGGCGATCACATGACCCTGGGACCAGTGGTGGGTTTCAAATTTTTTTTACTACTGGTTCTTTGGGCGTGGCTTGGTGGGCGTGGCAGGGGATGGATACTGCAAAATCCCCATTTCCTCCCAATCAGCTGGGACTTGGGAAGCAGAGAATCTGACTGCGGGGTGGGACCAGTCAGAATTTTTACTACTGGTTCTCCGAACTACTCAAAATTTCTGCTACCGGTTCTCTAGAACTGATCAGAACCTACTGAAGCCCACTTCTGCCTGGGACACTGCAACCGTCATAAATAGGAACCAGTTGCTAAGCATCTGAATGTTAGTCACATGATCATGGGTAAGCTATGGTTGTTAAGTGAACCTGGCTTCCTCATTGAGTTCGCTTGCAAGAAGATCGCAAAAGACGATCACATGACCTTGGGACACAGCGACGTCATAAGTAGGAACCATCTGAATTTTGATCACAATGAACATGGGTATGCATTTCCAAGTTGATCCTTGTCGGCAAATCTCTTGCAGGGCTAGAGTTTGACCGCTGGCTCAATGCCACAGGGCCTCCTTTAGTCGAACCAGACTTATCTCAGGGATCCAGCTTGACCCAGCCGGTGGAGACGCTGTTCCATCTCTGGACCACAGAGCCTCTGGACGCAGGAGCTGCTGCGAACAGCGTCAACATCGCCGAGTGGCAAACATTCCAGACGGTGCTTTTCCTGGATAGGTTACTGGATGGGTCGCCCTTGCCACACGGTGAGTTTAATTACCTAGTAGGGTAATGAAACATCTGTAAGAAAACAACCAAGCTCAGAGAACCACCCCACAATTTCAACTCTGAGCTATATAAATTTTCTTTTTATAAGTCTGATGAGTGTGTTGCATTAGGCTCACTTGACCCCACAGCTTTGATTATTGGTTACTTCTGGCTGTCCGGTGAGGTCAGTCATTTAAGCAGCATCGTCTTATGGGACTCAGAAAGTGTTCTTTCTCTGAGCTGGTGCCTATCCTCTGGAATGAGATCCATATCGTTTCCACCTTAATGACTTTCTAGAGATTATTAATCAACATGCACATTTGCACCATCCAGAGTCGTTGGATGCCCTCTAAATTGAATCAAAAGCAAATGAGATAAATGTTGTCTTCCCCAGAGGTGATAACAAAGTTGTCCGAATGCTACTCGGCTCAGCTGGAAAACATGAATGCCGAGATTCGTATCCGCTGGCTGCAGATCATCGTCCGCAATGATTACTATCCTGATGTCCACAAAGTCCGTCGCTTCTTGGAAAACCAGGTATCAGTTTCTGGGTTGAAAAGCTTGGTGCTGCTCAGGTTGTGAGATTTGAGGCGGGAAACCAGTTGATGCACAAAGACACGGGAAGCTCTGATGCTTGGACGTGGGAATAGATGTTTCTCAGAAAATTGCTCAGCCAGAGTCCAAATGGAGCCAGAGACACTGACAAGAACCAGTTTTATATAAATAAATATAAATATATCATTCGTGTGTGTGTGTAGATGATGGATGGATGGATGGATAGATAGATAGATAACTGATAGATACATGGATGGATGGATGGATGGATGGATGGATGGATGGATGGATGGATAGATAGATAGATAGATAGATAGATAGATAGATAGATAGATAGATAGATAGATAGATAGAATGGATGGACGGATGGATGGACCGACCGACAGACCAACAGATATATGGATATATAGATATAAGCACCAGAGGGCAGGGCAAGAAATAAAGGATGGAAACTAATCAAGCAGAGAAGCAGCCTACTTCCTAACAGTGAGGATAATTAATCAGTGGAACAGCTTTCCACCAGAAGTTGTGAGTCCTCCATTACTGGACGTTTTTAAGAGGAGACTGGACAGCCACTTGTCTGAAATGGTAAGGTCTCCTGCTTGAGCAGGGGGTTGGACTGGAAGACCTCCAAGGTCCCTTCCAGCTCTATTCTGATTGATTTTTTACAATAAATAAGATAGGCAAACAGGAGCATTGTTAGGTAAATCCACACAGCACGAGCATCCTGAGGTAAATTACAGGGAGCCCACACAGGGAAAAAGGCGGGAAACAAGGAAACTCCCCCTTCACTCTCACAGCAGCCAATCACAGCTCAGATTCCCTCATGCAGTGTCCAGCTCTCTAACCAATTAGCTATAAGCGTGTGTTCTTACTCATGGTCCAATCCTTCACTGCTCCAGCTATTAAATTTTAAATACCTCAAAAAAAGGTTTATTTGGTACTGGTTGGTGGAATGGAAGGACCATGAGCAAACACATGTAGTCCTTGACATATGACCACCATTGAGCCCAAAATTTCTGTTGCTAAGCCGTGAATAGTTGTTAAGATAATTTTGCCCCACTTTACGACCTCTCTTAAACCCCACAGGATTTAAGTGAATCACTGCCGTTGTTAAAAATGAGTAACATATCAGTTAAGCAAATCAAGCTTCCCCATTGACTGTCCTTGTCAGAAGGTTCCAAAAGATGATCACATGACCCCCGGGACACGGCAACCGTCATAAATATGAACCACTTGCTAAGCATCTGAATTTTGATCACATGACCACAGGGATGTTGCAATAGTTGTGTGAAAAACAGCCCTAAGTCACTTTTTTCAGTGCTGTTGTTAACTGAACGGTCACTAAATGAACTGTTGTAAGTCGAGGACTACCTGTACCTCTGTATTCAACTCTATATTGTCAACAGTGTGTCGTAGATCTATGTGGCTGCCCTATGGCTGATGGGTCTGAGCCAGTGGTGGATTGCTACTGGTTCTCCCCAGTTCTTGCGAACCGGTAGTGGAAATTGGAGCAGTTTGGAGAACCGGTAAATACCACCTCTGCCTGGCCCCGCCCACAATCTATTCGCTGCCTCCTGAGTCCCAGCTGATCAACTAGAAGGAAAAAAATCAGGGCTAACTTGACAAAGAAGAGAAAATAAAAACAAGACACCTTAGCTTTAAATTGAGAAGCCAAGAAGCCTCCCAACTGATCGGCTAGAACCGATTTGCTCCTTGTAAAACGCTCGGTGATAGTAGATTGGCAATTGAGGCCAAGCTGCCTGAAAGCGGTTTCCAATGCTCTCGGTGGCAGAGCGGCAAAAAACTGTTTAAACTCTTGCCCTGGCACTTCAAAGGGCTGCCCTACAGCTGATCAGCGGTAAAAGACAGTGTGGTGGTAGATCAGTGCACTCCAAAAACAAATGGGTAGGCCGGTACGGCTCTCCAAGGAGTTAAAAGCCTGGTAGACCAGTACCTCTGCTAAATCCTAAAGAATTGCTTGTCACATGACCATCAAGCCACACCCACAAAATAAGCCACGCCCACAGACCAGGGGTTTCCAACCTTGGCAACTTTAAGACTTATGGACTTCAACTCCCAGAATTCCCTGGCCAGGGAATTCTGGGAGTTAAAGTCCTCACATTTTAAGCTGCCAAGGATGAGAAATTCTGGGCAAAAATGTTGCACTGTGTATGTTACCTTGAACCAAAAGCCAGGATATTATTAATCCAACAACCCCAAGCAATAACAAAATAAATAGGCTTCCCTCCTTATCCTGGGGGAAATGGGCCACTAGGTGGCACTAGAGAGCTTTGTTTCAGAATGCTTAGCAGACGTTACAGCTAATCCTCGATTTACAACCACAATGGAGCCCAAAAGTTTACGGAGATTCTCAGTTATCCAGGTCATGGTTGTCCCAAAGGTACTTTCTAGTTTTTCTTTGAAGACGTTTCGCTTCTCATCCAAGAAGCTTCTTCAGCTCTGACTGGATGGTGGGGAACGGAAGGATTTATATTCCTTGCAGGCAGCTGGTTCATTTGCATCGTTTTTGAGGGTCATAGAGGCCACATCGGAGGTTTTATCTGTGTCCTCAGGATCACCTGAGTAGTGCAAATCGGCATGGAGCTTTCTGGGAACTGCTCAAAGGATTGATAAGGTCGTACCCCTCCCGTTCTGATTCAGTAGTCCATCTGCATTTAAAACTTGAAGACAACAAAGTCTATATTTTGGACAGAGAGGACCGCTGATTTGAAAGAGGGGTCAGAAAGGCTATCTATGAGCTTCGGTGGCGCAGTGATTAGAGTGCAGTACTGCAGGCTACTTCTGCTGCCTGTCGGGCTGCCTGCAATTTGGCAGTTCAAATCCCACCAGGCTCAAGGTTGACTCAGCCTTCCGTCCTTCCAAGGTGGGTAAAATGAGGACCCAGATTTTTGGGGGGGGGGGAGGCAATATGCTGACTCCGTAAAACCGCTTAGAGAAGGCAGTAAAGCACTAAAGCGGTATGTAAGTCTTAAGTGCTACTGATATGTCAAAATTGAACAGCCTTCTCTCAACAGAGGGGGAGGGATACGACATCATCTATGCCTGGGGTCTCCAACCTTGGCAACTTTACGACTTGCGGACTTCAACTCCCAGAATTCTGGGAGTTGAAGTCCGCAAGTCGTAAAGTTGCCAAGGTTGGAGACCCCTGATCTATGCAACTGTCAATAAATACATACCAGTTGCCAAGCACCTGAATATCGACGACACGACCATGGAGATGTTCCAACAGCCGCTTCGGTGATCTTGTGACTTCAAGCGGTCACTAAATGAACTGTGGTAAGTCAAGGAGGACAGAGCGTTGTCCACTAGGTGGCAGCAGTGAGGTTTCACGCGCCTTAGCAGACATCCTATGACCATAGCCCAGTAAGCATTTGGTTGGGGGAGACGTAGGAGGAGTTTTAGGAAAAATTCAGCCTTCGACTACTTAATCTGTCGCTGGTCCCAGGTTTCTGTTACTACGACAACGATCAAATTCGATCCGAGTCTCTTGGGATGACTCTGACTGGGCTCCTTCTGCTTGCGTTGTTACAGATGTCCCGCATGTACACGATTCCATTGTACGAGGACCTCTGCACCGGCACCCTCAAGTCCTTCGCCCTCGAAGTTTTTTTACAGACCCAAGCCCACCTCCACCCGAACCTGCGGAAAACCATTCATCAGATCCTGACCCAGGGCTTGAACCAACCACTTCTCGCCACGGACACGGCCGCCATGGTGGCCGACCCTCCGGGCGCCGAGCTCGAAGACAGAGGAGGAGCCGCGCACGGTGCCGTTTCTCTCAGGGACGTCAATGTGTCTGCTTAGCTCATGCTGGACCTTGGAAGACGGAAGGGCCGGTCAAAACGTCAAGCTAGGACTGCCCTCTCTTGCCCTTGGTGCCACTGCTTGGGGGCAGGCGGGAGGGTGTTGTTGGATTTTTTTTTTTTAAATTCCTCCCCACATGCGTACATCGAGAGTCCTACGTGCCTTCAGGTGCCTGACCCCCTAGGCACAACGAGATATCAGGGATGTATTTTTTTTTCCTTTCTTTCTAACTTTTAAGCAGCGACTGGGAGCAAGCGACTATTTGGGCTTCGTTGCATCATGAATGTGAACATCGGGTTGATTTTTGTTGGTGTGTCTGCCAACGAAGTGCAATTTCCAGCACTCGCCCTCCTTCGAGCCTTGAAGGAGGAAGCAGGATCCTCCCCGGTCCGAAGGCCAGCCGGGAAGAAAAACTGATCAGGATCATGGTAAAACGTTGAAGTTGGGATTTTTGTCCCGTTGTACGCAGCGCTCGTGACCCAGAAACCGAAAGAATGAAGCGTTTTCTTCCAAGCGATGTCTCGGTTTTCAGGAAAACGGTTGAAAAATGGGTCAGGTGTTAAAAAGAGACTTGGGTGGGGTTCGCAGGCTGAGGGTGTGAGCAGACAGTAGGATTTATAGAGACGGAAGTGGGGGGGGGAAAGCCAGCCCTTGGGGGGGGGGTGGTAGGAACATGGGTGTTAACACTGCCTTGCTTTCCTCAAAGACCAGCAAGCCCAACGGTTACGGCATAATAGGCACACAGTGCCCAGCAGGGATGGGAAGGCCTTGCAAGATTCCGCCACGGTTACGTCAGTGGCCAGTCACCAAATGCAACAGTGCAGTGTCGCTATTTCCTTTCCACAACAGGTAAAATAGGAGTGTTCTTTGCAAAAAAAAAAACACAAGACCAACCACCACACAAAAAAGCCTGTACCGAGGTTGCTGTAAACCTACTGACTTTGTCTTCGCACTTTTGGCGCTGTGGTCTTTGGATGGTGCCACTGGTGTTTCCAACCCCTTTGTCCATTTTCTCCGCGCACACGAGCTCAACACAACCCTTTTCACATGCTTTTTTTTTTTTTAACCAAAGCAACTCTGGGATTTCTTTCTGTGCGGGCCTCCCTTGTTCAAGAGTAATATTTATTCTCTCTCCCAGTAAAGATGGGCAGATAACTCCCAGATACCACTCCGTGTCCAGCTCTGGCAGAGACGGTGCTTGTCCGCTGCCTCCTACTTCGTGGAAACTGGTTCCAGCTCCACAAAGGTGCTTAAATCGTCCGTTTTCCACATCCTCGGCTCTGTTCCCCCTGAAATAACCTTTTCACTTGGGGCGATTTTGGGCTTCAGACAAAAAGGAGGACAAGCAATAATGAAGTCGGACTGCAAAGTTGCTTGAGTTGGGTTGTGATCCTTTGGCGTAGCGGCTCTGGAATTTCCTCCGTCACTTGGAAAGGTGCAAGGGCCCCCATCTCCCCAGAAAGACCTTCCCGTTTTAAAGTGTTTTGATTGGCAGCACTTTTGACACCTGCTCTACTCTGGCCGAGACCACAACTACTACACACCTTTCTACCATCTGGTTATCCTGCGTCTTTTTTTTTTTAAAAAAAAATTTATTTTCCAGGAGAATGTATGCAACCAGGATGGAAATTCCTTGGAGATGTACCTGGATGCCTTACAATAACATCACTTATAAATGTTGAATTAAACTAATGTTTGTGACTTTGGGAGGCTTTGTGACTTTTCCTCCCCTAGCCATTGACGGTATCACGAGGACACTACAGGTAGTTCTCGACTTACGACCACAACTGACCTCAAACCTTCTGTTGCCGAGCAGAATTTTGCCCCATTTTACGACTTTTGTCTTGCCACAGCTATTAAGTGAAGCACTACAGTTGTTAAATTAGCAACCCAATTAAGTGAATCTGTCTTTCCCATCGACTAGGCTTGCCAGAAAGTGGCAAAAGGGGATCCCGTGGCCGTCGTAAGTATGGGTCAGTTGCCAAGCATCTGAATTTTGGTCACATGATCTTGGGGATGCTGTAACGGTCATGTGAAAAATTGGTCACATCGGTTACTTTTTTTCAGTGTCCTTGTAACTTGGACCAGTCACTAAATGGACTGTGGTAAGTCGTGGACTACCTGTAGTAAGCCCAAGAGAGGCAAAACCTTGCTGCAGGTAGAAAGGATGGGGGGGGGGGTATTGTGTGGCAGCCATCTTGACTTTTGTGACCTCCCACCGGCACGGCCCTGACTCCGTGTCTCAATAACGTCCCATTGAATGACATCTGCTTTTTTCCAACCGTTGTTTCAAAGCAACGTTTTTAAAAAGCTTTTTTAAATTTCACAACACGATACAACCCGCAATGCGCATCAGTTGAAGTGCAAATTGGGTGTAGCTCCAGTTTTCTGCCCCAAAGATTTGGATCTTCTTCATGGTAAGGACCCAACCACTGTCGGAAGGAAGGGTTTGCCCTCCTTACATTGGCACCAGTGTCGAGTGACTGCGAAGGAGTCAACGGCGATAGCGCTTAAAGATTTATATGCTGCTTTGCAGTGCTTTAACAGCCCTCTCTAAGCCAGTGGTGAAATCCAAATTTTTTTTTTACCAGTTCTGTGGGCGTGGCTTGGTGGGCTTGGCAGGGGAAGGATACTGCAAAATCCCCATTCCCTCCCCACTCCCAACTAACAGTCAATAAAGTGAATCTATTCTGGTCTAGCAAATTGTGGCTTAGCACTATTTGAAGCCAGTTTCAGAATTAACTTTTCCCAGTAAACTCATTTTCATGATGATTAACAAGAGACAATCCCTTCTCTCTCTTCCTTTCTGTCTCTCTCTCCTTTTTTTCTCTCCCTCCCTCCCTCTCACTTTTCTGTTATACCAAACCACTGGTGAAAGCTAATTTTTTTTTTACTATTGGTTCTGTGGGGGTGGCAGGGGGAGGATATTGCAAAATCTCCGTTCCCACCCTACTCCTGGGGAAGGATAACTGCAAAATTCCCATTCCCTCCCCACTCCAGGGGAAGGATATCGCAAAGTATCCATTTCCACCCTACTCCTGGGGGAGGATACTGCAAAATCCCCATTCCCTCCCCACTCCTGGGGGAAAGATATTGCAAAATCCCCATTCCTTCCCCACTCCTGGGGGAAAGATATCGCAAAATCCCCATTCCCTCCCCACTCCTGGGGGAAGGATATCACAAAATCCCCATTCCCTCCCCACCCTGGGGCCAGCCAGAGGTGGCATTGGCTGGTTCTCTAAACTCAAAATTTCTGCTACCGGTTCTCCAGAACCTGCTGGATTTCACCCCTGCTCTAAGCGGTTTACAGAGCTTATTGTCCCCCCCCCCCCCAATAATCTGGGTGCTCAATTTACCAAGCTCAGAAGGATGAGAGGCCGAATCAACCTTGAGCAGGTCAGTATCGAACTGCTGGCAAGTGGGCAGTGAATTAGTCTGCAGGAAATTGCACAGCAGGAAATTGGGGACTGATGGGAGGAAGGAAGGAAAGGAGGAGAGGAGGGAAGGAAGGAAGGCAGAAGAGAGGGAGGAAAGAAGGAACAGCAATAGCACTTAGACTTGTATACCGCTTAGCAGTTCTTTACCGCTTTCTAAGCAGTTTACAAAGTCAGCATACAGATAGTCCTCAACTTATGACTACAGTTGATCCCAAAATGTATGTTGCTAAGTGAGAAATTTGATAAGGTGACCTGGAAGGCCACAAATCGTGACCCTCAGGATGGTGCAACGGTCATAAGCGCCTGGATAGCTCAGCAGACTAATGCGTTGTATTTAACTCCAGCTGTCTGCAATTCCTGTTAAGTTCGAATCTCGTCAGGCTCACGGTTGACTCAGCCTTCCGTCCTTTCTAAGGGAGGTCAATGGAGGACCCAGTTTGTGGGGGCAATAAGCTGACTTTGTGTAAATATACAAAAGTATGAGGGCTGTTGCTTGGCGCATTGTAAGCCGCCCTGAGTCTCCGGAGAAGGGCGGCATATAAATCAAAATTAAATAAATAAATGATGTCAAGCACCCCAATTTTGACCATGGGGGATGCTGCAACAGTTTGGTGAAAAAGGCTGTCACTTTTTCCCGCCTTTTTCCAATCTTGAACTAAAGTCACTAAAGGAATAGTTGTAAGTCAAGGACTGTGTTGCATTTTGGGGACAGCTTTTCCGGCCCTCCATTTGATTGCCTATTGCAGGGGTCCTCCAACCTTGGCCACTTTTAAGACTTGTGGACTTCAACTCCCAGAATTCCTCAGCCAGCAAAGCTGGCTGAGGAATTCTGGGAGTTGAAGTCCACAAGTCTTAAAAGTGGCCAAGGTTGGAGACCCCTGGCCTATTGAATTGTGAGGAACTCAATATTGGGTGTTGAAGTCCACAAGTTTTAAAGTTGCCAAGGTTGGAGATCCCTGGCCTATTGAATTGTGAGGAGCTCATTTTGGGGAGCTTATCCCCCCACCCCCACCCCACTTCGGGGTGGGTGGGCAGCTGATGGGACTAGGCCATGGCTAGTGACACACCAGCACCTTCTGCGCCTGCGCACTACGCCCGATCGAGTAAAGCCCTGGGCAAAGCTTCCCCGCTTCCCAGCCTATTCAAAGGAAGGAGGCGGGCCGGGCTTCCAAGGGCCTGCTGGGAGACGTAGTTCTTCCCCTTCGGCAAAGGATGCTGGGATACCCGGGCGGCTCCTCCCTTCCCGATGCATGCTGGGAACGGTAGTTTCCTAGCCCTCCTAAGGTGGTGCCTTGGACAGATGCGCGTCCGGCATTGGAGATCGGCGGCGGCGGAGGCGGCTGCATCGAAGGCTTGGCCGCGGGGCTGGTGCGGATCTTTGGGTCCGTCTGGAGAGAGGGGACCCCCCGCCTCCCTCTGCCGAGATTTTGGGGAAAGGTGGGCGTGGGGATGGGAAGGGTGGGGTGGGGGCGAGCTTTGTCTGCCGGTGGAGCCGGAGAGGAGGGAGAAAGAAGGGTTAGAGGGGGGGAGGGAGGGAGGGAGGGAGGGGTCGGCCGGGGGTCGAAGGAGATGCAACCAGGGGCTTCAGAAGCCGGGGAAGATGCGCCGTCCCTAAGAGAGCCTCCTTGCCTAGGAGCAGTCTATCCCAATGGAAGGGTGGGATCCAGCCAGCCAGTGGTGAAAGCTAATTTTCTTTTTTTACTACCGGTTCTGTAGGGGTTGGCTTGGTGGGGGTGGCAGGGGGAGGATATTGCAAAATCTCCATTCCCACCTTACTCCTGGGGAAGGAGAACTGCAAAATCCCCATTTCCTCCCCACTTCTTGGGGGAAAGATACTGCACAATCCCCATTCCCTCCCCACTCCTGGGGGAAAGATATTGTAAAATCCCCATTCCCTCCCCACTTCTGGGGGAAGGATACTGCAAAATCCCCATTCCCACCCCACTTCTGGGGGAAGGATACTGCAAAATCCCCATTCCCTCCCCACTTCTGGGGGAAGGATACCACAAAATCCCCATTCCCTCCCCACTCCTGGGGGAAGGATACTGCAAAATCTCCATTCCCTCCTCACTCCTGGGGGAAGGATACTGCAAAATGCCCATTCCCTCCCCACTCCTGGGGGAAGGATACTGCAAAATCTCCATTCCCTCCCCACTCCGGGGGAAGGATACCGCAAAATCCGCATTCCCTCCCCACTCCTGGGGGAAGGATACTGCAAAATCTCCATTCCCTCCCCACTCCTGGGGGAAGGATACTGCAAAATCCCCATTCCCTCCCCACTCCTGGGGGAAGGATACTGCAAAATCCCCATTCCCTCCCCACTCCTGGGGGAAGGATACCGCAAAATCCCCATTCCCTCCCCACTCCTGGGGGAAGGATACTGCAAAATCCCCATTCCCTCCCCACTCCTGGGGGAAGGATACTGCAAAATCTCCATTCCCTCCCCACTCCGGGGGAAGGATACCGCAAAATCCCCATTCCCTCCCCACTCCTGGGGGAAGGATACTGCAAAATCTCCATTCCCTCCCCACTCCTGGGGGAAGGATACTGCAAAATCCCCATTCCCACCCCACTCCTGGGGGAAGGATACTGCAAAATCCCCATTCCCTCCCCACTTCTGGGGGAAGGATACCACAAAATCCCCATTCCCTCCCCACTCCTGGGGGAAGGATACTGCAAAATCTCCATTCCCTCCTCACTCCTGGGGGAAGGATACTGCAAAATGCCCATTCCCTCCCCACTCCTGGGGGAAGGATACTGCAAAATCTCCATTCCCTCCCCACTCCGGGGGAAGGATACCGCAAAATCCGCATTCCCTCCCCACTCCTGGGGGAAGGATACTGCAAAATCTCCATTCCCTCCCCACTCCTGGGGGAAGGATACTGCAAAATCCCCATTCCCTCCCCACTCCTGGGGGAAGGATACTGCAAAATCTCCATTCCCTCCCCACTCCTGGGGGAAGGATACTGCAAAATCCCCATTCCCTCCCCACTTCTGGGGGAAGGATACCGCAAAATCCCCATTCCCTCCCCACTCCTGGGGGAAGGATACCGCAAAATCCCCATTCCCTCCCCACTCCTGGGGGAAGGATACTGCAAAATCTCCATTCCCTCCCCACTCCGGGGGAAGGATACCGCAAAATCCCCATTCCCTCCCCACTCCTGGGGGAAGGATACTGCAAAATCTCCATTCCCTCCCCACTCCTGGGGGAAGGATACTGCAAAATCCCCATTCCCTCCCCACTCCTGGGGGAAGGATACTGCAAAATCTCCATTCCCTCCCCACTCCTGGGGGAAGGATACTGCAAAATCCCCATTCCCTCCCCACTTCTGGGGGAAGGATACCGCAAAATCCCCATTCCCTCCCCACTCCTGGGGGAAGGATACCGCAAAATCTCCATTCCCTCCTCACTCCTGGGGGAAAGATATTGCAAAATCCCCATTCCCTCCCCACTCCTGGGGGAAAGATATTGCAAAATCCCCATTCCCTCCCCACTCCTGGGGGAAAGATATTGCAAAATCCCCATTCCCTCCCCACTCCTGGGGGAAGGATACTGCAAAATCCCCATTCCCTCCCCACTCCTGGGGGAAAGATATTGCAAAATCCCCATTCCCTCCCCACTCCTGGGGGAAGGATACTGCAAAATCCCCATTCCCTCCCCACTCCTGGGGGAAGGATACTGCAAAATCTCCATTCCCTCCCCACTCCTGGGGGAAGGATACTGCAAAATCCCCATTCCCTCCCCACTTCTGGGGGAAGGATACCGCAAAATCTCCATTCCCTCCCCACTCCTGGGGGAAGGATACTGCAAAATCCCCATTCCCTCCCCACTCCTGGGGGAAGGATACTGCAAAATCTCCATTCCCTCCCCACTCCGGGGGAAGGATACCGCAAAATCCCCATTCCCTCCCCACTCCTGGGGGAAGGATACTGCAAGATCTCCATTCCCTCCCCACTCCTGGGGGAAGGATACTGCAAAATCCCCATTCCCTCCCCACTCCTGGGGGAAGGATACTGCAAAATCTCCATTCCCTCCCCACTCCTGGGGGAAGGATACTGCAAAATCCCCATTCCCTCCCCACTTCTGGGGGAAGGATACCGCAAAATCCCCATTCCCTCCCCACTCCTGGGGGAAGGATACCGCAAAATCTCCATTCCCTCCTCACTCCTGGGGGAAAGATATTGCAAAATCCCCATTCCCTCCCCACTCCTGGGGGAAAGATATTGCAAAATCCCCATTCCCTCCCCACTCCTGGGGGAAAGATATTGCAAAATCCCCATTCCCTCCCCACTCCTGGGGGAAGGATACCGCAAAATCCCCATTCCCTCCCCACTCTGGGGCCAGCCAGAGGTGGTATTTGTCGGTTCTCTGAACTGCTCAACATTTCCGCTACCGGAAAATAATAATAATAAAATAATAATAATAATAATGATAATAATAAATCCACTACCGGTTCTCCAGAACCTGCTGGATTTCACCCTTGCATCCAGCCCTGGCGAGCGGCCACGCGGAGCTCCTGCCGGGCTCATTCGCTTCTTCTCCCTAGCAGAGAACGGGATGCGGACCGGAGAGTCTTTGGCAGCAATCAGCAGCAAGGGACGCTTGCCAGGGGGATCACTGACCGAAGAAAATACCAAAATAACCAGGTTGGAAGGGACCTTTGAGGTCTTCTAGCCCAACCCCTTGGTCAGGCAGGAAACCTTATATACCATTTCAGACAAATCATTGTCCAATCTCTTCTTAAAAGCCTCCAGTGATGGGACACCGCCAGCTTCTGGAGGCAAGTCTTTCCACTGGTGAATTGTTCTCGCTGTCATGAAATTTCTCCTTAATTCTAGGTTGGATCTCTCCTTGGATTGTTTTCATCCGTTGCTTCTTGTCCTGCCTTCAGGTGTTTTGGAGAATAGCTTGACTCCCTCTTCTGTGCCCCTCAAATATTGGAATATTTCTATCATGTCCCCCTCTAGTCCTTTTTTTCATTAAGCTAGATATAACCCAATTCCGGCAAACAAATCTGACTTCTGATTCTGCCCTGCAGGGCAGGTTTTCTGCCAGAAGGAGCAAGGCACCTGTGGCCAGGGGGGCACAGGTCTTGGTTCACAAATGGCCCAGGGGGGCTGCAAGACAGCCCCAAATTTTGAGTTGAATTGACTCAGTGGAATGGCTTCTCTCCAGAAGTTGTGGGTCCTCCATCACCGGAGGCTTTTAAGAAGAGACCGGACACCCACTTATCTGAAATGGTATAGCGTTTCCTGCTTGAGTAGTGGGCGGGATTGTGGGGGCAATAAACTGACTTTGTATAAAAAAGAACACCGCTTTGGGGGGGGGGCAAAAGCCCTACTAAGCAGGTATATACAAAAGTATGAAGGCTATTGCTTAACGCATTGTAAGCCGCCCTGAGTCTCCGGAGAAGGGCGGCATCTAAATTGAACTAATAAATAAATAAATGAAAAGGATGATGATGATGATTTGGTCAGCCACCTGCCATCAAAGTCTTTGAGCAGCCCTACCATTTCTCCAATGAATATTTCCAGCCAAAATCTAAATATCTCTCTTCTTCTCCTTCTCCTTCTCCTTCTCCTTCTCCTTCTCCTTCTCCTTCTCCTTCTCCTTCTCCTTCTTCTTCTTCTTCTTCTTCTTCTTCTCCTTCTCCCTCTCTTTCTTCTTCTTCTTCTTCTTCCCCTCTCCCTCCCTCTCCCGCTCTCTCTCATTTTGATTGGTTATGAATTGTGTTTTATCTGCAGCCTTGCTCTATTTGTCGATTACTCGGAATGTAGCTGGGGTGTCGGGAGAGTTTAGCAACTACAGCTGATGAAAAGAGAAGACCAACATGGTAAGCAAATCAGCAGTATCAGAAGACGCAATTAAATCAGTGTAATCTTTAGAAACGAAAAAGCGTACGGTTCAACCTAAATTAGGACATAAAATACATTTGCAGTTTTAAAGGGAATGTCAAGATCATCGTTAACTCCTCTTTTAAATACAAGTCGACCTTGACGTACGACCAAAATTGAGCCCAACATTTCTGTTGCTAAGTGAGACGGTTGTGAAGTGACTTTTGCCCCATGGTACGACCTTTCTCTTGTTAAGTGAATCGCTGCAGTTGTTAAGGTAGTAACCTGGTTATTAAGTGGATCTGGCTTCCCCATGGACAGTGCTTGTCAGAAGGTCGCAAAAGGGGATCGCGTGACCCCAAGTCACCGCGACCGTCATAAATATGAGTCAGTTGCCAAGCGTCTGAATTTTGATCACGTGACGAAGCGGAGGCTGCAAGCGGAGATTTTTAAGTGGGAAAAACGTTTATAAATTATTTTTTTCAGTACCGTTCTAACTTTGAATGGTCACTAAATGAACTGTTGCAAGTCGAGGACTACCTATATTGCTAAAATGGTTTTGATAAAGTAGACCAAATTTCCATTTTTAAGAAACCAACCGGCCATATCCTCGAAGTCGCTTTGAAATGAAATGGGCCACAAATAAATTGAATGAATCAATAATATCATTCTGAGAAGTTCACATTTAGTTTGTTTCTACTTTAGGCTGGGACAAGGTGCCTTGAACCTGGAAAGTCAATTTAATGCAATGATTCTCAAACTTGGCCACTTTAAAGATGGGTGGACTTCAGTTTATTATTTATTTATTTATTTATTAGATTTATATACCGCCCTTCTCCTGACGGACTCAGGGCGGGAGTCCCAGAACCCTCCATTGTTGGTTGACACAGACTTGCTAAGTTTGAGAAACACTGATTTTTGAAGCAAGGCTCACAATCACTGATAGACCACTTTTCTGAAACATCCCTCGCCTTGCGGTGTGGAATTGTGCAGGTTAATTCTTTGAGTGGTTGCATTAACGATATTTTTCCTTAAATATTAATGGTACTAAGTATGGCTATTTCAAAGTTGGCATTCTCTTTGTAAATGGCATCTGTAGACTTTTTTTTCTCCTTTATTGTTTCTTTGGGTTTTTTTTTCTTTTTGTTTTGCTCTTGGTTTGATCTTCCTCTGATCTTCCTTTATAATTTTATCCTATGCTTTGGTCAGTTTAAAAAACAAAACAAAACCCAGCATCTTTTAAATATGTAGAGAAGAAGAAAAATATAGATAATATATAAAATATATTTTGTAAATATATAAATATTTATATTTATTTATATATATAAATATATATATTTTATAATATATAAAATATATCTAATATATCGATAAAATATAGATATCTTCGTATATTAAGATAATCGCAGGTTCTCATCAAGACTATTTGTTTCTATGTCGGCTTGTTCAAAAACAAGCCTACTTTCCAGTGGTGGGAGAATTTAACCACCGGTTCTCTGCCCTAATGACCGGCTGGGTGGGCGTGGCCATAGTGGGCGTGGCCAGGGGGTGTGATAGGCAGCACTCAGCCTCCTGCACCCCCCCGGGAGTGAAAACAGGCTGTGGGGAGGCCATGCACACCCCCCCCCGGCACCCCGTTTTGGGCTTTGTAGGCCTCCCTGCACTTATCTGGGAGCCAAAATGGGGCATGTGGGGAGTCCTGGAAGGGGCAGAGAGAAGAGGGGCGGGGCAGGGCCAGTCAACAACTTAACTACCAATTCGCCCGAACTGGCTGAATCCCACCATTGCTACTTTCTTAAAACACCATTTTAAAGCAATTTCTCTCTCTCCTGACCTCCTAACATTGTTTTGCAGATTTAAATCGGGTCCCCAGTTGCCTCTGAAGGGGCTGCAGGTCCTTGCAGATTTGTAAAAGATGCTGGGCGTCGGGGTCCTGGCGGATCCGAAGGAAGACCTTTACAAGGACCTTGCATTTCCGGCTAGCGACAGTTCTCTGTTTTTCAACTGTTCTACTCCGCTGGCCCAGTTCAAAGGAGATATTTACTGGCTGAGACCTCAGGTTTGTTTCTGAAAATCCAGGGTGGGTAAAACTCCTAGCACTTTCCTATCTGGACAGCTGCCCGAAAGAACTGTCACTATTTTAGAAAACAGAAATGAAATGCGTGCTGGCAAAGATCTTCCCATATACAGGTAATCCTCGACTTAGGACTGCAATTGAATCCAAGGTTTCTGTTGCTAAGCGAGAGAGCGATTCAGGGAATTTTGCCCCGTTTTACGACCTTTCCTCCCACCATTGTTAAGGGAATCACTGGAGTTGTTCAGTTAGCCACACGGTTGTTAAGTGAATCTGGCTTCCCCATTGAATTTGCTTGTCAGAAGGTCGCAAATTGGGGATCGCGTGATACCGGGCTTTTGCAACCGTCCTAAATATGAGTCAGTTGCCAAGTGTTGGGATTTTGATCACGTGAATATGGGGGTGTGGCAACGGTCATAAGTGTGAAAAATGGTCATAAGCAGAGGTGGTATTCAGCTGGTTTGGAGCAGTTTGTGCGAACCAGTAGCTGTTCTGCCCCAGCTACGGACCCCAAAGAACGCAGCACTCACAAAGTCCGTTCAAAGCTTAGTTTATTGAATAAACCAGTCTTTTACAACAACGGCTGTTAATTAATTGCATTAACAGCTGCCAAGAATTCAAAGAATAATAACTGAAAGCTTACTGTGGTTGGCAGAATGCCCAGAAGCAATTTGCAGGAAGCTGATAAGATAAGCAAGACAAGGCACGAAGGTATGTGAACGAAGTTGTTCCCTGCAAATTGCTTCAGTCGGCATTCCTCCTTAAATAGGCTAAGGGAGTGTCCAATTAGCCCCAAGCCTTACTCTTGAGGAGACCTCCTCCTGAGGAGCCACTCCTGCCTTTTGGCAGCTCTGTGCACCCGTGTATAGAGAAGAGGCTCCTCCTCTTCGTCCTCTTCACTTATGGGAGCTTCTGAAGGTTCTGAAGGCCCTGGCTGAATCCCCTCCTCTGGCACCACATCTTCTCCAGCCTCCTCATTGTCCGACTCGAGTGCCAGCTGCACAGGCTGCTGGCGCAGCACCACACCAGCCTCCTCGCTGTCGGAATCAGCTACTAGCTGCACAGGCTGTGTACGAGCCATAACAATAGCAGAAATTTTGAGTAGTTCGGAGAACTGGCAAATCACACCATTGGCTGGCCCCGCCCGCCCCACTCCACCCCGAACCAGTGGTGAAATTATTTGAAACCCACCACTGGTCATAAGTCACTTTTTTCAGTGCCGTTTTAACTTCGAACGGTCCCTGAATGAACTGTTGTAAAGCGAGGATTGCCGGTATGGCACAAAATGTTCAGGGGAAATTTTAAGTGCATTTGATTAAACATGGTGATAACCTTACTATTTACCAGAATTCAATCTTCCTAGAATGTCCAGCTCAGGAAATTCCCCAACTCCACTGTACACATATACAAACAACTTTCTCTCCAGCTGGAATGCTAGATCAATCTTGGTTCCCACTGTCATGCTTTGACCGGGCTAATTTCTTGTTTAATAGTTTAATAGTTCAAACTTTGTTCACATCTTCACCTCTTGGCCAACTTTTTTTAAAAAAAACCACACATTATATGAGGAAAATACTCTGAGAATGCAGTCACGAGAAGTGAGTTTAATTATTATTTCATTTATTTATAAAAATGGACTGCCTCATTTTAAAGAGACATTGAGAGTGGTATCCTGTTAATAAACCCAATCCCCTGATAATAAGCCTAATTGTGCTTTTGAGTGCATGGCAGTAAGGCCAAATGCTTATTTTAGGGTTCAAAAAAATATAAGACAGGGTCTTATTTTTAGGGAAACTCTGTATATACTGTATATAGAAGCCAGTGCAGTGCAATAATACAATAACAACAAATCTTTTTTTGCACCAAAAACAGCTGTCTAGAATTAGATTTGCTGGCAGTCAGGCAGCAGACGGAGGAACAAGAGGGAGGAAGGAAAGAAGGAAAGAAAAAAGGAAGGAGAGAGGGAGAAAAGAAAGGAAAAGAAGAGGGAGGGAGGGAGAGAAGGAAGGAAAGGAAGAAGGAATAGAGATAGAAGGGGGGAGAGGGAGGAAGGAAAGAAGAAAGGAAAGAGAAGGAGGGAGAGAAGCAAGGAGAAGAAGGAAGGGAAGGAATGGAGGGAGGGAGGGAAAGAGGGACTAAGGAACAAGTGGGAGGAAGGAAAGAAAAAAGGAAGGAGGGAGGGAGAGAAGCAAGAGGAAGAAGGAAGGAAAGGAAGGAAGGAAAAAAGGAAAAATATTGCAAACATAGCATGTTTCCTCTCTAAATTCTCTTTGTCTTCCCCATCAGGAGATCTGCTCTTCACCTCGATTATTTTCAGACAGTCAACATGAATGGCAGGTCAAGCAAGGAATGCTGGGAGATTGCTGGTTTCTTTGTGCCTGTGCTGCTTTGCAGAAAAACAAATACCTGCTCACCAAGGTAAAGGCCCTCCTGTCACCTGTGGTGTACCCTCAGGCGTACGAGATTTCTAAGCGAAACCTATTGGCTCCATTCAACTTTGTTTAACTATACCTGTGATGGCGAACCTATCGCATGCGTGCCCCAGGTGGCACGTGGAGCCATATCTGTGGGCACGTGAGCATTGCTCAAGATCAGCTCCAGTGCGCATGTATGCGCTGGCCACCTGATTTTCAGGCCTTCTGGGCCCACCGGAAGTTAGGAAACGGGCTGCTTCTGGCCTCCGGAGGGCCTTCAGGAGATTGGGGAAGGCCATTTTCGCCCTCCCCAGGTCCCTAGAAAGCCTCTGGAGCCTGGGGAGGGTGCAAAACGGGCCTTCCGGGCCCACCAGAAGTCAGGAAACGGGCTGCTTCTGGCCTCCGGAGGGCCTCCAGGGGATTGGGGAAGGCCGTTTTTGCCCTCCCCAGGTTCCTAGAAGGACTCTGGAGCCTGGGGAGGGTGCAAAACGGGCCTTCCGGGCCCACTGGAAGTCAGGAAACGGGCCGTGTCTGGCATCCAGAGGGCCTCCGGTGGGGGGGAAGGCCATTTTCGCCCTCCCCAGGCTCCTAGAAAGGTTCTGGAGCTTGGGGAGGATAAAAAACGAGCCTACCAGGCCTACCGTGCAATTGTGTGCCAAAAGTGGGGGGAGCGCAGGGCGGGGTCACGTGCACATGAGCAGGGGGGAGGCACATTGAATTATGGGTGTGGGCACACACGTGACCCCTCTGCGCAAACCCCACTTTTGGCACGTGATGTCAAAAAGGTTAGCCATCACTGAACTATACTAACTTTTGCATCCCTGCTGCACCCAAAATCTCACGGTTCAGGAATCTCCAGTTAAATGAAATTATTCAAATTAAGCAAAAGTGTGTATTAATAACAACAGTAATATTCATAACATTGATAATAATCACACAATAATAGCATTTGCTTATCCATACTAATAAACCTTCATTGTATAGTTAATCATTCTCTTAAACATTTAAGTTTCTAACTTCTATTTCTGTTAAGTAACCACTGGTAAAACGAGTCCCATGTTTTAAAAATATTCTGTTTCTTCCTTCTCCTTTATTTTGAGTGTTAATCTATCCATCTCTGCGCATTCTGATATTTTTTTAAAATTACACTTTCATCTCTAAGGATCTCCTCATTTTTCCACTCTTGTGAAAAACCTATCTATGTGCTTTTTCAAATACCCTTCGCCTCCCTAGGGACTAGAACAGGGGTCTGCAACCTTAAACACTCAAAGAGCCATTTTGACCCGTTTCCCACAGAAAAGAAAACACCGGGAGCCACAAAACCCTTCCTGTGCCTGATTGTTTCTTGAGCGGCCACAAAACTAGCATATGTAGTTGAATTAAACATTCTGTTTTCTTCTGAAACTTTTCTTTTCTTGGATTTATCCACGGTTGGCCTACCGGGGTTGAAAAGCTCAATAAATAGCGTACAGGCGGGTGTCTCTCGTTGTTGGTTGTGACGCATATTTTG
The DNA here is from genome assembly GCA_030761175.1 of Masticophis lateralis. NCBI lineage: Eukaryota > Metazoa > Chordata > Lepidosauria > Squamata > Colubridae > Masticophis > Masticophis lateralis. The sequence continues at coordinate 5,314,638 of JAUDYJ010000005.1, read as the reverse complement.
AGTGACAGGGAGCCACAACAGAGGGGTGAAAGAGCCACAGGTTGCTGACCCCTGGACTAGAACCTTGGGATATTCGGAAAGGTTGGGTGGGCTTTAAGTACTCAAGTCTAGGAAACGGACAGCTGTTTCAACCAATCGCATTCGTACCATTGAGCGATTCTTCTCTTCTCACAGGTGATACCTCCAGGTCAACCCAGTTGGAAGGATGAGAAATACCGCGGCTGCTTCACTTGTCGTATCTGGCAGTTTGGCCACTGGGTGGAGGTGACCATCGATGATCGGCTGCCTTGTCTGGGAGGCAAGCTCTGTTTCTCCCAGTGCCAGACGGAAGACGTGTTCTGGCTTCCTTTGCTGGAGAAAGCTTATGCCAAGTAGGTGATGGGCATGGTCACTCTGGTTACAGGTGGTGTCGAGCCTCGCAGCACGCTCGACACGCTACAGCGCGATGACGGCTACGAACGACGTACAAACATACTCCCACAGGGTGATGGTGGTGTTGGGTGCAGGCGATCGTGTGAGTTCGTTCGCCCGAGCGAATCGCAACGTGAACTAGAAGCCGACGTGAATAAACCAGCATACATGAAAGAGCTGAACTGAAGTTGCTGTGTTTTGCTTGCGTCTTGCTCAGAACGTCTGAGAGGTGGTCTCAACTTACGACCACCACAAACCCCGAATTTTCCGTTGGTTTTAGTTTCACCCCAGTTTACGACTTTTCTTGCCCTACTTGGTTCAGTGAATCGCTGCGGTTGTTAGGTTGTTAAGTGAATCTGCCTTCCCCATTGACTTGGTTTGATAGACGCTGATCACCATGGCCATAAGTGGTCTTTTTATGACGGTTGCAGTGTCCCGGGGATCATGTGATTCCCTTTTGCGACCTTCGGACAAAGCAAAGTCAACGAGGAAGGCAGATTCACTTCACAACCGGTTTACTAACTTAACAACTTTGGTGTTCACTTAACGATTGTGGCAAGAAAGGTCATAAAATAGGACAAAAACAAATCTGTCGGTTAGCAATAGAAATGTTGGGATCATTTGTGGTCGTAAATCGAGGTCTATCTGTACAGCCCAAGAAAGTAGATGGTTAGGGTCACTTTTGAGCTGCTTGACTTGTCCACATTCCGGCTCTGGGATAAATTGCCTCTTATCTGAGAGGCTTGGCCGCACAGTGGTTAGAATCCAGTATTGCAGGTTAACTCTCTGCCCACTGCCAGGAGTTCGATCCTGACCGGCTCAAGGTTGACTCAGCTTTCCATCTGTCCCAGATCAGTAAAATGAAAACCCAGATTGTTGGGGGCAATAGACTGACTTTGAAATAAAAAACTTCCAGCCTTTACTAATGTTTGATTAATAGTAGTAGAGCTGTGGTGGCGCAGTGGTTAGATTGTAGTATTGAAAGCAAACTCTGCCCACGGCCAGCAGTTCAGTTCTGGCCGACTCAAGGTTGACTTCTATCTTTTCGAGGTCGGTAAAATGAAGACCCAGATTGTTGGGGCCAATAGGCTGACTCTGTAAACCGCTTAGAGAGGACTGTAACGCACTGTGAAGCCAGGGGTGAAATCCAGAAGGTTCTGGTAGGTTCTGGAGAACCGGTAGTGGAAATTTTGAGCAGTTTGAAGAATCAGTAGCGAAAATTTTGAGTAGTTGGGAGAAACGGCAAATACCACCTGTGGCCGGCCCCAGAGTGTGGTGGGAATGGGGATTTTGCAGTATCCTTCCCCTGGAGTGGGGTGGGAATGGAGATTTTGCAGAATCCTTCCCCTGCCACACCCACCAAGCCACACCACGCCCACAGAACGGTAGTAAAAAAAATTGGTGAAGTGATATATAAGTCCAAGTGCTGTTGAGATTTTTTTCCCTTGGCTGCACTCTTTGTCCATTGTCTTCCAAGGTCATCCCCACTTACCCTGACAACTGTGTAATCCTACAGATAACAGGTAGTCCTTGATATACAACAGTTCATTTATTGACCATTGAAAGTTACAATGGCCCTGAAAAAAGCTGACTTATGACCATTTTTCACACTTATTAGCGTTGCAGCATCCCCGTGATCACGTGATTTACAGTCGGATGCTTGACAACTGACTCACATTTATGACGGTTGCAGTGTCCCGGAGTCACATGATCCCCTTTTGCGACCTTCTGAAGAGGAAAGTCAACGGGGAAGCCCGGTTCACTTAACAACCGCGTTCCTAATTTAAGAACGGCATTGATTCAGTTAACCAACGTGGCGAGGAAAAGTCACTAACAAATTCCTCGCTTAACAACATACTTGTTGGGCTCGATTATGGTGGTACGTTGAGGACTAACTGTGTTTGGATCTTTCTGCTTTCAGGGTTCACGGATCTTACGAGCAGCTCTGGGCAGGCCAGGTAGCCGATGCTCTGGTTGATCTGACCGGAGGCCTTGCCGAACGCTGGTCACTGAAAGACCTGAGCCAAAATCCTGAACGAGAGCGGGCCGGCAAAGTCTTGGAGAAAACGGTGTTCAGGCGGTTGATGAACCTGAAGGAGAAATGTGTCATGAGCTGTTCCGTCTTCAGTTCACGGCAAGGTAGGGGAAGCGGAGAATTTTACAGAGCCGCTTCGGTCTCATTGTTAGTCCTGTGGAAAGTTTCATATTGAAATATATTTCATCCCTTCTACCAGGGGTGTCAAACTCGATTTCACTGAGGGCCACATCAGGACTATGGTTGACCTTGGGAGGAGCTGGGTGGGCGTGGCTGACTGGGTGGGCGTGGCCTGATTGACGCCACTTACTGGACGTGGGTGACCGGGTGGGTGTGGCTGACCGGGTGGGCGTGGCCAGCTTGACACCACTCCCAAAACTGGGAGTGGTGGCATGTTTCCTCTTCACATTGAGGAGACTGGGCCAGTGGTGAGTTGCCCCCGGTTCGGACCGGTTCGCAAGAACTGATAGTAAAACCGGCGGGAGGCTCCGCCCACCGCCCCGGATGTCATCATAGGCGATCTGCGCATGTGCAGAAGTGAGCGCGTGTGTGCACGATCCCGTTGCGAAGTGATAGTAAAGTTAAGTAGAACCCACCCCTGGACTGGGCCGAAGCGATGTGGGTAGACTGGGAGAAACGCTGTGGGTAGACTGGGCTGAAGTAACATGGGTCGGTCCCTTACATTTTCCAGGACAGCCCCATGGGCCGAATCCAACCATATCGTGGGCTGAATGCGGCCCATGGCCCTTGAGTTTGACACCCCTGTCTTATACTGTCTCCAACTTCCCTTCACTGTTAACGGAAACCATCATTGACGGAGACTAGACACAATTTAAAGGCAGTCCTTCATCTACCACCATTCGTTTAGTGACCGTTCAAAGTTACAACGGCACTGCAAAAAGTGACTTATGACCGTTTTTCACACTTACGACCGTTAATCCAAATTCAGATGCTTGACAACTGACTCATATTTATGACGGTTGAAGTGTTCCCGGCTCAGGTAATCTCCTTTTGCGACCTTCTGACATGCAGAGTCGATGGGGGAGCCAGATTTACTTATCAACCGTGTCCCACATTTAATAATACAGTGATTCACTTCACAATTGTGGCAAGAAAAGTCGTAAAGTGGGGCAAAATTCACTTAAGAACTCTTTTGCTTAGCAAGAGAAATTTTGGGCTCAATTGTGGTCGTAGGTCGAGGACTACCTGTAACAATCTTTTACCCAGACTTCCTCGAAACCCACAAATAAATTACCCAGATGTAATCCAGACATCAAAGAAGGAAGTCTGTAAACACAAGGCTAATTAAAACTGTTTCCCAGGGGAATCACACAACCACAGGATAAACATCACAGGTGTTGTGGCTCGTCAGCGGCCTATGCAGCTAGTAGCTGATTCCAACAGTGAGGAGGCTGGTGTGGTACTGCGCCAGCAGCCTGTGCAGCTGGCACTTGAATCGGACAATGAGGAGGCTGGAGAAGATGTAGTGCCAGAGGCGGGGATTCAGCCAGGGCCTTCAGAGCTTCCAGAAGCTTCCATGGGTGAAGAGGAAGAAGAAGAGGAGCCTCTTCTCGATGCACGGGCACACAGAGCTGCCAAAAGGCAGGAGTGGCTCCTCAGGAAGAGGTCTCGAGAGTAAGGCTTGGAGCTAATTGGCCACTCCCTTAGCCTATTTAAGGAAGGATGCCGACGGAGGCAATTTGCAGGGAACAACTTTGTTCATTCTCCTTCGCGTCTTGATCCTAGTTCTTTTATCAGTTACCTGCAAATTGCTTCTGGGCTTTCTGCCAACCATAGTAAGATTATGATTATTTATTCTTTGGATACCTGTAGGCTGTTAAGAAAGTTAATTAACAGCCTTTGTTTGAAAAAGACTGATTTAATTTAGTAAACTAAGGTTTGTACAGACTGTGTGTGCTGCATTCTTTGGGGTCCATAGTTGGGACAGAACAACAGGCAACTTTCAAACTCCAGGGCCCAGGAAGGACCATTTTTTCTGTAAAAATCTCTAATTTTTGGATCCTGAACTTTCAGGGTCATATTCTGTGCTCCTGAAATAAACCAACTGCTTGGTATTATTGTTGGTGTCCTTCTTGCAACATTCCAGCTCGGATCGGGACCCACAAATTCCTTGCACGATCCCACCAAGCAGGGCAGACCAGGAAATGGCCAGGCGATGTCGGTGGGTGAAGCCCATCATCCTTGAAGCCACTCCCCCTCTTTGAAGCCCTTCCCACCACCCTCACCTAGCTTCCCAGGAGTCACTGGGATTTCAGCTTTTATGGTGGCTACTACATTATCTCTTTTCTGCACTCCAGGGACCAGCCAGCTGGGAGAGTTCCATGCCTTCATTGTGGTTGATATGCAAGATCTTTCCAAGGTGTCCAGGAAAGAGACAATCCTGCTGCGGATCCGGAATCCCTGGGGGAGACGCTGCTGGAAAGGCCCCTGGAGGGAAGGGTGAGTGGGTATTGTGGCCCGTCAGCGACCTGTGCAGATTGTAGCTGATTCCAACAACGAGGAGGCTGGTGTGGTGCTGCGCCAGCAGCCTGTGCAGCTGGCGCTCGAGTCAGACAGTGAGGAGGCTGGAGAAGATGTGGTGCCAGAGGCAGGGATTCAGCCAGGGCCTTCAGAACCTCCAGAAGCTCCTTTAAGTGGAGAGGACGAAGAGGAGGAGCCTCTTAATGCACGGGCGCGCAGAGCTGCCAAAAGGCAGGAGTGGCTCCTCAGGAAGAGGTCTCCTCGAGAGTAAGGTCTCAGCTCCTTCTCCCTTACTAGAAAGTAAGGCTTGGGGCTAATTGGCCACTCCCTTAGCCTATTTAAGGAGGAACGCCGACTGAAGCAAGCTGTAGGGAACAACTTTAGTTCAATCTTCCTCGCGTCTGGATTCTCTGCAAAATTGTTTCTGGGCTTTCTGCCAACTCTAGTAAGACTGTGATTACCTTATCTTAGAATTCTGGTAGGCTGTTAAGACAGTTTATTAACAGCCTTTGGTTGATAAAGGGTAAGTTATTTGAGTAAAATAAGCTTTGTGTAGAGTTTGCGTGTGCTGCGTTCTTTGGGGTCCGTAGCTGGGGCAGAACAGTGGGCCATATGTTGACTCCAGCATCTACAGTCCTGTTTCCGTCAAACCCGCCACTGCTTAAACCTCTAAGTAAAAAAGATGCTTTGTTCCATTCCAGTGGTGAAATCTGAACCAGTTTACTACCGGTTTACTGGCTGTGCATGTGCAGTGCCTCGGCCGAAGAGGTTGTAAAAAAAATGCTCTGATGATCCCAGCTGAATTGCCTGATCGTCAGAGGCTTTTTTTTTCTTTTAAAAGCATTTTTTTTTACTACCTCTTTGTCCAAAACCCATGCCCAGCTGATCGCGTGTCTCAGCTGGGCATGGGTGGGGAGGCGGGGATTTTTGCTACCGGTTCTCCGAACCACCTGCCGCCATCGCTACCAGGTCGGGCGATCCAGTCCGAACCAGGAACATTTCACCCCTGTTCCATTCGTTGGGAAAGGAATAGTTTTATTAGAAGTCAAGCGTATTGCAATCAAACATAACCAGAACTGAGAATTGTTCCCTCCCCTATATGCATGCCCTTTCTATTAAAAGGGACACGGCGGCTCAGTGGCTAAGACACTGAGCTTGTCGATCAAAAGGTCGGCAGTTCAGCAATTCGAATCCCTAGTGCTGCATAACGGGGTGAACTCCCATTACTTGTCCCAGCTTCTGCCAACCTAGCAGTTCGAAAGCACGTAAAAAATGCAAGTAGAAAAATAGGGACCACCTGTGGTGGGAAGGGAACAGCGTTCTGTGCACCTTTGGCGTTGAGTCATGCCGGTCACATGACCACGGAGGCGTCTTCGGACAGCGCTGGCTCTTCGGCTTTGAAACGGAGATGAGCACCGCCCCCTAGAGTCAGGAACGACTAGCACATACTTTCCCTTTCCCTTTATAATATTTACAGTATTGTAAGCTGCCTCAACCAGTTATGTTTTGTAACCGTATTAATATTCACTGTGATTTCTGGTCTTCAGAGGGCCAGGATGGAATCAGTTGGATCCGGTGGTGGGCGCTGAACTTTTATCCCAGCTACAGGAAGGAGACTTCTGGGCTGAAGAAGAGGAATTTTTCATGGAATTTGATGAGGTCATCACCGGATACCCCGTCACAGAAGAAGGACAGCTTCAGAGCCTTTACACAGGTAGGTGGCGCCGGAAAAGAGCAAGTTTTTAAAAGAAAAGACCTTTTTGCAAAATACAAGTACAGATAGTCTGTATAGATTCTCTCAAGAGCCTGGTGGCGCAGCAGATTAAAGCACTGTTATTAAGAACAGCTGCCTGCAATTACTGCAAGTTCGAATCTCACCGGGCTCAAGGTTGACTCAGCCTTCCATCCTTTCTAAGGGAGGTCAATTGAGGACCCAGATTGTGGGGGCAATACGCTGACTTTGTATAAATATACAAAAGTATGAAGGCTATTGCTTAACACATTGTAAGCCGCCCTGAGTCTCCGGAGAAGGGCGGCATATAAATCAAAAAAAGAATTTTTTTTTTAAAAAAAAATTAAATTAATTTTTTTTAAAAAATTAAAAATTAAAAAAAGTCATCCAGGTCATGGTTGCCCCAAAGGTGCTTCAACGACCCTCTAAAAAGGATGCCAATGTCCAGCTATCTGCAAGGAGTATAAATCCTTCCATCCCCCACCATCCAGTCAGAGCTGAGGAAGCTTCTTGAATGAGAAGCGAAACGTCTTCAAAGAAAAAACAAAAAAGTCCAGTTGCCTCCTGAAAAAGCAGGAGGGGACACAAGCACACATAATCCTTGACGTACAACCGTTTGTTTAGTGACCGTTCAAAGTTACCACCGCACTGAAAAAAAGTGACTTGTGACCGTTTTTTCACACTTCACAACCGTCGCAGCCTTGGTCACATGATCCAAATTCGGACGCTCGGCCACCGAATGGAATTTTTTTAAAAAATTTGATTTATATGCCGCCCTTCTCCGGAGACTCAGTGTGGCTTACAATGCGTTAAGCAAGAGCCTTCATACTTTTGTATATTTTTATGCAAAGTCAGCTTATTGCCCCCACAAACTGGGTCCTCAGTTTACCTACCTTAGAAAGGATGGAAGGCTGAGTCAGCCTTGAGCCTGGGGAGATTCAAACTTTCAGTAATTGCAGACAGCTGGTGTTAATCACAATGCTTTAGTCTGCTGAGCTATCCAGGCTTTTTATTACTGATTTATATGCCGCCCTTCTCCGGAGACTCAGTGTGGCTTACAATGCGTTAAGCAATAGCCTTCATACTTTTGTATATTTTATACAAAGTCAGCTTATTGCCCCCACAAACTGGGTCCTCAGTTTACCTACCTTAGAAAGGATGGAAGGCTGAGTCAACCTTGAGCCTGGTGAGATTCAAATTTACTAATTGCAGACAGCTGGAGTTAAATTACAATGCATTAGTCTGCTGAGCTGTCCAGGCACCTGGATGATGGTTGCAGTGTCCTGGGGCCAGGCTTTTGCGACCTTGTGAATGAGGAAGCCAGATTCATTTAACCGCCGTGTCACTCATTTAACAACCGCACTTAACAGATTATACAGATTACAGGGTTGGAAGGGATCTTGTAGGTCATCTAGTCCAACCCCTTCACCCAAGCAGGAGACCCTACACCATTTCTGACAGATGGCTGTCCAGTCTCTTCTTGAAAGCCTCCAGGGATGAAGCTCCCACAACTTCCGAAGGAAACTTCTGTTCCATGGGTTGATTGTTCTCACTGTCAGAAAAATTCTCCTTATTTCCAGGTTGAATCTCTCCTTGGTCAGTTCCCATCCATTATTTCTTGTCTGATCTGGAAAACAGCTTGACCCCCTCCTCTCTGGGGCAGCCCCTGAGATATTGGAAGACTTGCTATCCTGTCTCCCCTGGTCCTTCTCTTCATTAAAGTAGACATACCCAGTTCCTGCAACCGTTCATCGTATGTTTTAGCCTCCAGTCCCCTCATCATCCTGGTTTCTCTAGATTGATCAATGGGGCAACATTCACTTCACAAATGTCTCACTTAGTAACGGAAGATTTGGGCTCAATTGTGGTAAGTCAACAGTCCTGTTTTAAGAAGAAGAGAAAAAAGGAGGCCCCACCTAACAACATCCAAAAATGAGCCTGAGACAACCTCTAATCACCCTTCTCTAACCATCCTTCTCTTCGCTAAACTCTGCACAGGTGCAGAAACAAAGTTCTGAGGCAAGAGAAATGGAGATTTCCTTTAATAAGAGCCATTGCGTGGCTATTCAGCTATAGGTAGTACTCGATTTACGACCACAATCAAGCCGAAATTCTCTCTTGCTAAATGAGACAGTAGTAATGTGAATTTCCCCCTCCCCCCCCCGTTTTACAACCTTTCTTGCCACAGTTTTTTTTTAAATTGAAAAAGTTTTACAGATACAAATTTTTCCCCTTTCCCCCCCCTTCCCCTCCCTAGCCCTCCCTAACCCATCCCTCCCCACCCATGACTTCCCTTATAACCTTAAAAAATTTACAATTCATTTTTAACTCCCTAAATATTAAAAGGTGAAATCCAAATCATATCATGTCATAAAATTCCCCCCCCGCTAATCTACCCCCTATCAATACTAAAAGTTTCTATATAACATTCAAATAGTAGCTATCTGATACTTCCTTATTTTATATTTATCCTACACATAGTCTATCCCAAATGTTAAAAAGTAAAATCCAAATCATATCATGTCATAAAATTCCCCCCCATTACTCTACACCCTATATATACTATAAATTTCTACATAACATTCTCTACATAACATTTCCTACATAACATTTTACATAACATTTTCTATATAAGAATTTCTACATAACATTCAGCTAAAAACTATCTGATACTTCTTTGTTTGATATTTATTTTGCACATAGTCTTCCATTCCCACACAAAAGTTTCTTGAGTCCTGTCTTTTAGATATGCTGATATCTTTGCCATTTCTGCAAAACTGGCCGCTTTTCTTGCCACAGTTGTTAAGTGAATCACTGCAGTTGTTAAACGAGAAACACTCTTGTACAGGGCATCTGGCTTCCCCTCTGACTTTGCTTGTCAGAAGGTCGTAAAAGGGGATCATGTGACACCCCTCTCCCCGCCCCTCCCCCTCCCGGGATACAGCAACTGTCGTAAATACGAGCCAATTTGCCAAGCGTCTTTGAGTTTGGATCAAGTGAACTGTGGAGGATGCTGCAACGGTCATAAGTGTGAAAAATGGTCGTAAAGTCGCTTTATCCAGTGCCGTTGTGACGTTAAACGGTCACTAAATGAACCGTTGTAAGTTCGAGGACTAACCTATATTACTTTTTCGAGGACTAACCTGTATTACTTTTTCGTTAGAGGCCTCCTCTGTCTCGGTTGGCTGAGTTCTCTTTGCCGACAAAGGAAGTCCTTTGCGAAAAGTTTTGTTACTTAAAATGTCTCGGAATATTAATATTAAATGTTTCGTTCCCCTCCAGTAGCAGGAGAGTTGTGATGAGTACTGTGTTTTTCGGAGTATAAAACACACTCCCCCTCCCCCAAAAGAGGGTGAAAATTTGGGTGCACCTTATACACTGAATGTAGCCCCGCCCACCTGCCGCCTCCCTGAAAAATGGGGCGCGCGGAGACGGCAATAGACTATGGCTGTGATGGCGAACCTATGGCACGCCTGCGACAGGTGGCACGTGGAACCATATTGGTGGGCACACGAGCTCAGCTCCACCAGCTGATTTTCAGGCCTTCTGGGCCCACTGGACGTTGGGAAACGGGCCATTTCCAGCCTCCAGAGGGCCTCCGGGGGGTTCGGAAGGCAGTTTTCGTCCTCCCCAGGCTCCAAAGACTTTCTAGGAGGGCAAAAAACCAGGCCTACCAGGCTATCACATGCCCGAAGCGGGAGGGGGGGGTGTCGTGTGTGCATGCGCAGGGGGGCGCATAGAATTATGGGCACGCATGACAGCAACCCCCCCGTGCTCCCCTGCTTTTGGCACGCAATAGCCAAAAGGTTAGCCATCACTGGACTATGGCAATCCCTGTAGCCTGAAACAGCTGATCTTTGAGAGGCTGATCCAACCGACAATCAGCTGTATGTGCTAATCAGGCTGTGCTGAAAATGAAAATGAAACTGAAACAGGCTGTTCGCTGTTTGCTGCAAGGAGGCAAATTGCTGGGAGGCAGAGGCAGATTTTTTTTTTCTTGTTTTCCTCCCCAAAAAAGGTAGGTGCGTCTTATAGTCCAGAACATCTTATACTCCGAAAAATACGATATTTTTTTTCCCCCTCTCATTCAGACAAAGTGCTGAGCCACACGCAGAAGCTGTATGGGTCCTGGGTGCGAGGGCAGTCTGCGGGCGGTTGCCGTAACAACAGCACCTTCCCCACGAACCCCAAATTCTGGCTGAGAGTCTGCGAGCAGAGCGAGCTGTGCATCGCCCTCCTACAGAAGCCCCGGAAGCATAGCACCGATTGGGCTGGCAGGATTCGCGCCTGGCCTCGCCTCCCGGAAGCCGACCCCTCCTTGGTGGATAACGTCCGAGGGAAGAATTACCATGCCGTGGGCTTGCACATATGGAAGGTAGGAAAGATGAGCTGGCTGCGCAGGCAGACGGAGTCCTTTCCGTTTTCCTGGAAGCAAGATTCTAGTCCTCAAGATTGCCGAGAGAAATGAATCCAGGTGAATGCTGGGACGCGAAGCTCATGCACTTTGAGGAGGAAAATGGAATAGGATTATTGTGATGTGTCCTGGGAGCTTTGGCATCTGAATAATTATGTTCCTGAAGTTGATAGTGTAGATAATCCTTGACTTATAATAGTTCATTTAGTGACCAAAGTTATAACAACTTATAAATGACTTATGACTATTTTTCACACTTACAACCTTTGTAGCATCTCCTTGGTCACGTGATTTACATTCAGATGCTTGACAACTGGTTCATATTTACGATGGTTGCAACATCCCGGGATCATGTGATCATCCTTCGCGATGTTCTGACAAGCAAAGACAATTGTTCTGCCCCAGCTACGGATCCCAAAGAACGCAGCACACACAAAGTCCGTTCAAACCTTAGTTTAATAAATAAACCAGTCTTTTACAACAACAGCTGTTAATTAACTGCAGTAACAGCCGCCAGGAATTCAAAGAATAATAACTGAAAGCTTACTGTGGTTGGCAGAATGCCCAGAAGCAATTTGCAGGAAGCTGATAAGATAAGCAAGACAAGACACGAAGGTATGTGAACTAAGTTGTTCCTGCAAATTGCTTCAGTCAGTGTTCCTTCTTAAATAGGCTAAGGGAGTGGCCAATTAGTCCCAAGCCTTCCTCTCGATGAGACCTCCTCCTGAGGAGCCACTCCTGCCTTTTGGCAGCTCTGTGCGCCCGTGCATTGAGAAGAGGCTCCTCCTCTTCGTCCTCTTCACTTATGGGAGCTTCTGGCGGTTCTGAAGGCCCTGGCTGAATCTCCACCTCTGACACCACATCTTCTCCAGCCTCCTCATTGTCCGACTTGGGTGCCAGCTTCACAGGCTGCTGGCGCAGCACCACACCAGCCTCCTCGCTGTCTGAATCAGCTACAATCTGCACAGGCCACGTATGGGCCACAGCCACGATGGGGAAGCCCGAGTCACTTAACAAGCGGGTTACTAATTTAATAGCGGACAGTGATTCACTTAACAAAAGTGGCAAGAAAAGTCGTAAAATGGGGCAAAACTCACTTAACAAATGTCTCACTTAGTAACATAAATTCTGGGCTCAATTGTGGTTGCAAATCGAGAACTACCTTTGAGACCTTTGTCAAGTGAGTTCTGTCCCGCCTTACGACCTTTCTTGCCACAGTTGTTAAGTGAATCACTGCAGTTGTTAAGTCAGCAGTCCGGTTGTGACATGAATCCGGCTTCCCCATTGAAAGTCACAAAAGGCGATCACAGCAGTGGTCATTAAGTATGAACCACATCTGAATTTTGATCACATGTTCATCGGGATGCGGCAAAGGTTGTAACTCTGAAAAACAGTCATAAGTCATTTTTTTCAGGGTTATTGTTGACTTTGAATGGTCATTAAATGCAATGTTGTAAGTCAAGGTATTCTGACGCAGCTCCCCAAACACGACAAAACGTCGGTATTTAATCAACGATTCCTTTAATTAGGAGTGCCGGCAGCCTCTCACCACAGGCTAACAAGTCCATCCGGCCAGGAGATCTGTGACATCTACTCATCTCCATCCCCTGCCTTTTATCCCCAGTGTTAAGGTGAGGCTTCACTAGCAGTGGTGACTCTTCCGTCCCAAGGACCGGCTCATAGATTTCCATTGCTCTCCTCTCCTCTGCCTTTTGCACATCCATGTGTCAGGCACTGGACCCAGCTGTTCCTCCTCTTCCTCATCAGCCACCTCCAAACCTGAGGGCTGTTGACTGTCCCTCTGAGGGCTGATGGATGGCCCAGGCTTCACCTCTGTTTCTCTCTCTGCCAGCTCCATTCCCTCTTTCCCCTCGGAGCTCTCAGGTTGCCTTTATGCTGATCCTGATTCCCACGCCTCCTCCTCCTCTGATTTGGCTGCTGGGGATGGGGGATTCGGGGGCCGATAGGTCACAACACAAGGACTACCTGTATTCTGTTATCTGCTTGCTAGCTTCCCCCATGGCGAATAGAGGGCCATCTATTCTTTTTCCCGGAGCAAATCCTAGGTGTAACTTCAGAGACCTGGGCAAATTTATTTATTTATTTTTCGGATTTATACGCCGCCCTTCTCCGCAAGGACTCAGGGCGGCTCACAACAATAAAACCAGTCCAAATTAAAATTCGAATCCTAAAAACTAAAATTCCCATCAGTCCAGGCCAGCCTGGCGAAATAACCATGTTTTAAGGTCACGGCGGAAGGAGCGAAGGTCGGGGGCTACCCGGAGCTCCAAGGGAGCTGATTCTAGAGGGTAGGTGAGCCCACAGAGAAGGCTCGCTCCCTAGGGGGCGTCAGCCAACATTGCCTGGCCGACGGGACCCCAAGTAGGCCCTCTCTATGTGAGCGCACCGGGCGATGGGGAGCTGTTGCTGGCCGCAGGTGTTCCGCTCAATACCCCGGGCCTAAGCCATGTAGGGCTTTAAAGGTGATCACCAACACCTTCAACCTCACCCGGAGGGCAACCAGTAGCCAATGCAGGTCACGCAGGAGGGGTGTGACATGGGAGCATCGGGACCCTCCCATCACTACCCGCGTGGCCGCATTCTGCACCAGCTGGAGCCTCCGAGTAAATACGGCTTCACTCCATCCACAGATTTTGCCTTTTCTCCCCCACCTGTGGTTTGCCTTGCAAAATGGAAGGCGCTGGAAGTTGGACGGTTCCTTGCCATGAAATGAAACTGTGCCGAACCACAAGTCCCTCTTTTCTCCCTTAATGGATTTTTTATGGGAAAATAAAATGCCGAAGGGCCCGGGGAGCAGCACCAAAAGAATACAAGGTTGTTTGGGGTGGGGGGCGGGGTGTCTCTCATAAAATTGCAGAATTTGTCTTGTGGGTTTGACTAGCCATCCTCAAAAACTCAGAACGAAGCCAGCTTGTACAGTATTTAATTTTGGGAGTTTTTTAAAAAATCCCAAAATGCAAGCCGTGAGATCGTGTCTCTCACTAAAACCAGCATGAAAAAAAAAAATTAAACCGACATATGGGCGGTCCTTGACTTACAACAATTTGTTTAGTGACCGTTTCGAAGTAAAAACAACACTGGAAAAAGGTGACTGACGACCCTTTTTCACACTTGGGACCATTGCAGCCTTTCCAGGGTTCATATTTATGAAGGTTGCAGTGTCCCGGGGTCAAATGATCCCTTTTTGCGACCTTCATCCGGCATTCAGCCCCGTGCTGCTCTCTTGTCTTTCAGATTGAGAAGAAACAGTTCAACCTTCCCAAGACGCTCTCTGCGCCCCCGGTTGCGAGCACGGCGTGTCATTCCTTCAACCGAGAGGTCCATCTCCATTGTGAGCTTTCTCCTGGGTACTACCTGGTCGTTCCCAGCACTTTCTTGAATAATACGGAAGGGAATTTCCTGCTCCGGGTTTTCTCCAGTGGAAGAATTTCTCTCAGGTACCTCCAGCTGGATGGGATGGGTGGAATTGGGAAGAGAGAAAGGTGGAGCCTTGAATCTGTGGTCCTTCGCTTAAGAGCGCAATGCAGCCCAAAAATTCTGTGGTTAAGTGAGACATTCCTTAAGGCAGTGTTTCTCAACCTTGGAAGCTTGAAAATGGGTGGACTTCAACTCCCAGAACCCCCCAGCCAGCAGCGCTGGCTGGGGGATTCTGGGAGTTGAAGTCCACCCATCTTCAAGCTACCAAGGTTGAGAAACGCTGCCTTGAGGGAATTCTGCCCTCTGCTTTTACCATCTTTCCTCCCCCACCGTTGTTAAGCGAATCACTGCACTTATTAAATTAGTGAAACGGTTGTTAAGTGAATCCGTCTTCCCCCTTGACTTTGCTGATCAGAAAGGCCGCAAAAGGGGATCGCGTGACCCCCGGGGATGCTGCAACCATCATAAATGTGAGTCGGTGGCCAAGCGTCTTTTGATCATGTGACCACGGGGATGCTGCAATTTGTCGTAAGTGTGAAAAATGGTCATAAGTCATTTTTTCGAATATGGTCACTAAATGAATGGTCATAAGTACAGGGAGTCCTGGATTTACGACCACAATTGAGACCAGAATTTATGTTGCCGAGAAATGTGTTAAGTGCGGTTTTGCCCCGTTTTATGAGTTGTTAAGTGAGTCACCACACTTGATAAATTGATAAGTTACTAACCTGGTTGTTAAGTGAATCGGGTCACCCCGTTGACTTTGCTTGTCAGAAGTATCGCAAATGGTGATCGCATGACCTGGGGATGTTGCGACCGTCATAAATATGAACTAGTTGCTGAGCATCTGAATTCACAGGTCATAACTAGAATAATAATTTTTATTGTCACTTTGAATGTATGCAAATCAGCCTACTTTAAAGTGAAATATCATTGCATACAGCTCTCAAAGGGTCACCACTTCCAATAGATACTACAGAAGCATGACAAAATAAATATATACAAAATTATGCATTTACCCACACATACACGCATGTAAGGCCACACTTGGAATACGGCATCCAGTTTTGGTCACCACGATGTCAAAAAGATGTGGAGGCTCTAGAAAGAGTGCAGAGAAGAGCAACGAAGAGGATTAGGGGACTGGAGGCTAAAACATACGATGAATGGTTGCAGAATTAGATATGGCTAATTTAGTGAAAAGAAGGACTAGGGGAGACATGACAGCAGTGTTCCAGTATCTCAGGGGTTGCCACAAAGAAGAGGGAGTCAAGCTATTCTCCAAAGCACCGGAAGGCAGGACAAGAAGCAATGGGTGGAAACTAATCCAGGAGAGAAGCAACTAAGAACTAAGGAGGAATTTCCTGACAGTGAAAACAATTAATCAGTGGAACGACTTGCCTCCAGAAGTTGTGAATGCCCCAACACTGGAAGTTTTTAAGAAGAGGTTGGATAACCATAACCAAGTGGTGTAGGGTTTCCTGCCTAGGCAGGGGGTTGGACTAGAAGACCTCCAAGGTCCCTTCCAACTCTATTTAAATTCTAAATATATTATTTAGCTGGTGGAACAGTGGACTAAAGCGCTGTTAAATAGCACTTAGCTCCCAGCTGCCTGTAATTACTGCAAGTTCGAATCTCACCAGGCTCAAGGTTGACTCAGCCTTCCATCCTTCCAAGGTAGGTAAAATGAGGACCCGGATCGTGGGGGCAATAAGCTGACTTTGTATAAAAAAGAACACCGCTTGGGGGAGGGGGGGGGCAAAGCCCTACTAAGCAGGTATATACGAAAGTATGAAGGCTATTGCTTAATGCACCGTAAGCCGCCCTGAGTCTCCGGAGAAGGGCGGCATATAAATCGAACCAATAAATAAATAAATAAACATGACACAGAGAGACAACACAGTCTGCTTCAGATGTATGGCGAGAAAAACGAATCTTGCGAGTTTACCAGATGGATGGCCTGGGAAACAAAGCTGTTCCAGAATCTGGTAAAAGTCCTGCTAGAAATACTTTGAAAAACCAAAAACCGTAAAAAAGTCACAATTTTTCAGCGCCGTTGTGGTAACTTTTGAACAGCTACTAAACGAACCGTTGTAAGTCGAAGACTTCGCTATATTAAAATTTTAATTTTAAAAAAGAGAGTTTTAAAAAAATCAGGGTTGGGGAGTTAGGGATAAGAGAAGCACATGGTAGATAATTTTTTTCTTCCTTTTTTTAAAAATTTGATTTATATGCCGCCCTTCTCTGGAGACTCAGGACGGCTTACAATGCGTTAAGCAACAGCCTTCTTACTTTTGTATATTTATACAAAGTCAGTTTATTGCCCCCACAAACTGGGTCCTCAATTTACCTACTTAGAAAGGATGGAAGGCTGAGTCAATCTTGAGCCTGGTGAGATTCAAACTTACAGCAATTGCAGACAGCTGGTGTTAATCACAATGCTTTTAGTCTGCTGAGCTACCAGGCTCTTAACACTTCTCTGCCTATCTGTCTCCTCGTCTCCTCCGTCTCTTGCAAGTGAGATCAAGCTGCCTTTGCTGGATAACACCATCCACGAAGCGTTCCCAGGAGGCGAGTGGGAGACGGCTCAGCTGGAGGGATCGTGGAAGAAAGGCCACAGCGCCGGAGGCAGCCGAAACTTCCCCTCGTTCCACACCAATCCCTGCTTCCCTTTGTCGGTTCCCGCCGGGTTTGGACAGAGAAGTGTCAAGGTGTCTCTCCGTCAGCACTGCCCAGATAACAAGTGCCGTCCCATTGGCTTTCATATCTTCCAGGTAATACTGAGGTTCTGTTGTGGCCATTGGCCCCTCCAGCAGCTGAATCAGAGGAGGAGGAGGCGTGGAATCAGGGTCAGCGAGGGGGAAGAGGGAATAGAGTTGGCAGAGAGAGAGAGAGAGAGAGAGAGAGAGAGAGAGAGGGTGGAGCCTGGGTTGTCCGTCAGCCCTCAGATGGAGAGTCAACAGCCCCCAGGTCTGGAGATGGCTGATGAGGAAGAGGAGGAACAGCTGGGTCCAATGCCTGATGCACAGAAGGCAGAGGAGAGGAGAACAGTGGAAATCTATGGGCCAGTTCTTGGGACGGAAGAGCCACCACTGCTAGCGAAGCCCCACCCTAGCTCTTGGAATAAAAGGAGATGAATACATATGGCAGACAACTATTCATCCTGCTGCTGGACAGACTTGAGAGAGAAACTTTTTGCCAGGGCAGCTGGCGCTCCTAATACAGGAATCGTTGAGTTACCATATTTTTCAGACAATAAGACGCACCTAAATTTAGAAGAAGAAAACAACAACAAAAAGTTTTTGGCCTCCCTTTTTTCGGCCCGTTTTTGAGGCTTTTTCTGGCCTGTTTTCAAGGGGTTTTTTCGGCCCGTTTTCTCGGGGGAAAAATAATTATTTAATTAAAAGAGCTGTGGATATCCGAAGCATAAAATGTAATTATAGGGAAGACTTTGTTATTTGTCCTCAGGTTCCCAGTGACAACAACCATGTGAAAATGGCTTCCACAGCTTTCCTGCAATTGGAGCCGGTTGTTAGTTGTGTGCCTCATTGCTACTCTCAGGAAATAAGTCAGACATGTCGGCTGCCTTCAGGAAATTACGCCATTGTCCCATCAACATACTTGCCTGACACGGAGGGCAGCTTCACGGTGATTGTAGCAAGGAAGATAGACAGGTGAGGAAAAAATACTTCATAGCCATTCAACCATCCAGCCTGCTTCAATCATATGTGACATCAACTCAGTCTGGATGAGAATTTAAGGGGCATTTTAATTCTCATTTTTCTGGAGCACACCAAGATGTTTGAAAGCCATTCTAGATCAGAGATGGTCAGCCTTGGAATCTTTAATGTGATGGAGTTCAACTCCCAGAATTCCCCAGCCAACATGCAACATGATAAGATCCCATTTGATTATACCCCTGAACAGGAGATTGAGCTTGATGACCTCATTGGGCCTTTTCAACTTTCAGCTGAGGTATTTGTCATAATCCCTCAATTGTACTTAATGGATGGATGGATGGAAGGGAGGGAGGGGCGAGGAAGGAAGGGAGGAAAGGAGGAGATGGAGGAAAGGAAGAGACGGGGGAGGGAGGGAAGGAAGGAAGGAAGTAAAGGAGAAAATGGATGAAAGGAAGAGACAGAGGGAAGGAAGGAAAGGAAGAGACAGGAAAGGGAGGGACGGAAGGAAAGAAAAGGAAGGAAGGAAGGGAGGAAAGGAGATGGAGGAAAGGAAGAGACGGGGGAGGGAGGGAAGGAAGGAAGGAAGTAAAGGAGAAAATGGATGAAAGGAAGAGACAGAGGGAAGGAAGGAAAGGAAGAGACAGGAAAGGGAGGGAGGGAAGGAAAGAAGGAAGGAAAGAGGGAGTGGATGGATGGATGCATGGGAGGAAGCAAAGAACGAAAGTGAATGGATAGAGGAAGGATGGAAAGAAAGGAGATGGAGGAAAGGAAGAGATGGATGAAAGGGAGGGAGGGAAGGAAGGAAGGAAGGAGAGAGGGAGAAAAGGAAAGAAGTAAGGAAAGTGAGTGAGTGGATGGGTAGATGGTTGGTTGGTTGGATGAATGGGAGGAAGCAAGGAACGAAAGTGGATGGAGGAAAGAAGGAAAAGGAAGGAAGGAGAGGGAGAGAAGGAAGACAGACTATGGGCAATGACATCCTAAGAGATCAACTTTACTGCTCCTAAAACATCGCCACTTCCTGCATTTGATTTCGGAACGCGGGAATTTTTATGCCGTGTCCTGTGTGTGATGATCCGAGATTCTTTTTCTGCTGCTAGTAATGAAAAACAAAAACCAGAAGCTTGGAGGAATTCTCCAGGGAAGCCTGTAATAAGGCCCCCTTCTGCATTTTGGTCTCTTCTAATGAGGTTGTGTTTGCTTTTCTACAGGAAGAGCATTTGGAGCAAGGAGACTTTGGGACAAAGACTGCAAGAGGTGAGCTCTTCCTTCGTTTGGGATTTGGCATCCGGTCCGTTTGGTCCGTCCAAAGAAAACAACGCAGCATTAAGTAACCAAAAAGTTATGGACCAAGGAGAAAAAAAATTAAAAACAGCAAAGATCAGAATCGTAGTGGGTGGAAAAAGGAAACTACAGGCATGTCAAGAGGGGGTGCAGCTCTGTTGCCACTGTGTTAAAGGGCTGTAAGAGAAGAATAATTTAAATGTTTCCAGCTGGTGCTACTTTCAGGGCTGTGCCAAGTAAGGGACACTTCCACTACGCTAAATCTCTGGCACATTTGAGTCTGTCCATTTGGGGACTAGAACTCCCAGTCTCCTGGCGGTTGGCTCAAAGTCATCCAGCCAGTTTTCATGCTTAAGGTGGGACTAGAACTCACCATCTCTTGGTGATTGGCCCAAAATCACCAGCTGGCTTTCATACCTAAAGTGGTACTAGAACTCCTAGTCTCCTGGTTTCTAGACCAGCTCTACTATATCCCATCTGGTGGTCTCATAGGCCTAATTTTCACACTCTACTAAACCATAAGACAATTTATTAAGCCAACTAAGCATGAGGTTCTGAGACTGGCATGCAACCCTGGGGGTGTTTACTGGCTCTCTCCATCTCTTTTATCTTTATATATTTTTCTACCTTTTTTTTTTTTTAACTTGTAAACCAAGGGTGGAATTCAGCCGGTTCAGCCCGGTTCGGATGAATTGGAAGCTAATTTTATATCTGGTTCGCCGAACCGGTAGTTGCAAGGACTGGCTATTCTCGCCCACCCCTCCCCTCCCCTCCCTTCCCCTCCCCTCCCAGGAGTCTCCACGCGGCCTGTTTTGGATGCCAGATAAGTCAGTGCCCGTGTGGAGGCTCTGTGGAGGGGCAAAAAACAGGCCTCCCAGAAGTTCCAGAAGTCTGGAAACGAACCCATTTCTGTCCTCTGGAGGGCCTCCCAAGCCCAAGGAAGGCCAATTTCGCCCTCCTGGAGGCTCTAGAAAAGCCCCCAGAGCCCCCGCCATGGTTCAGGAGGCTGAGTAGGCCACGCCCACCCAGCCGCGAGGCAGAGAACCGGTTGCTAAAATTTCTGAATCTCATCCCTGTTGTAAACTACTCACAGTCACTTATGTAGTGAGACAGGCTATGTATAAATTTGATCTATCCGTTAATGTGCTGGATTCCCACCATACCCCAACTATAGAACGAGCAAATTGTGATGTATGTTAACTTCTAAGGGGGCCACGATCCCGATGTATATTTTCCAAACAATCCTGCCTCTTCAGTGCCTCATGGTATAGGAATCCACTAATTTCCACCCCCCAGGCTACAGTAAGCCAATTTTTTAAAAGTTCCCCTTTCTGTTCCTCCTTTCCGAACATTCCTCTGGCTTCTCTTTCGCTCTTCCCGTCTCTTTTTTCATTTAAAAAGCCATAAAATAGGCTTTTTAATTTACGAGCTTATGAGTTTATGGGCAAGATCAGAAGCTTTGTTTTATTGGGCTTGCTAAAACTTCCAAAGAAGTCGTAGTGGTAGGGGCGATGGGAGAAGGGAGGCAGAAAGTATTCCCGGTCATTTTGAATTCTTTCTTAAAATTGTAGATGGTAAAGATTAAAAGGACCTTGAGATCCTTTAGTCCAAGGGTCTCCAACCTTGGCAATTTTAAGCCTGGTGGACTTCAACTCCCAGAATTCCTGAGCCAGCATGGCTGCCTTAGGAATTCTGGGAGTTGAAATCCATCATGGCTGCCTTAGGAATTCTGGAAGTTGGTCCATCATGGCTGGCTCAGGAATTCTGGAAGTTGAAGTCCATCATGGCTGCCTTAGGAATTCTGGGAGTTGAAATCCATCATGGCTGCCTTAGGAATTCTGGAAGTTGAAGTCCATCTTAGCTGGCTCAGGAATTCTGGGAGTTGAAGTCCACAGGTTGTGAAAGGAATGGGCAACTATGGTCCCTTTATGATCTGTGGACTTCAACTCCCAGAATTCCTGAGCCAGCATGGCTGTCTTAGGAATTCTGGGAGTTGAAGTAAATCATGGCTGGCTCAGGAATTCTGGGAGTTGAAGTCCATAAGTCATAAAAGGCCCATCATTCCCAACCCCTGAGGAAAATCTTTGATTTGCAGCCAATTTTTGTACCGAAGTAAATTGAGTGACCTCCCAGCTCCAGTTTCTTTTCCATGCTGGCTGAGGAATTCTGGGAGCTGAACTCCAGAAGTGTTAAAGTTGCCAAGGTTTACAAATGCTGATCTCGATTAAGAGATTAAAATCTGAATACCCTCCTGCATCCCAATTGGATCCATCACTAAAACGCTCAATGAGTCTTTTCTCTAATTATCCAATACAGGTGGTCCTCGATTTGCAACCATTCGTTTAGTGACCGTTTGAAGTTACAATGGGACTGAAAAAAGTGACTTATGTTCATTTAGCACACTTACCTTGCAGTATCCCTGTGGTCATATGATTAAAATTCGGGTGATTCGCTTTACAACTACAATGATTCATTTAACAACTGTGGGAAAACGGTCATAAAATGGGGCACAACACACATTAACAAGTGCCTTGCTAGGCAGTGGAAAGTTTGGCCTCAATTGTGGTTGTAAGCTGAGGACTGTCTGTCTACTGTTAAGAATTCTTTTGTTTCTCATTTTTCTTGGATGCGTTTCTCAAGCTTCTGGGTCCAAATTCCTGTTCTGTAAAAGCAACATCCCGAAGTCGATAACCTATTTTATTTTTCCTTTTTGACTTATCAAAGTTATTTGTTTTTAATCTCTTCCTTTCCCATCCTCTCGTTTCTGCAGGTCTCTTTCAAGGCTGTGATGAAAATGTAATTTTGGAGTGATGCTTTTGCTGCAGGAAGACATAACGGAGACCTTTAGAAGGAAGTCAAACTTGTTTTAGTTTAAATTGAAATCATTCCAAAATGTATGTTGGATCTCCGAGCTTCTTGGGTTAGAGGAACATCTGTGACTTTTAACCAACTTTTCTGTAGAAACAAACTTGAGTGACATCCCAGCTCAAGTTTCCCTCCCATTTTTTTTTTTTAAAAAAAATACATATCTGAACTTCAACTGATGTTGAAATCTTCAAAATTTCTTCCTGGTTTTGCCTGCGTCTCTATTCCTTTCTTTTCTCATTCCGGCCACCTTTAAACATCGATGAAAATTTATGTACATGTGATGGTGTTCAAATTGGGTTTTGGTCCGTGGCGATAATATTCTCTCGGTGTGGTGTGCGTGCTTGTATTTTCGTAGCGAACGGCACTTCTGCAGAAAGATAGGTTTTGCCAATGAAAACAGAAGGAACGATGGTGGAAAAAGAAAGAGGAGGTTATAAAACATTTCAGAAAGTTGAAGCAGCAAAAAGTTGGAATACGCAACAATTGGAGCTTTGGCCATCCAAAAGATTTTGAATTTGAACTATTCCAATTTTCCTCCCTGGCTTCATCTTGAGTTGGAAAAATGAGACATTTTGATTATTGAAGAAGTGTTTTGGGCTCAAAACTGAGGCGTGAACCAAAGATGCTTTGAGCTGGAAATATTTCCTAAATGATCAAGATGATCTTTTGAAACGCGAGTCAGCCATTTTGTGTTCAAAAGGAGACATTTTACAGTCAAGAGAGGTCAGAATAAAATTGCACACCGCCGGTGCTGGGTTCTTCTACTCTGTAGGGCTCAAGAGCAATAAAATTAGGGCATAAATTTGTTTTTCGGTGTTTCTGCGGCTTACGAACATCAGTGTCTGCATGATGTGGTCAAAACAGGGTAAGTGAATTTGTGAATTCTGTAGTGTATATAATGACATCATTTATCAAAAACGTCTGTTGGGTTATTTGTGCAAGACATCGTTATGGCTTGTGCTGGACTCTTTATTACATGGTAGGCCTGCACTAAACCAGATTCCAAGCCTGTGTAAACCTGGTCTAGGCCAGCCCAGAGATCCTAGCTCTCCAGATACTTCTGAACTGGCGCATTGTTCCTCCACTGTGGATTTGTTTGTTGTTTTATATTGCAGTTTTCCTCTTGGGCATCACCCGTACTGTAGTTTTAAACCAATGGTGAGGAGCCATTGGCCTCTTTATGACTTGTGGACTTCAACTCCCAGAATTTCTCTGCTGGCTCAAGAATTCTGGGAGTTGAAGTCCACAAGTCATAAAAAGGCCAATGGTTCCCCACCACTGTTATAAACAAACATCCCTCAACATTGATATTGAACTCTTCACTGTTTGTCGAGCAGCACAGAGCACCTTAAATTCCCCACAAGAGCACGACCAAAGCGGGAGACAGCATGGCAAATTGGCAGAGAGGAGATTTATACCACTAAATCTCCCTGGTTCTCCATTTCCTGCTCAACTCTTATTTATTCATTCATTCATTTATTTATTTATTATGAAATTTATTTGCCACCTATCTAGGGGCAAATGC
Source organism: Masticophis lateralis (assembly GCA_030761175.1). Classification (NCBI taxonomy): domain Eukaryota; kingdom Metazoa; phylum Chordata; class Lepidosauria; order Squamata; family Colubridae; genus Masticophis; species Masticophis lateralis. The sequence continues at coordinate 5,290,773 of JAUDYJ010000005.1, read as the reverse complement.
TAAATGTTCAGGTGATCCCTCCCCCCAAAAAAAGATGGCACAAAAACTAATTGAATTGATGGTTGTTGGAAGAAAAGAGTTATTAATGGCCTTTTTTAGGACAGTATTTCTCGATCTTGGCAAATTGAAGATGGGCAGACTTCAACTCCCAGAATTCCCCAGCCAGCATGTGGGATTCTGGGAGTTGGAGTCCACCCGTTTTCAAGTTGCCGAAGTTGAGAAACACCACTCTAGTGTGTGTTTCTTTGACAGTTTTTCAACCTCTATCCCATTTCATCTCTCCATTTTCTTCACCTCTTTTTCCTTATTTTTGTTATTTCAATTTCATCTCTCCATTTCCTTCACCTTTCCTATCTTCAGTCCAGCGTTTCCCTTATTTTTGTTATTTAAATTTCATCTTTCCATTTCCTTCATCTTTCCTTTCTTCTGTCCAACATTTTCCTTATTTTTGTTATTTAAATTTCATCTTTCCATTTCCTTCATCTTTCCTTTCTTCTGTCCAACATTTTCCTTATTTTTGTTACTTAAAGAGAGCCACATTTGCTGGTCAAAGAACATCTGGGAAAAAAATGCTGTCCATTTCTCACCCCTGCCAAAATACACGGTCCCATTTTCCCCTTTATTATCTAGGTAATTGAGACCGTGGCAAAGTTAAAATACAACTATTCAGGGAAGCGATTTCTGGAAAAGATTATACTCAGTGGAGTGGCAAAGATTTTTATGGCGTTTCTGTCAGAAGACGACGATCAGGAGGGTTGGACATACCTTATAAAAGGAAGAAATGCGATATCAGACAAAATATAAATCCAGATTATTATTTTGCTATTCCGACTTTCCTTCCAGTAGCTCATGCAGTATTCGTTTCATTTTCCCTAAGTATCCTTGGAGAGCAATTTTTTTTTTTTTAAATTAAGATTTGGAAACACTGTATTTTCATTTTGTTTTTAAATAAGTGAGGTGGTGTTGAAATGTCTTTTGAAATAAAAATAAAAATAAAAATGTGGACTAGCAATATGAAAAAACGTGTTTTTTTAAAAAAAATCCTCTGATTTCTGGTATTAATTGGGAACATGTGCATGGCAGGCTGATAACATTTAGAGCAGAAAGTAGGCAGAATAACAGAATTGCAGAGTTCGAAGGGAACTTGGGAGGCCATCTAGTCTAACCTCTCTACTCAAGCATGAGATCCCATACCACTCCGGACAAATGTCTGTCCAATCTCTTCTTAAAAATCTCCAGTGATGAAGTACCCACAACTTCTGGAGGCACTAGTTTATTGTTCTCACCGTCATGAAATTTCTCCTTAGTTATAGGTTGCTTCTCTCCTTGATTCGTTTTTCATTCATTATTCCTTGTCTGGCCTTCTTCTGCTTTGGAGAATACCTCCTCCTCTTTGTGGCAACCCCTCAAATACTAGGTACCTGCTATCATGTCACCCCTACTCCAATAAGGTAGTGAAGGTATTACTTACTTCCACTACTGGTTCAGAACTGTGAGCTCGCACGCATGGACGCTTTGCTCGCGCGTGGCACTTCTGCACATGTGCAGGACCTTTTGCGTATGCGCAGAGCATCCGTGATGACGTCCTGACGGGTAGGCGGAGCCTCCTGCTGCTTGCTCCTGAACTGGGAGAAACCCATCACTGCCCTAGTCCTTCCTTTCACTAAACTAAACATACCCAGACCAGACATTCACTCCAGGGGTGAAATGTAAAATTTGTTACTACCAGTTCTGTGGGCGTGGCTTGGTGGTGGTGGGTAATATGACTGAGTGGGCGTGGCCAACTTTTTTTTTTCTTTTTTACTTTTAAAACCATTTTCAGCTGAAGAGGTTGTAAAAAAAATGCTTTTAAAGCCTCTGACGATCCCAGCTGACTTGCCTGATCAGCAGAGGCTTTTTTTTTTTTTAAAGCCTCTGACGATCCCAACTGAGCTGCCTGATCGGCAGAGGCTTTTTTCCTTTTAAAACCATTTTTTCTACAACCTCTTCAAGAGGTTGTAGAAAAAAATGCTTTTAAAAGCCTCTGATGATCCCAGCGGAGCTGCGCGATCATCAGAGGCTTTTTTTTTAACTTTTAAAAGCATTTTTTCGGCCAAAGAGGTTGTAGAAAAAAATGCTCTTAAAAATAATAATAAAAAAAGCCTCTGATGATTGCGCGGCTCAGCTGGGCAACGTGTTGGGTGGCAGGGATTTTTGCTACCAAACCACCCGCCTTCATCGCTACCAGATCGGGTGATCCGGTCCAAACCGGGAATGTTTCACTCCTGATTCACTCTCTTTTGACTTAACCAGTTTTGCTATCCTTAAATTGCTAAATTATACTCTTGTGATCAGGCTGTGGTCAAAAAGATGTCAAAATGATGGCCACAGCGGTGCCTTTGAAACTCTGTTGTGACACATATCAAAGTGTAGCCACCTCTGACTTCTTTCTTACCACACCTGCGGTTGCAGTACCATCGAATCAAATGATTTCAATGAATGAAAAGGAAATAGAATAGAAGAATGGATTATTATAATTAGAGGAGTGCCAGAAAACATTCTCCTGCTGCCAGAAACCAGGTTGCTATACCTATTCACATACACACACACACACACACTTAGTGTAATTACTTAATGCAAACATTTTCTGGATTGGGAGTCCTCGAAGTAGTAAGTAGTGAAATACGCGGGTTGTCCCCACCCCCACTCGGCTCCACCCGAAATCAACCAATGTTGCTCTATGGATCAAATTTAGCATCTTGTGTGAATCCTCAGATCCAAATGAAAAATTGAGTATTTATTAAGGAATATAGTCAGAGAAGCAGGACCAGAAAGCAGGCACATACCAGAAATAAACAAGCATACAATATTGTTTATACGATACAACGTAGGAAAAAACGAGCTGGAAGGGACCTTGGAGGTCTTCTAGTCCAACCCCCTACTCCAATCTCTTCTTAAAGGAATTTCTATGGACACTCTTCTTGAAAACTTCCGATGATGGAACAACTTCTGGAGGCAAGCTGTTTTTTTTTTTTAATTTGATTTATATTTATATTTATGATTTAATTTGATTTATAAGCTGTTCCACCGGTTAACTGTTCCTGTAAGGAAAGAGCCATCAGGCAGCTTCGCGTAGAAAAGCACAGAGATAATACGGGAGGGGCTGGCGGGTGGACCCTGTGAGTTCCTCCAAGCTGACGTCCTTTACTTCTGGTGGGAGCTGGTACTTGAACGAACGGAGAAGGTTGGTGAAGAAAACGAAGAGTTCAATTCGGGCCAAGGACTCCCCCAAACATGCACGTCGTCCTATGAGAGGAGGAGGAGGAGGAGGAGGAGGAGGAGGAGGAAGCAACAGGCGTTGGTTCAAGGGAGGGTTTGAAAACAAAAGGAAGCACGTTTCAAATGGAATCCAGCTCTACCAAGTTATTTGCGTTTTTACATAGCAACATAACGGCCCAGGAATAATGACTACGAATTAAGGATGGCCATGTTAAATGAAGCATAGATGGGGGGAAAAGAGACAAACTTCTAGAGAAGAATTAGTAACTTACGTCATCCATCATCCTGTCTGTCTGTCTGTCTATCATTACTGTCATCCATCCATTTCTATTTTTCTATCATCTATCTATCTATCTATCTATCTATCTATCTATCTATCTATCTATCTATCTATCTATCTATCTATCTATCTATCTATCTATCATTACTGTCATCCATGCATCCATTCACCCACCTACCTACCTATCTTTATCTATCTATCTATCTATCTATCTATCTATCTATCTATCTATCTATCTATCTATCTATCTATCTATCTATCTATCCATCTATCTATCACTATCATCCATCCATCGATCTATTCATCCACTCACCCACCCATCCATCTCTACCTCTATCTCCATCCATCGCCTATAATCCTCTTTCTTCCTTCCTTCCTTCCTTCCTTCCTTCCTTCCTTCTTTCCTTCCTTCCTTCCTTCCTTCCTTCCTTTCTTCCTTTCTCTCTCTCTCTCTCTCTCCCTCCCTCCCTCTTTCTTTCTTTTTCTTTCTCTCCATCTTTCTTTCTTTCTTTTTCTTTTTCTTTCTTTCTTCTTTCTTTTTCTTCTTTCTCATCTAGAGTATTTATTTGTAGTCCTTGACTTACAACCATTCATTTAGTGACCATTCAAAAGTTACAATGGCACAGAAAAATGTGACTTATGACGGCTTTTCAGATGACCGTTGCAGAATTCCCTATGGCCAGGTGATCAAAATTTGGACACTTGGCAACTGGTTCGGATTTATGACGGTTGTAGTCTCCTGGGCCATGTGATCATCTTTTGTGACTTTCTGATAAGCAAAGTCAATGGAGAAGCCAGATTCACTTAACAACCGGGCTACTAACTTAAACCTGCTTAACAACTGTGCCAAGAAAAGTCGTAAGATGGGCAAAACTCACTTGTTTTGCTTCACAATAGAAATTTTGGCTTCAATTTTTCTTTGAAAGTCAAGGACTACCTCGATTTACCATTCTTGGCAACTTTAAGAAGTGTGGACTTCAAATCCCAGAATTCTCCAGCCAACATGCAGGCTGGGACATTCTGGGAATTGAAGTCCATACTTCTTAAAGTAGCCAAGGTTGAGAAACACTTAGGCTTCAAAAATTTTACCAAGGGATTTTGTGCCCGGTTGCTGGGTGGGTGTGGTCATGGTGGGCGTGGCCTAGTTGGCCTCCTGCACCATGGCGGTGGGGTGTGTATATGTTTGTTTGCCCTCCCCGGGCTCCGGAGGCTTTTCTCGAGCCTCCGGGAGGGTGAAAATGGCCTTCTCAGGCTCCGGAGGCCCTCTGGAGGTTGGAAACAGGCCCGTTTTCGGCCTTCCTGAATTTCCGGTAGGCCTGCACTCACCTGCATCCAAAATGGGCCATGTGGGGGCTCCTGGGAGGGGTGGGGCAAGGTGGGAGGGGCCAGCCAAGAGTGGGATTCGGAGATTCTCTGAACTGCACAGAATCTTTAAGATAAGAGTTTCTCCTGAACCCCCAGCAGCCCACCCCTGGAAACACTGCTCTAGGGTCCATTCAGGCTGGGTTCTGGAAAGAAGGACTATAACATTACCTGCTGAGAATGGTAAATAAGCTTCATTGTTCACAAAATTGCCTTCAGAATCAAGGAAATGCCCCGGATTGAATTTCCAAGGGGTTTCCCAGCACTCTGGATCATACAGCACAGAATGGGCATTGGGCAGCAGAAGGGTTCCCTGGAAGTAAAAAAAGAAAATAAATAATAACAAAGGAAATTATGAGTTCTTGTTTTATAAATTATCTGTTCAACCATCTCGAGAAGGAGGCCAACAATTCTTTCTTCCCAACAGTAAAGAAAGTTGATCTTAAGTATAAAGGCTACATCAGTTTTTCCCAATCTCTGCAACTTTACCGTGAGCGGACTTCAATTCCCAGAATTCCCTGGTCAGCATGTGTACAGGTAGTCCTCGACTTATGACTGTAATTGAGCTCGGCAATTAGGGTTATAAGTTGTCGTGGTCGTAAAGCGGTCGTGAAGCGGTCATCGCTTTAACCAGGCCTGTTTCTATGAACTTTTTTTTTGCTGTAGTTGTTAAAAGCAAATGCATCGTCTTTAAATGAATTGTTTGCTGAAGGCTGTTTTTTGCTGTAAACTGGAATTAAACGTCAGTTTTTGGCAAGAAAAAAAAATATCATAAATCATGGTCATGTCACCACAGGATGCTGCAAATAATGGTAAATGTGGGCCAGTTGCCGAGTGCCCAAATCTCAATCATGTAACTACAGGGCAACCAAAGTTGGAGCTTTGAAACCAGGTTTATAGAGGTGTCTTGTAACTTAGATTCATGGCTAATCAACTGATTGCAAACTGAGGGCAATCTGTAGATTTTGGCTCCCAAAATTCCCCAGCGAAATAAGATTTTGCTCTTACTTTTATCGGTTTGTTTTTTTTCAATTTACCGATTTTTATCTATGATTTTGCTCGTTGGCTTGAACTTTCCAAGTTAGCCTTTTGGTTTTGACAACAAGATGGACTTAGCAGAACAGAATATAGGGAGTCCTCGCGTTACGACAGTTCACTTAGTGGATGGTTCAAAGTTACGAACTGTTAATGAAAATGAACTGATTCATTTTTGAATCTGACCAAGAAGTAGGTTGTAAGGCATTTGACTTTATCAAATGCCTTACAATTGCCGAGCATCTTTTTGATCATGTGACCACAGAGACGGTGCAAAGGTCTTAAGTCTGAAAAACGCTCGTATGATCACTACAAACTTACAAACTGTTGTAATAAATCAAGGACTACCTGTCCTTACACAACACACTGACGCTGCTTACTTTTAACCTGTTTAATCTGACTTAGCATTTTGCAAACACAGCCTCATTTGGGATTCCGTCTATTGCAACCATGAAGAAAACAGTTCTTGCATCACTAAGCTGAATGTCAATTTTGCAAGTCCTTAGCTCTTATTATCTTGTGCTAGTAAGTGTCTCACGACAAGCTGTTGTGGATGAGCGGGGGGAGGGGGGAGAGAAAGAGAGAGATGTTTACCTTTCCAATTGGGAAGCCCTTGATAACAATGTCCTTCAGGCATATCCGTAAGGGTCCAGTGATCGTAACATTGCTGTAGCGGACGATTTCATGCAGCACGGCGTTCGTGTAGGGTAATCTGTTCCGATCCTCGTAGGTGATCACTTGAGAAGGCCCCAGAATGGCATCTATTTCATGGTGGATTTTGTCTATAGATAGATACATGACAGCGGGGCTGTCAAACTCGTGGCCCGGATACATCACACGCTGGCCATGCCTACGCCCAGTTTAGCAAAAAGGGGGGGAAAGTCATGATATATCACGTGACGACGACATGACGATGCAAATTTGACAGCCCTGCATTACAGGTTATCTTAATCTTGCCTTTGCCATTTTCTCTCCTGATTCCTGCGATATGTGATTAATTTCTTTCATTTGGGACATAGTTCATTGTTCTTTATATTGCTCCAATGAAGCAACGTGCAGCGGTATCTCAGTACTCGTTGTTACTTCATTCCGGGAAGCACGATAAGTACTAAAAATGTTGAGTACTAACTAAATCACATGACCTACCTGTGACCCTTTATTTTGGCCAGAAGAGGTAGGGGATCATGGGCAGAGGGGAGTTTCAGCAGGTTCTGACCAGTTCTGGAGAACCGGTAGCGGAAATTTTGAGTAGTTCGGAGAAACGGTAGTAAAAATTCTGACTGGCCCCGCCCCCATCTATTCTCTGCCTCCCGAGTCCCAGCTGATCGGGAGGAAATGGGGATTTTGCAGTATCCTTCCCCTGGAGTGGGGAGGGAATGGAGATTTTACAGTATCCTTCCCCTGCCACGCCCACCAAGCCCACCTACCAAGCCATGCCCCACCCATTAAGCCACACCCACAGAAAAAGTAAAAAAAATTGAAACCCACCACTGGTCACGAGGCAACCAACAGTGACAAATACTAGCTTGCACGTTGAGTATCAGGAAAAACAACAAGTATTGGGACAAGATTTTAGCTTCAAAATGTGTTGAGGACAGCTGGTCCTCAGTTTACAACAGTTCATTTAGTGGCCGTTCAAAGCTACAACGGCACTGAAAAAAGTGACTTAGGAACATTTTTCACACTTACGACCATTGTAGCATCCCCATGGTCACATGATCAAAATTCAGATGCTTGGCCACGGATTCATGTTTATGATGGTTGCAGTGTCCCCGGGAGTCATGTGATCCCCTTTTGAGAACTTCTGACAAGCAAAGTCAGTGGGGAAGCCAGATTCACTTAACAATCATTTCACTTGTTTAACAACTTCAGTGATTCGCTTAAGAACAGCAGCAAGGAAGGTCATACAATGGGGCAAAACTCACTTAACAACTGTCTTGCCTAGCAACAGGGGCTCCATTATGGTCGTAACTCAAAGACTACCTTTATATAAAATCATCCGATATAATGGAGTAGTGAAACACGCTGATCCATTAAAATTCATGATGATCACGATGTGTGATTTCACCTGCTAAATCTTTATCAGATCTTTACCCCAGCTGGTTAAGAGTGTTGGGTGAAGACCATTGGGCCTTCAGTTTGCAAGACATTTGTGATTCTACAATAACATCTAATTTTTCTTGATTAGCCTGGTGTCAACTCGCAAAGCATCCCTGGCCTACTCTCAAGTTGCCATAAGCAAGGGGGGATGGGAAACTGATGAAACGGCACAGAAGCCAAAGACAGATTCGCATTCCAGACTTATCTCTCTCAAGGCTGTATCCCAGGGTTACCCACAGAGCCAGAGGGAAGTGGTCTCTACAACCCGGGAAATTGCTCTGTTGCCGAATGTGATTGATGACACACCCTGGGGGAGGGGAGGGGGGAAATAGGGTCATGATTAGGGTGTAAATTATGTAGGGTCAGAGCTGGCTTCACTTGGGAACGTGCTGAGATGAAGCTCCTAATACACAACTGGATTTCTTTTGAAGCTTGGCTCGAGGCTCATGACACCTGGATATTTTTGAACAGAGAGGAGAGGAGAGGAGAGGAGAGGAGAGGAGAGGAGAGGAGAGGAGAGGAGAGGAGAAGAGAAGAGAAGAGAAGAGAAGAGAAGAGAAGAGAAGAGAAGAGAAGAGAAGAGAAGAGAAGAGAAGAGAAGAGAAGAGAAGAGACGAGACGAGACCTTGGAGGTCTTCCAATCCAACCTCTGCCCAAGGCAAGAGAACTTATTGCAACATGGTTGTCCATCTTTTCATGAAGAACTTCCAATGATGGAGCAACTTCAACTCTTGGAGGCAAGCTGTTCCATTGATTAATTGTTCTCAGCAAATTTCTCCTTAATTCAAAGTTGGAGCTCTCCTTAATGAGCTTCCACCCATTGCCTGTTGTCCTACCTTGACCCCCTCTTCTCTGTGACAACCCTTCAAGTACCAGAAGACGGCTATCATGTCACCCCTAGTTCTTCCCTTCGTTGAGCTAGATATACCTAGTTCTCATAATTGTTCATTGTAGGGTTTAGTTTAGCCTGCAGACCTCTAATCATTGTTGTTGTCTTCTCTGCATTTTTTTGAAGGATCTCAGCTTCTTCTTTGCAACATGGTGACCAGAATTGTGTGGCCTCTCTAGTGCAGTATAAAGCAATACTAACAGTTTATGTGATCTTGATATAACTTGACCAGATACAGGCAATCCTCAACTTAACGACCACAATTGAGTCCTGTTGTTATGTGAGACCTTTGTTAAGTGAGCTTTGCCCCACTCTACGACCTTTCGGGCCATGGTTGTTAAGGGGATCACTGCCGTTAATAAGTTAGTAACCTGGTTGTTAAGTGAATCTGGCTTCCCTGTTGACTTTGCATGTCGGAAGGTCTCAACAGGGGATCCCGTGACCCCCGGGGGACACTGCGACCGTCATAAATGTGAATCAGTTGCCAAGCATCTGAATTTTGATTGTGTGACCATGGGGATGATGCAACGGTCGTAAGTGTGAAAAACGGTCCTAAGTCACTTTTTTTCAGGGCCATTGTAACTGTTCTGACCCAGCCTTTGCAAGCAATGAGACACCACTTACTCATGAGTAAAACAAACCCCCTTTCCCCTTAAAACAGGGCACGAACAGTCTCTGTTCACACGAAAACTCAGGATAAAAAAAGTCTTCAATGATTAAGCCAACCAGAAAGAGTCTCTGTTCACACCGGCTGAGGCAAATGTACTACCTATTGTTTCCCCTCAGGGAAACTTCGTCGGCACCTCAGATGGAGAAATTAGTCCCGACAAATCTGGTTCTGGGAAAGGAATCTAACTTGACTGATACTATTGATACTTGATACTATTTATTTCGCAGCTGGGGAGGGGCTGGCTAGCATCTATTACTTCTTTGCCCCGAGAGCCGGCTTATTGGCTTCTGTTGCTCTCCTCTCCTCTCCTCTCCTCTCCTCTCCTCTCCTCTCCTCTCTTCGCATTTGCGCATCTGGGATTGGCCCCATCTGTTCCTCCCCCTCACTCAACTCAGGCCCTGAAGACAGCTGTCTCTCCACTGGGGGAGGACAGAAGACCACGACTCTGCCTCTGCCTCTGCTTCTGCTTCCTCATCAGAGCCTTCCAAAGGCTCCGAAGCCAGCCCAGGCTCCCCCTCCCCCTCCCCCTTCTCTGAATCTGCTGCTAGCTCTGCCAACAACAGTAACGTTTGAATAGTCACTAAATGGAGTGTTGTAAACTGAGGGCTACCTGAATATCACATTGACCCAGTGAACAGACACCCACATTCCCAAAGCCTTGGCAGCTGCATTCACGTGCCTTGCACATCTGGATATTTGAGCAAATAAAGGAGGCCCCAGTACAAAGTGGTAGAGCTGGTCTCTGTTCCTCCAATCAACAGGTCGACAATAGTTTGAACCATGTTTTCCTGGCTGAAAATGGAACCAGGGTCGTTTTTGCTCTGGAAAATAAGAGAAAAGGCCGATAAGCAGGAGATTTTTCATTAGATCTGCCCGTTGAAAGGATAAAAGTATTCCTGTTGAAAGAGAACAAAACATGCGGGGTTCTCAGTCTTTCTCACTGTCAGCCTTCCCAGTTAGACCAGACACGGCCAGATACAGGTAGCTCTTGACGTACGACCATAATTGAGCTAAAATTTCTGTTCCTAAGTGAGATGGCTAAGTGAATTTCACCCCATTTTACCACCTTTCTTGCTACAGTTGTTAAGGGAAACGCTGCCGATGTTAAGTGAGTCACATGGTTGTTAAGTGAATCCGGCTTCCCCATTGACTGCGCTTGTCAGAAGGGCGCAAAAGGGGATCACGTGACCCCCGGGGACACTGCAACCTTCATAAATATGAGCCGGTTGGAGGGTGTGGCCAGCATTGGGCAATATGGTGTGGATTCTGGAGCTCCAGAAGAGCACTGATATCTCAGCCGATTTTGGGGATCCCTAGGGAACATAGCTGTCTTGTAGGGTCAGTGAAGAAAGAAGGGGCAGGCTGGCATGGATAGGGAAAGAGCAAGTTCCCTGAAGTGCCGGCATTAGTCTTCGACCCGTCGGTGAAGGAAGGTAGCCATGGAGCTAAATGAACTGTTGTAAGTTGAGGACTACTTGTAAACTCATTCTGCTTTGTTGTAAGGTTACATTTACAGATTCACTGGCCCACCCACGATCGCTGCTACCTGTTCGTGTGAACCGGTACGAACCGGCTCAATATCACCTCTAATCCAGATAATAGCTGACTCCAAGGCTCTTGTTTTTCTGCAGACATTTCATTACTCAACTAGGTAATGTCATCAGTGCTAGTAAGGAGTGAGATTTGTAGACAGGAGGAGGAAGATCAGGAGGAGGGTATCCCTCCTTGGTACCCTCTGAGGTTGGTTTTCTCGTGGATATTTCAGCACCCAACCTGGTAACGTTATCAGTGCTAGTAAGGAGTGAGGTTTGTAGACAGAAGGAGGAGGAGGAGGATCAGGAGGAGGAGGATTTCATTACCCAACTAGGAACATTGATTTTGCCTGGTTGATAATGAAACTTCTGCAAGAAAACAACCAAACGCGGAGAGCACCAAGGACCCCACAGTAAAGATGGTGGCCACAACTCTGAGATTACAAACACCATCTTGGCCTGGGCCCCTCACTACATGCCCCTGGCTACCCTGTCCCTAGCCAAGACAGCGAGTCACCGAGAACTGGGGAGGCTGAGCCGAACAAGAAGCTACACAGAAGCCTTCTCCTTGCCTTGGATGTGAACTCCAGATAGGAGTCAATCAGATCCTGTGGTTCGTTGCCTTCTTCCCATCTCTCCTTGCGACTCTCCATCTTGTCGTTGACGAAATTGTGCAAGAATTCGTTGTGTTCAAACAACTCCTGGTAAGGCTTCCGAAATTTCTGCATAATTATGGGGAAAGAGTCGTAGGCCTACAGCAAGGCAGCAAAATGGAGACAAAGGAGAATTAAGTGAGAATCAGGGATGGGCTGCTGAGGATTCACAGAAGTTTGGGAGACTCTCTAGCGAAGATTCTGTGCAGTTCAGAGGACCCCCAAATCCCACTCCTGGCTGGCCCCACCCCTCCCAGGAGTCCCCACATGGCCCTTTTTGGATGCAGGTAAGTGCAGGGCACGTACAGAGCAGTTGGCCCCCAGTTCGCATCAGTTCTATGGAACCAGTTGTAAAACCGGTGGGAGGCTCCACCCACCAACCCCGACGTCATCAAAATGCTTCTGCACATGTGCAGAAGAGTGCATGCGAGCAAAATGAGCACACGCATGGCCCCGTTGCGAACCGGTAGTAAAGGTAGGTAGAACCCACCCCTGACACAGAGGCTCTGGGAAGGTGAAAAACGGGCCTACTAGAAGTTCGGGAAGGCTAGAAACAGGCCTGTTTCTAGCCTCCAGAGGGCCTCCGGAGCCTGGGGAGGCCGTTTTTGCCTTCCCGGAGGCTCGAGAAAAACCTCTGGAGCCTTGGGAGGGCAAAAACACACACACACACCCGCCGTGGTGCAGGAGGCTGACTAGGCCACGCCCACCATGGCCATACCCACCCAGCAACTAGACAGAGAACCCCTTTCTAAAATTTTTGAGGCCCATCCCTGGTGAGAATTCATCGCCAGACTGGCTGTTGGGTGATTTCCTCATCCTGCAGTGCTTCTTCCAAAGTGGGGGATTTATTTCATTTAAACCAGGAGACTCCAATTTCGGCAACTTTATGACTTGTGGACTTCAACTCCCAGAATTCCTCAGCCAGCACAAGTTGCCAAAGTTGGAGACCTGGCTGAGGAATTCTGGGAGTTGAAGTCCACAAGTCGTAAAGTTGGTGAGGTTTACCCTGGATTAGATGTTATCTCCTTCAAGAAGAGATTGGACTGCCATTTGTCAGAAATGGTGTAGGGTCTCCTGCTGAGCGGGGGGTTGGACTAGATGACCTATAACAGTGATGGCTAACCTCTCCTAAGTAGGGGGAGTGTGGTGGGGGTCACATGCAAGCGTGCCCCCATCCATAATTCTATGTGCCCCGCCTCCCCATGCTCCCCCCGCTTTTGGCATGTGATGGTACGGTTTTTGCTCTCCCCAGGCTCCAGAGCCTTTCTAAAAGCCAGGGGAGGGCAAAAATGACCTTCCCCACCCACTCAGAGGCCCTCCGGAGGCTGGAAACAGTGTGTTTCCTGACTTCTGGTGGACCCAGAAGGCCCGAAAATCAGCTGGCTGGCACACGCATGCGTGCCGGAATTGAGTTCGTGTGCCCACTGATATGGCTCTGCATGCCACCTGTGGCACCCGTGCCATAGGTTCGCCATCACGGACCTATAAGATCCCTTCCAACTCTGTTAATCTGTAATCTTTAATCTAAAGTCTTTTTCAAACCCTTTCATTCTACTCTTCTATGGAAAGACGAGGTGCGGTGAAACAGGTGATCGGTCTCACCTGTAGAATGAGCAGGTGAGCAGACCAAGTATAGGTAACCCTCAACCTACGACCACAACTGAAGCCACAATTTATGCTGAGAAATTTGTTAAGTGAGTTTGCTCCATTTGACTACTATTCCTGCCTCCTTTGTTAAGGGAATCCTTGCAGTTCTTAAATTAGTAACTGTTGTGGTCCGCCAGCAGCCTGCAGAGCTGGCAGTGGAGTCAGACAGTGAGGAGGCTGAGGAAGAACATGGGCCAATCCTGGAGGCTGGGGAAGGCCCGGATGAGGGCTCTGTGTCGAGGCAGAGATGGGGCCAGGGCCATCGGGGAGTGATGTGCGGACTCCGGAGCCTCCAGAGGCTGACAGCAGAGAGGCAGAGAAACAGGAGGATCCTGTTCCTAGTGCATGTATGAGAAGAGCTGCCAGAAGGCAAGAGCAGCTAAAGCAAAGAGGATGACTCAGGAGTAAGGCCAGGAGATGATTGGCCCCTCCCAGAAGGCTTAAAAGACCAGCAACGGCTCTTGGGCTCCTTTGTCTGGAAAACAAGGTTGATAGATTTGTTTCTTGTCTTGCTGCATTTATTTCTTGTCGGTGTCTTCTGCTCCTGAACTTTTGCCAAGAAAAGCCTTTGGCAGGTTGCCTAATTAGACCAAGGTTGGTGATAAGGCTGAAGAATTGTGTTACGAAGAATTTGTTTTGAATTAGTTTGGACTACGCTGAGAATGAGTTAATTCTCAGCTGTTCTAATAAAGTCTGTTTGTTTTTTGGAACTGTTTTGCATTTAATATTAACTACGTGGGCTGAGTCACAACAGGAAAATGGTTGTTAAGTGAATCAGGCTTCCCCACGGACTTGGTTTGTCAGAAAGGTCACAAAAGGGGATCACGTGACTCCGGGATGCTGCAACCGTCACAAATACGAGTCAGTTGTCAAACCATCTGAATGGAAGTCACGTGACCAGAGAGATGCTGCAGCGGTCATAAGTGTGAAACATGGTCATAGGCCACTTTTCTTCAGCGCCGTTGTAATGTTGCACCATCGCTAAATGAACTGTTGTAAGTTGAGGACGACCTGTATTTGGGCTTTAAAAATAAATAAGTCCCCTCCCACAGGCTCCGTTTTCGCTGGCAGAGGGCTAGCAAACCAAACTCAAAACAAAACGAAAGGAGAAATGTTTCCCCCTTTTGCATTTGAGCATGCAAGAAGGGACAGGAAAGGAGAAAAGGAAAGACGAAAGACGAAGAACAAGAAGAGAAGATGGGAAAAGAGGAAGGAAGGAAAAAGAAGGAAAGAAGGGAAAGAAGAAGAAAGGAGAAGGAAGAGGGAAAGAAAGAGAAGAGAAGAGAAGAGAAGAGAAGAGAAGAGAAGAGAAGAGAAGAGAAGAGAAGAGAAGAGAAGAGAAGAGAAGGAAGGAAGGAAGGAAGGAAGGAAGGAAGGAAGGAAGGAAGGAAGGAAGGAAGATTATAAAGAGAATGAGGGAGGGTCTGAGGGGAGTTCTGCCTTAGCACTTGGCCACCACAGGAGTGGTGGGTTTCAAAAAAATTTACTACCCGTTCTGTGGGTGTGGCTTGGTGGACGTGGCAGGGGAAAGATAGTGTAAAATCTCCATTCCCACCCCAATCCAGGGGAAGGATACTGCCTGAGTTGCGTAGGGGAGTAATGCCTCCTACAAAAGCAGCATTTAAGATCCAGCTGCTGCAATTACTTGCGAGTTCAATCCCAGGCAGGCTCAAGGTCGACTCAGCCTTCCATCCTTTATAAGGTGGGTAAATTGAGGACCCAGTTTGTTGGGGGCAATAAGCTGACTTTGTATAAAATATAAATATACAAAAGTATGAAGGCTATTGCTTAACGCATTGTAAGCCGCTCTGAGTCTCTGGAGAGGGGCGGCATATAAATCAAATTAAAAAAAAAAAACCCCATTTCCTCCAGATCAACTGGGACCGGGGAGGCAGAGAATAGATGAGGGTGGGGCCAGTCAGAATTTTTACTACCGGTTCTGTGTACGTGGCTTGGTGTGGCATAGCTTGGTGGGTGTGGCATGGCTTGGTGGAGGCGGCTTGGTGGATGTGGCAGGGGAAAGATACTATAAAATCTCCATTCCCTTCCCAATCCAGGGGAGGGATATTGCAAAATCCCCATTTCCTCCAGATCAACTGGGACCGGGGAGGCAGAGAATAGATGGGGGCGGAGCCAGTCAGAATTTTTACTACCGGTTCTCTGAACTACTCAAAATTTCCGCTACCGGAAATTTCGGTTCTCCAGAATTGGTCAGAACCTGCTGAAACCCGCCTCTGCACCATAGGTGCCCCTGACAGGAGTGACGTTGAGCTGGCCGCACACACACACACCCTGGCCACACCCACCCTGGCCACGCCCCTCTGAAGTCAAATACAACCCTCAATGAAACGGCCCTCAATGAAATTGAGTTTGACACCTCTGATCTATATGGTCACAATAGCTCCAGGCCTTGAAAGCCCCGAATTGGACCAACTCCAACTGAGAGACATCCACAAAGGAGTAACGAGAGATACAGCACTCACCCTGCCCCAGACGTCACCAGAAATGTAGACAATCAAGTGGGTAGCTTTTAATAATTTGTTGAAATGGGCATCCTCTTCGGAAAAACGATGACCGAACACAAAATTGCATATAATGTTTGAGACCGCTTTGACTATAGGAATTCGGGGGTCAAAGGGCGATCCTGGGAAGGGAGAAAATAAAGATTTGTGTTCACACAGGGAGACTTGATCTGAAGGAGTGGCTGGATTCATTCATATACTGTATACATACATACATACATACATACAACTCATTAATATAGATTATCTATTTATCTATCTATTTATCCATTCCTTAGCCCTCTCTTTCTTTCTCTCTCATCTATCTATCTATCTATCTATCTATCTATCTATCTATCTATCTATCTATCTATCTTTCTCTATCTATCTATCTATCTATCTATCTATCTATCTATCTATCTATCTATCTCTACCGTATGATCTCGCCTCTCTATCTCTCTTCTCTCTCTATCATCTATCTGTCTATATATCCATCCATCCATCCATTCATCCATCTCTCTCTCTCTCTCAATCTATCATATGATCTCTATCTCTTTCTCCCTCTCTATCATCTATCTATATCCATCCATCCATCCATCCATCCATCCATCCATCCATCCTCTCTCTCTGTCTCTCACTCATCATCTATCATCTATCTAAGTTCCATGCATTTTGGGGAAAACCACATGTCACATTATTTATCATTTTCTTCCTCTCAGATGGTTTTCTAATGTCCCAATCTCTCCTTGAGAGTCAGATATATCCTGGTGGTCTCCTTTCCAAGTATTAACCAGGCTGAAATATGCTTCAATGCTACAAGCTATGGCTAACTGCTGCCACTCGACTGGGCATAAATGAGACATAACGAAGTTTAAAAGAAGAGCAATGGGAGGGCGGGGTGGGGGTGGGGAATCCCAACATCAACCTGGACCATTGCAAGGTTGCTCACTGCTGCTTTATTGCGCAAGGAAGGGGGGAAAAAAAGAGAGATCACCTTCCTTGCTCTTAAACACCTTCAGAAGATGATGTGCCTCCTCCTGGATCTGGTTCTCCAAGATCTTCTTTCCCACACCGAGATTTCGCAGCGTCGTCATGACAAAGCGCTTCTGCTGTTTCCAGATGGGGCCAGAGGTCAGAAAGACACCTGCAGATGACGAAGTTGGAACATCTGATATTTGAGTACAAGATCTTGGCACAACAACTGGGTCCCCTAAGGCGCTTTTTCAAGAGGCAAGTGGACTTCCTTTGTTTTTCCTTGAAGATGCTTCACTTCCCATCTAAGAAGCTTCTTCAGTTCTTCTTCAGATAGATAGACTGATAGATAGACAGACAGACAGACAGGCAGATATGATAGAGAGAGTGAGAGAGAGAGATGATAGATACATAGGGTAGGTAGAGATAGATAGATAGATGACAAATAGAGATGATAGAAATAGAGACTGAGAGTTGATATACATAGATTCATAGATAAAAATAGATAGATGGTAGGTAGGTAGGTATGTAGATAGAAGAGATACGTAGGTACGTAGATAGGATAGATAGATAGATAGATAGATAGATAGATAGATAGATAGATAGATAGATAGAGAGTGAGAGTGAGAGAGAGATGATAGATGATAGATACATAGATACATAGGGTAGGTAGAGATAGATATAGAGACAGTTAGATGATAGACAGAGATGACAGAAATAGAGAGAGCTGATATACATATTCATAGATAGAAATAGATAGATGATAGATAGATAGATAGATAGATAGATAGATAGATAGATAGATAGATAGATAGATAGAAATAAATAGATGATAGATAGACAGATGATAGGCAGGCAGGCAGGCAGACACATAGATACACAGACAGATGATAGATAAATGATAGAGATAGATAGATAGATAGATAGATAGATAGATAGATAGATAGATAGATAGATGAAAGAAAGAAGGAAGGAAGGAAGAAAATAAAGTAAGTAAGTAAGTAAGTAAGAAAGGAAGGAAGGAAGGAAGGAAGGAAGGAAGGAAGGAAGGAAGAAAGAAAGAAAGAAAGAAAGAAAGAAAGAAAGAAAGAAAGAAAGAAAGAAAGAAAGAAAGAAAGAAAGAAAGAAAGAAAAAGAAAGAAAGATACTTCTTGAAAAAGCATCTTTGGACATTCATGGATGACTGATTTCCATAGACAACAAGAGGTTCTTTTATCTTGGTTTGTTTCAACTGTGACCAACTATAGTTGTTATAACCAGTGGTGGGTTTCAATTTTTTTTACTACCGGTTCTGTGGGTGTGGCTTGGTGGGCATGGCAGGGGAAGGATACTGTAAAATCTCCATTCCCTCCCCACTCCAGGGGAAGGTTACTGCAAAATCCCTATTCCCACCTGATCAGCTGGGACTCTGGAGGTGGAGAATAGACGGAGGTGGGGCCAGTCAGAGGTGGTACTTACCGGTTCTCCGAACTACTCAAACTTTCCGCTGCTGGTTCTCCAGAATTGGTCAGAACCTGCTGAAACCTACCTCTGATTATAACCATGCTCTATTGCAATCTTTCTGAGCCTTGACAACTTTAAGATGAGTGGACTTCAATTCATCTTAAACATGCTGCCTGGGGAATTCTGGCAGTTGATGTCCATCCACCCAGTTCAAGTTTCCAAGGTGGAGAAACACTGCTCTGTTGAATAATATTTTTTTTTAAAATTTGATTTATATGCCGCCCTTCTCCGGAGACTCAGGGCAGCTTACAATGCGTTAAGCAATAGCCTTCATACTTTTGTATATTTTTATACAAAGTCATCTTATTGCCCCCACAAACTGGGTCCTCAGTTTACCTACTTTAGAAAGAATGGAAGGCTGAGTCTGGTGAGCCTGATGAGCCTGGTGAGATTCGAACTTATAGTAATTGCACAGTTGGTGTTAATCACAAGGCACAATGCTGTTCTGTCCCCGACCCCATGCACACACACCAACAAGCGTTCCGAAGTTAATGAGCAAACCAGCCGGTAAAAACCTAGTGGCTGCCTGCCAAGAATTTATTAGTTACAAAGAGGAGAGATAACTTCTCTCCATTTCTGGCACATCAAAGGTAAGCAGCTCAGTATTTACAATTCAGTCCAGAGATAATTCCAGTCTTTAAAATAAGAGTCCGACAATGCAGAATGGCGTGGAAGCTTTCAGCTTTGTTCGTCACAAGGTTTGACTGGCCACCACGCTCCCTCTTATATCCTATGGGGTGTGGTCCAGTGACTCAGCTAATCTCTGGCACGCCTTCCCTTCTGCTGTGCACGTTTCTCCCTGCGTTGCTGTCGAGGATCCAGACAGCACTTATCTCCCTTGTCGCTGTCCACCTGTGGCTGCGGGGACGTGCTTGGCTCTGGGCCTATCTCTTGCCCTTTGGTGTCCTCCAGGGGCATTGCCAGAGAGGAGGGTCCTCAGAGGGTGGTCTTGCCAACTCCTCCCTTTCAATCTCGGAGTCCTCTCCTGACGATGACACAGGCTCAGGCAACGGAGCCACAACAAATGCATTAGTCTGCTGAGCTATCCAGGCAATAAATTGCTGTGGGTTTTTTTAGCTTTTGATCATCTCTTTTAAATGATATATAGATCTTGTTTACCTCTATGTGCCCATCGATGGCTGATTTGTCTGCACGCCAGACTTCCAGGAATTCTCTAGCAATTTTGCCTTGGTCAAGGTGCTTCCACCTTCCCAGTTTAAACTATGATTAAGTCTATCAATGTGTTGTACAATTAAGGAGTTTTCACCATGTCTTCTGACAGCTAGTCGGTGTTCATGGATGTGCTTTGTAGTCTTCTGCCTGTCTCTACTACTTAAATGCTGTTACAGTCCTTACACTGTATGTTTTTTTTTTTTTTAAATTTGATTTATATGCCGCCCTTCTCCGAAGACTCAGGGCGGCTTACAATGCGTTAAGCAATAGCCTTCATACTTTTTGTATATTTTTATACAAAGTCAGCTTATTGCCCCCACAAACTGGGTCCTCAATTGACCTGCCTTAGAAAGGATGGAAGGCTGAGTTAACGTTGAGCCTGGTGGGATTCGAACGGGTGTAATTGCAGACAGCTGGATGTTAATTACGATGCTTAGTCTGCAGAGCTAAACAATGTTATTGATGGCTCCTGTTTTTTCATTTCTTTTTGGGGTACCGGGCCTTTTGGTTTGAGACAGGGGTGAAATCCAGCAGTTTCTGACAGTAGTGGAATTTTTGAGTTGTTTGGAGAACCGGCAAATACCAGCTCTGGCTGGTCCTAGAGTGGGGTGGGAATGGAGATTTTGCAATATTCTTCTCCCAGGAGTGGTGAGGGAATGGGGATTTTGCAGTATCCTTCCCTGCCAGGCCCACAGAACCGGTAGT
This sequence comes from Masticophis lateralis, assembly GCA_030761175.1. Classification (NCBI taxonomy): domain Eukaryota; kingdom Metazoa; phylum Chordata; class Lepidosauria; order Squamata; family Colubridae; genus Masticophis; species Masticophis lateralis. Next base: position 5,270,493 of record JAUDYJ010000005.1, on the reverse strand, counting down.
AAAAAAAAAAAATGAATTTCACCACTGGTTTAAGATATCTTCTTTGCTCTTCTAACAAAGGAGGTAATAAGAGAATTTTGATCATACTGGGTGTGTTCCACAGATGGCATGCAGACCTGCGACAATTTAATATCTGTACCGTATGTATGTATGCAGAAATGTAATATCTCACGTTTCTTTGCTCTGTCTGAAATTTTAATCCATTTCCCTGCTTTAAACTTTAGGTATTCCGCATAATTTTCAAAGCTCTCTTCAACCACAGAAATGTTTCAGGGAGACTAGAGAAGGGTCAGTAGTAAAAGCCATCCACAACTTGGGTCACATGCAGGGGTTTGGCTGCTGGGAGTTCGGAGGGGTTTGGGAGAACCTCTAGCTAAGATTCTGTGCAGTTTGGAGAACCCCCAAATCCAGTGATGGGATTCAATTTTTTTAACAACCGGTTCTGTGGGCGTGGCTTAGTTGGGGGTGTGGCTTGGTGATCATGTGACCGGGTGGGTCGTGGCTAGCTGGTCATGTGACTGTGTAGGCGTGGCTAGTTGGTCATGTGACGGGGTGGGCGTGGCTATGTGCATAGGGACTACTCAGAGGGCTGAAAAAAGTCATTTCTGACTGGTCCTCGCATTTTTGACCGGTCCTCGCACTTATGACCATCCTCACATTTATGCCCGTTGCGGCATTCTTGACAACCATGTCAGTCATTTCACAACTGCTTCTCTACAAGACAGGGCAGAAAACGTAAAATGTGAGGACAGTCGTAAGTTTGAGGACTGGTCAAAAGTGCGAGGACCAGTCAAAAATAACTTTTTCAGCCCTCTGAGTAATCCCTATGCACATAGCCATGCCCACCCGGTCACATGACCAGCTAGCCACGCCCACCCAGTCACATGACCAGCTAGCCACGCCCCACCCAGTCACATGATCACCAAGCCACACCCCAACTAAGCCACGCCCACAGAACCGGTTGTTAAAAAAATTGAATCCCACCATTGACTGTAGGGATGCTACGAAGGCAGTGGTGGGTTGCTACCAGTTCACACACCAGCCCAGAAGCGCCGCACAAGCGCCACGAGCGAACCGGTAGCGACGGGATTTGGAACCTGCCTGCCCCTGTATAAAGGTCATAACTATGAAAAACGGTCATAAGTCACATTTTTCAGTCCTGTTGTAACTCTAAACAGTGTAAACCGAGGATTACCTATACTCTCAGCCCAGCATTTCTCAAAGGGGTTGCTGTTTTTCTGGGATGAGTTAAGGGAGTTAATATGTGCCGCCTTAAAGGAAAGACATCCAAGCATCAACATAAAATAAAAATAACTGTGCTTAAAGGCATTGCAATTATGCCTCAAAACTGCGTTGTACCATTTCTATGGAGAAGTTCAGAACCGACCTTTCTCACCCATCAGATCCACAAACAAAGGGGTCAAGGCCCTTCCAGAGGTCTCCTCCGAGTAAGTGACGAGTCCTTCTTTCACGGCCTTGTAGCCATTCAGCACAACCACCGGCGAGGTCCCCAGCCAAATGGTGTAGATATTCCCATAGAGGCTTTTTAACTGAAAGATAGAATGAGCGTGTAAATGAGAAAAACTGTGTAATGGTTTGAGAGAGGGAGGGAGGATTATTTATCTATTCTCCAAAGTACCTGAGGGTGGAACAAGAAGCAATGGGTGGAAAGTAATCAAGCAGAGAAGCAACCTGGAACTAAGGAGAAATTTCCTGACAGGTGTGTTGCAGGGATGGGTTCTTAATTTTTTTTACTACCGGTTCTGTGGGCGTGGCTTATCTTGTGGGCGTGGCTTGGTGGGGGGGTAATGTGATGGTGGGCATAGCCAACTTCTTTTTTTTTACTTTTAAAAACATTTTTTTTAAAGTAAAAAAAATGCTTTTAAAAGTCTCTGACGATCCCAGTTCTCCGAACTACTACAAATTTTTACTACCGGTTCTTGCGAACTGGTGGGAACCGAGAGCAACCCACCACTGATGTGTTGGCCTGGACACAGGTCACCCCTCCCCACCAAACCAGCTATACAGGTCAGTGGTGGTTTCCTCCCAGTTCCGCCTGGTTCCGCCGAGCTGGTTCCGCTGAGCGGTGACGATATGACGTCACCGAACAAGTTCTGCCCCCCCGCCCCCCGCCCCCCAACCCTCGTGTTATTCTTACCTTTTATTTTGCCCCCCCCCAATCTACTGCTGCCCAGCTGATGAGCTATAAGGAAAAAAACTGTTTAAACTCTTGCCGTGGGGCTTCAAAGGGCCGCCCTACAGCTGATCAGTGGTAAAAGGCAGTTTGGTGGTAGACCGGTGCCTCCAAAAACAAATGAGTAAACTGGTATAGCTCTGCAAGCAGTTAAAAGCCTGGTAGACCAGTACCTCTGCTAAATCCTAAAGAATTGTCACATGACCATCAAGCCACGCCCACAAAATAAGCCACGCCCACAGAACCGGTAGTAAAAAAATTTAGAACCCACCCCGATACAGGTCGTCTTCAACTTGTGACCATAATTGAGCCCACATTTCTGTTGCTATGTGAGACAGTTGTGAAGTGACCTTTATTCCATTTTTATGACCTTCCTTGCCACAGTTGTTAAGTGGATCACTGCAGTTGTTAAGTTAGTAACTTGGTTGTTAATCTTCGGATGTTAATTCAATCCTATCATCTGTACATTTTCCCATTGTTCCAACTGTTTATTATCACCAAAAAGCCTTAGCCTCCTTTGTGTTACATGCTGTCACTTGTTCTCCTGTTTCAAATTTCAAGAAGGGCTTATCTATTTCAGGTAGATCATTTTTACCCCGTTCTATTGTGAAGTCGGTTTTATAGAGCTCCTAAATTCTTTAATGCCTACTTTAAATCTTTCTGTTAATTGTAGATAAGAGAACCAACTAGATCCCTCTGCAACTTACTTCTCGTGGCTTTATTTTAGGTCACATGATCAGAACAATCGAGGCTGTGAATTCGATCCTAGGTAGAGGGAGCTATTTCACTCTCTGGGCACAATGAGAATATATCTGCTGTACAAAACTCCGCATTGGTGACAGGAAGGGTATCCGGCCAGTAAATACTCTTCTAGCTCCATTCAGTAGCCCAGACTCCACCCCGCAAAGGATTATGGGGTCCTTAAAAGATGTTGATGATAGGACTGAAGTTTATACTGTTATAAACGTAAAGAGAATTTTTATAAAATGACATACCACTGGTGTAGATCACCAGAAGAGAAATTGTCAGGAATGTATAAAAGTTATTTAAATTTATGAGAAGAAGGAAGAAAGGGAGGAGGGGGGGGGGTGAGGAAGGAAGGAAGGAGGGTGAAGTAGGATGAAGGGAGGGAGGGAGGAGGAGGGAGGGAGGAAGGAAGGAAGGAAGGAAGGAAGGAAGGAAGGAGGGAAGGAGGAGGGGAAGGAGGGAGAAGGAGGAGGGGATGGGAGGAAATAGGAGGGAGGGAGGAAGGAGGGGAAGGAAGGAAGGAAGGAAGGAAGGAAGGAAGGAAGGAAGGAAGGAAGGAAGGAAGGAAGCAAGCCATACTGTCATCAGATACAGGGGAACTCCAAGCTGTTGTAGAAAGTTAAAGTTATATATTTCCAGGAACTTGCTGGTTTATTTAAACTCTAAACATATTTTTACCCGCATCATGGTTATTTGTTTATCCATTTGCTTTATCTGATCATCCATTTCAAGTATATGACTCTTGGCAGCTCGCAACATTAAAAACAAATAAGAATACATACAATATCAAACTAAACCGAGAAATAAAATGGGCAGTTGCTAGAGAATCAGAAAAAGCCCTCAGCGTATCCTTTGTCGGGTGGCCACAAAGAGACAACTTCCACACAAAAACCTAACATTCCCCCAAGTCAGTTCTATGCTACGTTCACACATCCTATTAAACCCCGATGTTCTGTGAATCCACTCATTTTGGTTCATTGACGATTCAGAGGAGCTGAGATTTTGGAAAGACCATTTAACCCCTGACCTAACCACCTGAATTTACTTGGGCAGAGTGAACTCATGTCCGCGGTTGTTGGGAGATTGATTTCTTGCTTGCGTTCAGAGTCCACAATAAGGCACAAATGGTTCATGCCTTCGAATTGGCCAAACATTTGGGAAGTTTTCCGGTGTGTGTTTTTTCCAATGAACACTCTGAAGTCCAAACTTCAGATGAACAGACTTTGATGTTTGTTCTAAACAACCGACGAGACTCTCCTCTTGTTTTAACAACTTGGTTGGTTTTCAAAACAGAACAGGAAAAGATAAAAGAAATGTAACCCCACCGGAGGGTTACTTGATCATATTATTGTCAGCTTTAACGTATCGTTGGGGATGTGTGTTTGATCAATGCTAACGTAAACTCTTTCTTTTTCTCCATCCTCTCTCCTTTCCCCCTCTCTCCCATCCTGCAAAAATAAATAAATTTGGGGGGTGGGGGTGGGGGGATAACCGAATTACCTTCTCCAACGTCTCTCGTTTCAGAGTAAAGTCCAGCAGCCATAAATTGCCAAGGATGGGAAGAGGAGCCGGGCCAGGGGGAAGCCGACTGCGTGCCCATTGCAACTGTAGAAATTGGAAAGCGAAGACCAAGAGGGCGAAAAGTAGGCATCCTTCGACCAGCATCTCGGATACGGCCCCTTCTCTGTAAATCTCCTGGTTGTTTTTTTTTTTATTTTTTAAATATATATTAATTCTTGGAAAGTGCAGCCTTCTTCCTTCGCTTCACCTCCTTTCCCTCCCCATTCTCTCACTCCCTCTCTTTTTTCTCTCCCTTCTATTTTATGGCTTAGAAATAAGCTTTTTTTTTTTTGCATTTTGCCAAGCCACTCCTTCCCTGGCGATGATTTCCAATCGTTTGGCTCTTTCTGATGAAAACTGGTTGTAACAAGTCTGCAGGACAGATGACCCCCCCCCTCCCTTTCCTGATCACCCAGTGGTAAAATTTTGGATCCTGAAGGATAGGGACCGAGGCAGATCCAGGGTATTGAAGGACCCTGGGAGCCCTATCCTAAATGTGTATGCGAGCATAAAAGTGACAATCCAGAACACAGTGTAAAATGTTCCCCTGCAATTTAATCAGTAATCAGGGATTTCCACAATGGAGTCGCAAATGTAGGTTGCTAAGTGGAACATTTGTTAAGCGAGTTTGTCCCGTTTTTCTTGCTACCGTTGTTAAGCGAATCAGCTGTTCACTCAGTGACACAATGAAATGAATTTGGCTTCCCCACGGACTTTGCTTCACAGAAAGCCGCAAAAGGGGGATCATGTGTGACCCTGGGACACTGCGACTGTCATAAATCCGAGTCAGTTGCCAGGCATCTGAATTTTGATCACGTGACTATGACCATGGGATTGCTAAAAAGGTCGTAAGTGCGAAAAAACGGTCATAGAGAAGCAACTTAGAACTAAGGAGAAATTTCCTGACAGTTAGAACAATTAACCAGTGGAATGACTTGCCTGCAGAAGTTGTGAATGCTCCAACACTGGAAGTTTTAAAGAAGATGTTGGATAACCATTTGTCTGAAGTGGTGTAGGGTTTCCTGCCTAAGCAGGAGGTTGGACTAGAAGACCTCCAAGGTCCCTTCCAACTCTGTTATTCTATTTCTAAAGGAAGTTGGTTAAAAAGTCACTTTTTCCAGTGCCCTTGAAACTTTGAGGGGTCACTAAATGAACCGTTGTAAGTCGAGGACTACCTCTATCGTATTTGTTTTGATAATGCAATATAATAAAGTAAAAAAAACATGTAATAAAAGACCCCTGCAAGGCTGGAAAAAGGGAATTGTTGGTGTGGGGGGGGGGCGAGGGACGGGACTTCTCCAAGGTTAACAGGTTAGGAAAGATTTATTTGAAGAATTTGGCAAGAATTCTGCCCTGATTTTCTTTCAAAGCAAAATTGTGATATGGCCCTGAATGGAACATGGATTAAAAAGAGTGCAGGTAATCTACTGCTCAATTCAGATAATTAATATAGTGCTTGGCATTTGGAAAAAAAAAATTGCTTATATACATTTGCACGTGCATATTTGAGAAAGCAGCTTGCACAGTAACGCCTGTCACAGAATATTGTGTATAAAAGGCAACATATTAAAGGCAGTCAAATAGAAAAAATAAAACACAGAATTGATGCGGTGAGGCCTGCATCTATATAGCATTACCAAAACAGATGATTATCTTCTAGCATGGGTTTTTTTTTTGTTTTGTTTTTTTTTGGCATTCCCAATTTAGCCCCCTCTGTCCTGGGATCTCCTTGTGGTCTCTTATCCAAGTACTATCCAAAGCTGGCCCATCTTGAGCTTCTGAGATCACCCACAGTCATTTATGTTGAAGAACATTGAGGAAAGTTTCATTTTTAACAGTCATTTTAAAAAAATGATCCAAGAGGGAAATTGTCAAAAAAATAAATAAATCCCCAACTAAAAAATGGAAAATTTAACCTTTGATCTTATTGTCCCAAAGGTGCTTTTTTCCAAGAGGCAACTGGATTCTTTGGGGGGGTTTTTTTTGAAGACGTTTTGCTTCTCCTCCAAGAAGCTTCTTAAGAAGTGAAACTTCTTCAAATTATACTTATTTCAACAAGCCGGCCTAGTTTGATTGGTTTTAATGGGGTTTTAAAATTTTGATATTATTGATTTTTGGGTTTTAAATTGGGTATTTTAACTTGTAGATTTGAGATTTTAATACTGAAATGCCGATGATTTAATTTAATTTTAAATTTTTTCTAATATTTGTACTATATGTGTTTTAATTTGGCTGTTCACCGCCCTGAGTCCTCCCGGGGAGAAGGGCGGTATATAAGTTGAAATAAAATAAAAATAAATAAATAAATAAATGAAAAAAAGAAAGTCCGGTTGACTCTTGAAAACAAAAAGCATTTTGGGGACAACCATTAACCTGGATGACGGAGAAACTCCATAGACTTTGATCTTATTGCATGGTGAATGTTGGCCAGAATAAATCATTGGCAGGCCTGGGAAATGCTCTATTAGTCATTCCTTTCAAATCTATGCTTCTGGATTGTTCTAGAACACAAGGTGAGTTTTCCACAGACCAGGTAAGCAACCCTGCGTCCATCATTAAAAAATAAATAAATAAATGGATACAATTTGTTTTGTCCTGCATTTTTCTATCATCTTTTTTCTTCATTCTGACTACAAGTGGTCCTTGACTTACGACCACAACTGAGCCCAACATTTATGTTGCTAAGTGAAACATTTGTTAAGTGAGTTTTTGCCCAGTGGTGAAATTTAAAATTTGTTACTACCGGTTCTGTGGGCATGGCTTGGTGGTGGTGGTGGGTGTAACGTTACTGGGTGGGCATGGCCAATTTTTTTTTTTACTTTTAAAAGCATTTTTTCTGCAACCTTAAGAGGTTGCAGAAAAAAATGCTTTTAAAAGCCTCTGACAATCAGGCAACTCAGCTGGGATTGTCAGAGGCTTTTAAAGGCATTTTTTTCCACCCTACAACCTCTTTAGCCAAAGAGGTTGTAGAAAAAATGCTTTTAAAAGCCTCTGACGATCCCAGCTGAGCCACGTGATCATCAGAGTCTTTTTTTTTTTTCTTTTAAAAACATTTTTTCGGCCGAAGAAAAAAATGCTTTTATAAGTAAAAAAAAAAGCCTTTGATGATTGTGCAGCTCAGTTGGGCATGGGTGGTGGTGGGGGAGGGCGCAGGGATTTGTGCTACCGGTTCTCCGAACCACCTGCCGCCATTGCTACCGGATCGGACGATCCGGTCCCAACCGGGACTATTTCACTCCTGGTTTTGCCCCACTTCTTGCCACAGTTGTTAAGTGAATCACTGCAGTTGTTAAGTTAATACCACAGTGGTTCAGCAAATCCGGCATCCCACTGACTTTGCTTGGGATCACATGACCCCAGGACCAGTGGTGTATTGCTACCGGTTCGCCCCTGCACTGCAACCATCATAAATACGAGTCAGTTTACCAAATGTCTGAATTTTCATCACATGACCATAGGGGTTGGGGCTGCAGGGGTTGTAAGTGTGAAAAGCCGTCACAAGTCACTTTTTTTCAGGGCTGTTGAAACTTCAGTCACTAAATGAACTGTTGTAAGCCGAGGACTACCTATACCTGATTAATTTTTTTAAAAAATAATTGCCGGCCACATAATCTTCTCTTTCTCTCCCCTATTTGCATGACTGTCTGGATAGCTTACGAGCAAAAGAAAAAAATGTGCAAATCAAATCCAGTCTGGAATTATAGACTTAAGCCTCACTGAAGTCAATGGGATTTAGGAGTGCAGTAATTATAGTCTAGACGAGGCTAAAGTGAGTTTAAACATTTTGTCATCTGGTTCAGTTTGTTGTAGAAGTAAACGTATGCCCGTGATTTATTTTTATTTATTTTTATTTTATTAGATTAATAAACCACCCTACCCCTGGGGGACTCAGGGCGGTGTACAGCCATAAATAAAACATTACAAAAAATTTAAAATAGAATAAAACGAATGAAATAATTGGGCTGACAATTAAAACCCCAATAATTTAAATCAAATTAAAATTCACAATTAAAAGGGGAAAATAACTTAGGTCAGGCCAGCTTGTTGGAATAAGTAGGCCTTGAGCGCGCGACGGAAGGTGCGCGGGTCCGGGATCCTCCGTATATCCGGGGGGAGCTCGTTCCAGATGGTAGGTGCTCCCACAGAGAAGGCTTTCCCCCTGGGGGCCGCCAGTCGACATTGTTTGGCCGACGGCACCCGGAGGAGCCCCTCTCTATGGGAGCGTACAGGCCGGTGGGAGGCTATTGGTGGTAGTAGGCGGTCCCGTAAATAACCAGGTCCTAAGCCATGATGGCGAACCTACGGCACATGTGTCACAGGTGGCACACGGAGCCATATCTGTGGGCATGCAAGTGTTGCCCTAGCTCAGCTCCAGGGCCCATGCCCTGGAGCTGAGCTAGGGCAGCTCCAGGGCATGGCCCTGGAGCGGGACGGCCAGCTGATTTTTGGGCCTTCCGGGCCCAGCGGAAGTCAGGAAACGGGCTGTTTCTGCCCTCCGGATTGCCTCCGGGTGGGTGGGGAAGGCCATTTTCACCCTCCCCAGGCTCCTAGAAAGCCCCTGGATCCTGGGGAGGGTGAAAAAAGGGCCTATCGGGCCCACTGTGCCATCGTGTGCCAAAAGAGAGGGGAGCTTGGGGGTCATGAGCGCATGCGTGCGAGGGTGTAGCACATTGAATTATGGGTGTCGGTACACACGCGCACGACCCACGCCCCCGCACACGACAGCAAAAAGGTTAGCCATTACTGACCTATGTTATTACTGAATGAAAAAGAAAAAGGACTGTTTAATGAAAAGAAGGATTGGGAGTGAGATGACAGCAGTCTTTCAATATATATATATATATATATATATATATATTTATTTATTTATTTATTTATTTTTAATTTGATTTATATGCCGCCCTTCTCTGGAGACTCAGGGCGGCTTACAATGCGTTAAGCAATAGCCTTCATACTTTTGTATATATTTATACAAAGTCAGCTTATTGCCCCCACAAACTGGGTCCTCAATTTACCTACCTTAGAAAGGATGGAAGGCTGAGTCAACCTTGGGCCTGGTGAGAATTGAACTCGCAGTAATTGCAGGCAGCTGGATGTTAAATGCTGCCTTAGTAGGAGGCATTAGCCTCCTACACCACTCAGGCTCCCTATTTAAGGGGCTGCAACAAAGAAGAGGTCTGTTGAGTCCCAAGGTCACGCGATCTCCTTCTGCAGCACTTGTGACAAGCAAAGTCAGAATGGGGAAGCCGGGTTCACTTAAGAACCACGTTACTCACTTAACAACGGCAGTGATTCACTTAACAATGGTGGCCAGAAAGGCTGCAAAATGGGCAAAACTCACTTAACAAACATCGCTTGCTTAGTAACAGAAATGAGCTCAATTCTGGTGATAAGTCGAGGACTACCATATGTCCTGCCATGAATGTTGGCTGGAGAGCTGCAAACATGTCAATATTAACAGCCTCCAGGTCATTCAAGGTTTGAGTCAGGAGTCGGTTCTAAAATTTTTTACTACCGGTTCGGGGGGCGTGGCTTATTTTGTGGGCGTGGCTTGTGGGGAGGTAATGTGACTGTGTGGGGATGGCCAACTTTTTTTTTTTTTACTTTTAAAAGCATTTTTTCTACAACCTTAAGAGGTTGCAGAAAAAAATGCTTTTAAAAGCCTCTGACGATCAGGCAAGTCAGCTGGGATCACCAGAGGCTTTTAAAGGGATTTTTTTTTTCCTGCAACCTCTTCAGCTGAAAAAAAAATGCTTTTAGAAGCCACAGAGATCCTAGCTGAGTCGCACGATCATCAGAGGCTTTTTAAAAAACTTTTCAAAGCATTTTTTCAGCCGAAGAGTTTGCAGAAAAAATGCTTTTAAAAGTAAAAAAAAAAAAGCCTCTGATGAAGTGGGCAGGGTAAGCGAGCGGCAACCGGGCTGGGGACCAGTTCGGGGGTGTGACCAGCCAATGTTATTACCGGTTCTCTGAACTATTAAAAATTTTTACTATCCATTCTTGCGAACCAGTGTGAACCGGGAACAATCCACCACTGGTTTGAGTGCATAAGTTGAATTTGTGACTGAATAGGTAGCTGTTAGCTCGGCGCCGGAAAGGAACGCGACTCAGCTGTTCGTTCAGAACCTTTATTTGGAGTGCAACTGAACTGCCGGCTGGGCTGCTGAGCCTCCTTATATCCTGCTCAGGCATGCCCACCGGCCAATGACAACAGTTTAAACCTCCCGCCGGTGGGATCGACCAATCCCCCGGCGGATGTCCTTATAAGGACATAACACCCCTCCCCTCCTAGTCCTTAGTCCATCAGTCCGTGTGCGCGATCACGTACTCGCGCAGGTAGGCGGGACGCCTGACAGTTCTGCCGGACCTGCGCGGCCCCGTCGGTGGGTTGATGTTGCTCCGGACGGGTCGAGCCCCTGCTGGCTCTGGCTCCCCCGTTCGGGAATCTCCGGACTCCGCGTGCTGTCCCCGGGTTGCGCCGCCATCAGTCCGGTGGCCCTCCGGGCTGTTCCAGTTGCCGCAGTCGGGAGACGGTCGTCTGAACCTCGGTCCGGTTCCCGGGTCCTCGTCCGGTGACCAGGGTGCCCCCAGGTCAGGGGGTGCGGCGGCTGTCCCCGTGGGTTGACCCCCGGGTGGGGGTGGTTGCGACGGTCCCGTCTTGGCCTCTCCGGGTCGGTCTGCCTCGCCGGGGTAGAGTGGGACTTCCTTTTGGGGTTGTTGTTGTCCTACCCTGCCTGGGTGGCGGCGTCCTTCTGGGGTGTAGTCGGCCCTTGTCTTCTGGGTGCGGTAGGTCTACCCCGCGGGGTCGTGGCTGGCCTACCTCGTCGGGGTGGGGTAGGCCTACCTCGTCAGTCGGTGGCTGGCCTACCCTGTCTGGTCGGTGTGGGCCTACCTCGTCGGGGTGGGGCAGGCCTACCTCGTCGGTGTGGTTTTCCTCGACCTCCTCGATTCCCCTCCACCTTTTCCGGAGCTGGTCGATGTGTCGCCGGCAGGTGCGGCCGTCGTCCAGCTCGACCTCGTAGGACCTTGGGCCTGTCACCCTCACGATCTGACCCTTGAGCCACTTCGGATCGGCCTGAAAGTTTAGCGCGAAGATCAAATCTCCGCAGGCGAAGCTTCTTGATGGCGGTGGTTTGTTCGGCTTGTCTTTCGGGTTGTACATCGGGTGCAGGCGATCTAGCGGTGAGCGCAGCTTCCTCCCCATCAGTAGCTCTGCCGGGCTTTTCTTTGTTGTGGTGTGGGGAGTGATGTGTTGGGTCAAGAGGAACTGGTCGATTTGTTCCTGCCAGTCCCCATTTCCCATTCTGGTCAGTGTCTCTTTCGTTAGCCTCACCATTTTCTCGGCCTGTCCGTTTCCGGCCGGTCTGTAAGGGGCGATGAGGGCGTGCCTGATTCCGTGGCCGGCCAGGAACTCTTCCATCGCCTTCGCCGTCAGCTGTGGCCCGTTGTCGGAGACGAGGGTGTCCGGAAGGCCGTGCGTGGCGAAAAGTCGTCGTAGGGCTCTGATGGTGGCTTCCGTCGTTGTGGAGGGCATGGCTATAACTTCGAGCCACTTCGAGAATGCGTCGACCACGATCAGGAGGGATTTTCCATTCATCGGACCGGCGAAATCGATGTGGATTCGCGACCACGGTCCGGATGGTTGTTCCCACTCCGTCGGCTGTGCTTGCGGGGGTGCTGGTCTCGTTGCCTGGCACGGGTCACATCTGGCAATCCACGCCTCAATGTCTTTGTCTAAGGCGGGCCACCAGACGTAACTCCGTGCTAGGGCCTTCATTCTGACGATCCCCGGGTGGCCGCAGTGGAGGGTTTGCAGAGTCCGTGTTTGTAATGAGGGGGGGATGACCACTCGGTCGCCCCAGAGGAGGCAGCCCTGCATTGTGGTGAGTTCTTGTTGCCTTCTCTGGAATGGGGCAAGTTCTTTCTTCTGGGCTTCTTCTGGCCAGCCCCGCAGAACCCAGGATAAAACTTGCCTGAGGATCCTGTCTTTGGCGGTGTGCTGTGCCACCGTGGATGAGGACACCGGGCTGGACTGGTCATCGTCGATGTGGTGGAGGCCGAGTGTGGGTGCTGGATCCTCGATCTGCTCTTTCAGCGGGCACCTGCTGAGTCCGTCGGCGTTTCCGATGACTTTTCCGGGCCGGTGGACGAGGCGGTAGTTGTAGCCCGACAGGAAGATGGCCCAGCGTGTCATCCTGGGTGACATGAAGGTTGGGGTGGGTTTGTCCCCCGCGAGGAGGCCTAGCAAGGGTTTGTGGTCGGTGACGATTGTAAAAGTTCTTCCATATACGTATTCATGGAATCGCTTTACGCCCGCCACCATCGCTAGCGCCTCCTTGTCAATCTGGCCATAGTTCCTCTCGGCTGGTGACATTGTCTTGGAGAAGAATGCAATTGGTGCTTCTGTTCCATTCGGTAGTTGGTGGCTTAGGACGGCTCCGACCCCGTAGGGTGAGGCGTCGCAGGTCAAGGTTAACGGTAGCTCTCCGTTGTACTGGATGAGGAGGCTGTCGGAGGATAGGAGTCCTTTGGCTTTCTGGAAAGCTTCCTCTTCTTCGCTCCCCCACTTCCAAGGTGCCGCCTTTCCTAGGAGTCGGTGTAGTGGTTCAGCAACGGTGGCTTTCTGTCGTAAGAACACACTATAGAAATTAAGTAGTCCCAGAAAAGCCTGAAGCTCCGTTTTATTTTTGGGGGCTGGAGCCTCGTGTATAGCCCTCACCTTGTTTTTAGTGGGGTGGATGCCCTGGCTATCAATTAAATAGCCCAGGAACTCGACTTCCCTGACTCCGATCACGCACTTGTCCCGTCGGACCCGTAGTCCCTTCGCCTGGAACCGCTGCAGGGCAAGCCTGAGCCGTTCCATTAGTTGGGATTCCGATGACCCTGAGACTAGGACGTCATCAAAGTAGGGCACTACCCCTGGAATGCCTTGGAGAAGGCGTTCCATCATCGATTGAAAAATCCCCGGGGCGGCACTGACTCCGAATTGGAGCCTGTTGCATTTAAAGGCGCCCCGGTGCGTGACAATCGTTTGCGCCTCCGCAGTTGTCTGGTCCACTGGCAGCTGCTGATACGCCTGCGCCAGGTCCAGTTTGGCGAAAATTGATCCTTTGCCTAGTGAGTGCAACAGATGTTGCACCACTGGCACCGGATATGCGCTCTGCTGCAACGCACGGTTGATTGTGCACTTATAATCAGCGCAGATGCGCACTGATCCATCTGGCTTCATGGGGGTCACAATGGGGGTCTCCCATGCAGCGTGATCGATCGGTTCGAGGATGCCCTGGGCGATTAGTTTATCCAATTGTGCATCCACTTTTGGTCTAAGGGCAAACGGGACTCTGCGGGGCTTTAGCCGAATTGGGTTGATTTGGGGGTCTAAATTTAGTGAGATGGGTTTTCCCAAGAATTTACCTAAGCTCCCGTCGAAGACGTCCTGGAAGTCTTCTAGGAGTTTGTCGAGTTGGCTAGTCCTGATTTGGTTTATTCCGCCAATTGTGAGCCCTAGTGGCCTGAACCACTCCACTCCAAGTAGGGTCGGTCGGGTGTCCTTGACGACGGCGATGGGGAGGTCTCCGTTGAAGTCTTTGTATTGCACCCTGATGTTTGTGCGTCCCAGGATGCCAATGGGGTGGCCACCGAAATCTACCAGCTTCGCCTGGATTGGCTTCAATTGTCCCTTTGAGATGTTGGGCTGGAGTTTCTTGAGGTTATGCCAGGCAATGATGGAGAATGGTGAGCCAGAGTCTATTTCCATGGGGCATGGTGCCCCTTCCACGTGGACGGTCACGTGGAATTTTTCGGATCCCTCAGCTGCGGTGTGTGCGATGGTCGTCTTGTTGACTTGCCGGCCGTTGGATTGCCGCTCGTCGTTCCGCCTCGGCTGCTGGGATCGTCTAGATGACCTTTGGTATTCGCGGTCCGCAGGTCTTTGTCGCTCAAATGTTGGTTCTGCCGCTCTGCAGGCCTCGGCGATGTGGCCTTTCCGTCCGCAGCGTCGGCAGGTTGCGTCTTGCCAGCGACATCTGGCGCGAGGGTGGTCCCCCTTGCAGCTGGCGCCTCTGTCCTCCCGGCTGCCATCTTGGTGGTTTTCCCGCCTTTGGGGCCTCGTGACCTTGTGGACGGCCATTTCCCCATCTGACTCCGAGCACGTGGAGATGTCCTCGGATGACTGCGGGTGGTCTCTGTGGATCTTGTGGATCCCTTTTGATCGTCGCATTGCTGCTGCCGCTCTGTCGGACGTTTCCGCCGCGGTAGCTTCTTCGATGACGTCCTTGAGGGAGATCTTTTTCCGGCTGAGGAACTTCTTTTGGACTGAACAGTCCCTCATGCCGAAGACGATCCGGTCTCTCAGCTGGACGTCCACATTTTCGAACTCGCAGCTGGCCGCGATCTTCCGGAGCGCCGATACGAACTCCTTGAAAGTTTCCCCTTCGTGCTGATTCCGTTGATGGAATTCGCAGCGGTTGGCTAGGGGAGTGCTCGTGGGCGCGTAGTGTTCCTGGAGGACGTCTTGGAGCTCGGACCATGGCATCTGTTCGATGTCTCTGGGTGCCACGAGGTCCATCGCCATCTCCAGAACTTCGGATCCGCAGTGGGCCAGGAAGAGAGCCCTCTTCCTGTTGTCGTCCAAGTCGGTGAAGCCGCTGCCCGCCAGGAATTGTCGGAATCGCACCATGAAGGACTTCCATTTTTCCTGGCTTGGATTGAATGGAGCCAGAGAAATTTGGGGTCCAGACATGGTTCAGTGACTTTGCTCAAGTGCTTCAGCTCTTGGATGGCGGTAGCGGTCGTGCTGTTGTTCGTCGGTTCTTCTTCAGTCCTTCGTCGCCAGTGTTAGCTCGGCGCCGGAAAGGAACGCGACTCAGCTGTTCGTTCAGAACCTTTATTTGGAGTGCAACTGAACTGCCGGCTGGGCTGCTGAGCCTCCTTATATCCTGCTCAGGCATGCCCACCGGCCAATGACAACAGTTTAAACCTCCCGCCGGTGGGATCGACCAATCCCCCGGCGGATGTCCTTATAAGGACATAACAGCAGCGGTGGGATCAGGAGGCAGGTGGGCAAACCCAGGAAGAAGACACGGTGGGAGTGGGCAGGTGGCTGTTATATTGATCTCTACTTAGCATAGGTTAGCATAACATAGGTTAGCATAGGCTGCCACAGAGAAGAAGGAGTCAAGCTATTCTCCAAAGCACCTGAGGGCAGGACAAGAAGCAATGGGTGGAAACTAATCAAGGAGAGAAGCAACCTGGAACTAAGGAGAAATTTCCTGACAGTTGGAACAATTAATCAGTTGAATGAGTTGCCACCAGACGTTGGACTGCCATTTGTCTAGAATGGTAGAGGGCTTCCGGTTTGAGCAGTGGGGTGGACTACAAGATCTCCAAATTCCCTTCCAACTCTGCTCTTCTGTTATACTGTGTTGTTGGATGAAGCAAGCCATCCCATTGAACTACACGTGGTTTTCTTTTTCAAATTTGGTAAGCTTAAGATGGGTGGACTTCAGTTTCCCCCCAAATCGTTTCATCATACAGATGGCATATGCTCCCTGAGAAACTGGCGAAAATGTTTATAAATCACCTAAATGTTGGGAATGTCACCAGTGATCAGGTTCATATTATCATATGTGGTGATGCTCAGAAGCTAAAAATTATTGGAATAAAATTAAGATATGGTTGGAAGAAATGATACAACCAAGTATTGATTGAACTGTTCCTACTGGATATCCTCCCCAAAAAAATTACTAAAGAAAATATCCATTTGATTATACATGTGATAACAGCTGCAAGGATTGCTTATGCACAAAATTGGAAACCAGAGCAAATACCTTTGGAAGGAGAAGTAATTAAAAAAAGTAATTTTTTTAAAAAAGTAAAAGAAGTAATTTTTAGACTGTGCAGAAATGAATAGATTAATTTTGATGATTAAAGAAAGAGAAGATTCAGAATACTTTAAGATATGGAATCAATTTTACCATTGGTTAGAAAAGAGATACAAATAAGTAATTAATAGTTATGTATAAAAATGCTATAATTAGAATATTGTGTTAGCGATCAATTGTTGTAATGGACTTGGCGAGAAGGAAGATAGAAGAAACAACAAAAAAGAAGAATTTTTGGAGACAACACCGAGATGTCACATGGAAGGAATGACTGATTTATTAAATGTTTGTTTGTCTAAATAATAAAAAACTTTTTTTTAAAAAAAAATCCTTTCGTCATTTATTTTTTTGAAGTGTCAAATGTTGGTTTGCAAACCATAGTCTGGGTGTAAAATTTGTTACTACCAGTTCTGTGGGTGTGGCTTGGTGGGAGGGGGGGAATGTGACTGGGTGGGCGTGGCCAACTTTTTTTAAAGAACTTTTTTTAAAAAAAAGTTTTTTAAAAAAAAACTTTTCAAAGCATTTTTTCTAATGCTTTGAAAAGCCTCTGCCGATCAGGCAACTCAGCTGGGATCGTCAGAGACTTTTCAAAGCATTTTTTTTAACTACCTCTTAAGCCAAGAGGTTGCAGAAAAAAAATGCTTTGAAAAGCCTCTGACGATCCCAGCTGAGCCACGCAATCATCAGAGGCTTTTTTTTTTACTTTTAAAAGCATTTTTTCGTCGGAAGAGGTTGTAGAAAAAATGCTTTTAAAAGAAAAAAAAAAAGCCTCTGATGATCCTGTGGCTCAGCTGGGCATGGTGGTGGTGGTGGTGGGGGGCCCAGGGATTTTTGTTACCAGTTCTCCGAACCACCCGCCACCATCGCTACCGGATCGGGCGATCCGGTCCAAACCGGGAGCATTTCACCCCTGCTGCTAAGCCAGAGTTAAACATTGTGTTAGGTCTAAACCAGGGTTGAGAATCTGGGCCTTACCATATGCAATAAAAGGCAAAAATAAGCATCAATTTTAAAATTAAATTCACATTTCTTCTTTCACCATTAAGCTTTCTTCTCATCTCTAAGCCTGGGGAAAATTCAGGTAGTCCCTGATTTACAACGGTTTGTTTAGTGACCGTTTGAAGATACAATGGTACTGAAAAAAGCAACTTAAGGCCGTTTTTCATAGTTACGGGCATTGCACATCCCTATGGTCATGTGATCAAAATTCAGACGCTTAACAACTGTCTCGCTTAGCAACAGAAACGTCAGGCTCAATTTTGGTCATAAGTCGAGGACTACCTGTAACATCCCAGAGAAGACACTTTTGTTTTTTTAAAAAAAGCCATTGCATAAATCTAAAACTTACATGGAACAGCTTTCTGGAACTGTTTCTTGTTTAAAAGCCGGCCTTAAAATTCTACATTTGCCTCCGAGTAGTCTTTAATCTTACGTCTCCCCAAAGGCGGATATTTAATACAGCGCTACTAAAAGATATTTAATGCTGCTTTTCTCCAAAGTGGTATTGAATGTCCGCTAATAAAACAACTGTTGGATGAATGATCCATCAAGGCTATTAAAATGTCTTTTTTCTTCTCCCAACAGATATTCATTCACCTGGTGGTCTAGAATTTTGTTTCTTCTGCTTTTAAAAAAAAATCTCCTTTTCTGCTTTATATTGAGAGACTAAAATGTTTTTAGTTTCTGCTGCTTTTCCTGCTCCGATTCTGCCCTTGTTCCAGATGTAAGACGATGCGATAAGCGATCTTTTCTATATTGTAAACAACTGCGGTAAAAGAGGATTTCTACGAGTCAAATGTCGTGAAATGGAGACATTTCACACACACACACACACACACTGGAAAGAAATCTATCAGACTGGGGCCTTGGTCCCCAAAGTTGCATTTCTATAATTGCGTGTGTCAGGCAATATACTTGGTTGGTCAGTTAAAAGCCGGAGGGAGGCATTTGTGTCTTATAATAAGCGTGATTAGTATTAATTCCAATGTTGTGAGTCTGATTTTTGAGGTTTTTCAGCTGCATTGTTTCATTGATGTGTCACTGTTGAACCACACTCACAGAGTAGATAAATTCAGTCACCAAGGGATATGTGGTGCAGAAGATAGACTAGACTAGACTAGACTAGACTAGACTAGACTCGACTCGACTCGACTCGACTCGACTCGACTCGACTAGACTAGACTAGACTAGACTAGACTAGAATAGAATAGAATAGAAAATGAATAGGATAGGACAGGATAGGATAGGATATAGAAAATGAATAGAATAGAATAGAATAGAATAGAATAGAATAGAATAGAATAGAATAGAATAGAATAGAATAGAATAGAATAGAATAGAATAGCACCCAATGTTCAAGTCTGTCAAGATCCTTCTGTATCTTAAGCCTATCTTCTGGAGTGTTGGGTATTCCTGCCAGCTTGGTATCCTCTGAAAATTTGATGAATTCCCCATCTAGGCCCTCGTCCAAGTCATTGATGAAGATGTTGAAGAGTACTGGGCCTAAAGCAGAGACTTGGAGTAGATGCAATTCCATTGAGGACTACACGTTGAGTGCGATTGGTCAACCAGTTACGAATCCATCTAGTGGTGATGCTGTCTAACCCACATTTTTCTATTTATCTAGTAGTAGGTTATGGTCTATTTTATCAAATGCCTTTACTGAAGTCTGAGTAAATTATATCGACAGCATTCCTCTGGTCCATTAATTTTTTTCACTTTGTCAAAGAATGAAATAAGATTAGTCTGGCATGATCTGTTTTTGACAAACCCATGTTGGCTTTTGGTTATTACTTTGTTTGCTTCTAGGTGTTCACTCATTTGTTGCTTGATTATCTTTTCCAGAATCTTCCCTGGCATTGAGGTCAGGCTGATAGGTCTGTGGTTTCCTGGGCCTATTTTTTCCCCTTTTTTGAAGTTGGGAACTACATCAGCTCTTTTTCCAGTCCTCTGGCAGTTCTCTAGTACTCCAGGATCTTTGAAAGATATAGTTCAGTGGTTCTGAGATCTCGTCTGCCAGTTCCTTCAGAACCTTGAGGTGTAATGTCAGAAGAAAATGCCAATGGTATATCATGGGTTAAACAAGGGGGCAAAGCAAGTACCACCCAACTGACCACCCCTTACCTTGACTCCGTCCATGATGTATAAATGGTCAGTGTCCAGGGGTCCAGCGCCATTCCTGATGTGTACCTGCAAAAGAATAATACTGCTTAACTATGGGAAATAAAGAACTTAAAACTACCAAGCCTGCATTGGAGTTATTTGAGCTCGATCCTCAAAAATCATCTAACATGTAATCCACCTGGTCCTGGTGATTTGAACTCGTCTAAGGTAGACAGGTGTTCATGTACCATTTTCTTCCCTATTTTAACGTGTGTTCCTAATCTGTTTTTTGTGGTGCTGTTTTTGATAGGTTGGACTGTTTTTTCCCCTTTGTGTAAAGACAGATGCAAAAAAATGAGTTAAGTAATTCTGCTTCCTCCCTGTTGCTTCCTGCCAGTTTCTCTCAGCAATGGACCAATTGTTTCCTTGATTTTTTTCTTGTTTATAGCATGTTGAAAGAAGCTTTTTTGTTAATTTTTTTACTTTTATCACAAGCCTTTGTTCATTGGGAGCCTTAGCTTTCCTCACTTCATCTTTACAGGCTCGGGCTATTTGCTGGTATTCTGCCTTAGTTATGTGCCCCTCTTTCCACTTTTTATACTTTGTCCTTTTTGTCTTTCAATTTGTCAGAGAGTTCCTTACGCAGCCATGCTGGTTTTCTTTTGAGAGCTGTTATTTTTCTTCTTCATTGGTACTGTGCCAATGAAATCATTACTCAACCATTTAAACCAGTTTTACAGGTGTATTCATCCCCCATCTGAAATTCCCAGCGATATTAGTATACAGTCCAAAGGCACACGGAACATCGGCTGTGCAGGAAAACCGCTGTTTTGTAAGCGCCCTTTACACTTTATAAAATTTTGAGTGGAAGGATGCTTTTTTTTTATGAAGCACTCTGATAATATGGCTGTTTTGCCATCTTGAACTGTTCAACACTTTCTTCTTTGGGGCTAAATACAGAAGCTATCTAGTTTTCCTGTGGGTTCCTCAGCTTTCTTGTCCCCAGATTGTCTGAGCAAGTCAGGCAAGCCGATCCCGTTTTCTTGAACCCTTGCCTGCTGGCAGCTAACATCTCTAAGTAGCTCTTTTTTTTTAAATTCAGGGAGTTCAGTTGTCTCAGTGCCTTTTTTCAGCCCCGTGGTTCAGGTACAACGCTCCGTTTAGTGATGGTTCGAAGTTATAAAGGCACTGAAAAAAAAGTGACATATGACTGTTTTTCACACAGCATGTGAATCAAGTATGTCTGTTGTGACCTAGGCTTACCGAGTCATTACAAGAGACAATTAGTCCCAAACTAATTTGGGACTTTTATTGTAACAGCTGAGAATTACGTTCATTCCCAGCTGAGTCCCAATTAGCTGCAAAACAAGTCCTTCGGAAGAAGTCCTTTGGGATTATCATCAACCTTTATCTTCTGTGACACCCTGCCAAAGGCCTTACTTGGCAAAGCCCCACAAAGTTCAGAAACAAACAAGAGATGCCGACTGGAAACAGAGTTAGCAATGTTGCTTTCCTGCAAAAGGCCTCAAGTGCCTCTGTTTCTCTTTTAAGCCTTATGGGAGGGGGCCAATCATCTCCTGGCCTTACTCCCGAGTCGTCCCTTTTGCTTTAGCTGCTCTTGCCTTCTGGCAGCTCTGCGCATGCGTGCACTAGGAACAGGCTCCTCCTGTTCCTCTGCCTGTCTGCTGTCCGACTCTGGGAGCTCCAGAGTCTGCGCATCACTCCCAGATGACCCTAGCCCCATCTCTGCCTCCGATGCAGAGCCCTCATCGGGGCCTTCCTCAGACTCCAGGACTGGTCCATGTTCCCCCCCCCCCAGCCTCCTCACTGTCCAACTCCGCTGCCAGCTCCACAGGCTGCTGGTGGACCACAACAATGTCAGCCAAATATTAATCCGTCCTGATCGTACCCCTGAGAAAGTAAATAAATGAAGACACTCTGCTCGGGAATAAAAGGAACTGTAATAAAGATAACCCTCAACTTCCAACTGTTCATTTAGTGACCATTTGAAGTTACAATGGCACTGAAAAATAGAACTTATCTTCTCTCCTTCAGGTCTCCAAGCCAAATCTTTTGACCATCTGTGTGCTTGCTGGTAGCAATGTTCACAGAATTTCCAAAAGCCCTCTGGAGACACTGGGGATGGAGTCTAATGCATCTTCCGAAGAAAATGTTGGCTAAACTGATGAGCTAGTTTCCATTCCCAGGGATAACGATACAAATATGAAGCTTTTAATCCGGGATTTTTCTCCTCATACCCATGTTGGCTTTCCTGAATTAATTTCTTAAGTGCTTGTAAGCAGCAGTAATCTCATAAATCTGCTTTCCGAGGATAGATTACAAATCTTGAGTTTCAGGATGAGATGTGTGGGAATGTGTGAGCTAATATCTGAAGTACAGTAGTGGCCAAAATTGTGAAACCTTTTGGGAAAAGTGTATTTTTGAGGTTTGATGGCTTTTTTTTTTTTTTGGAGTTTCAAGAGGATCCTATTCCACAGCTGGAATGGACTGGGAATAGCCCAGACCTTAACCCAGTTGAAAATCTATGGAGCTGACTAAGTAAACTTGTTAGTCAGAACTGACCCAGCAATAAAACCCAGTTAATAGAAGCCATCATTCAATCTTGGTTTCACATGATAACAGCTGCAGAACTAAAAGACTTGGTTCACTCCATGGGAAGACATTGTAAGGCCGTCATTCGTGCTAAAGGTTACCCAACTAAGGATTAACTGAGGTAATTTTTGTATATCTTGTTTTTTCTACTTGTTTCACTTTTCTTCTTTGTACTGTAACTGCTATTCTAGTAGCAAATCCTTCATAAAAGTTGTTACATTACATCAGTGGTGAAATCCAAATTTTTTTTACTACTGGTTCTGTGGGCGTGGCTTGGCGGGCGTGGTGTGGCTTGGCGAGCATGGCAGGGGAAGGATATTGCAAAATCTCCATTCCTACCCCACTCCAGGGGAAGGATATTGCAAAATCTCCATTCCCACCCTACTCTAGGGCCACCCAGAGGTGGTATATGCTGGTTCTCTGAACTGCTCAAAATTTCCACTACCGGTTTTCTATTCTATTCTATTCTATTCTATTCTATTCTATTCTATTCTATTCTATTCTATTCTATTCTATTCTATTCTATTCTATTCCATTCATTTTCTATATTCTATTCTATTCTATTCTATTCTATTCTATTCTATTCTATTCTATTCTATTCTATTCTATTCTATTCTATTCTATTCTACTCCTATCCTATCCTATCCTATCCTATCCTATCCTATCCTATCCTATTCTATTCTTTCCTACTCCTATCCTATCCTATCCTATCCTATCCTATCCTATCCTATCCTATCCTATCCTATCCTATCCTTTCCTACTCCTATCCTATCCTATCCTATCCTATCCTATTCTTTCCTACTCTTATCCTATCCTATCCTATCCTATCCTATTTTATTCTATTCTATCCTATCCTATTCTTTCCTACTCCTATCCTATCCTATCCTATCCTATCCTATCCTATCCTATCCTATCCTATCCTATCCTATTCTATTCTATTCTATTCTATTCTATCCTATTCTTTCCTACTCCTATCCTATCCTATCCTATCCTATCCTATCCTATCCTATCCTATCCTATTCTATTCTTTCCTACTCCTATCCTATCCTATCCTATCCTATCCTATCCCCCCAAAATAAGACATCCCCTGATAATAAGCCCAGTTGGGCTTTTGAGCGCATGGCAATAAGGCCAAGTGCTTATTTCAGGGTTCAAAAAAATATAAGACAGGGTCTTATATTCAGGGAAACATGGTGTTCTGTTCTGTTCTGTTCTGTTGTTCTATTGGGTGTTTTCCAGCAACAACGTTGTAAATTGTGGTCATATGAGGACAGGCTGCTGCTAAGAGTTCTATATGCAGGCTGGTTGAAAGGGGGTCGTGAGTTCTGGGGTGTGGTTTGACATCAGAACTTTGTTACTTGTGTCATAAGCATCTTTTGCTTGTCATAACTTCAGTCTCTAAAATGACCGGTTGTAGGTCGAGGACTCTCATATACAGGTAGTCCTTGACTTACAACCACAATGGACTCCAACGTTTCGGTTACTAAGTGGAACATTAGTTAAGTGAGTTTTGCTCCATTTTGCGATCTTTATTGCCTCGGTCGTTAAGCGAATCACCGCAGTTGATAAGTTAGTCCCCCCGGTGGTTAAGTGAATCTGGCTTCCCCATTGAGTTTGCTTGTGAGAAAGTCCCAAAAGGGATCACATGATACTGGGATACAGCAACGGTCATAAGTGTGAATCAGTTGCCAGGCAATTGAATTTTGATCACAGGATCACGGGGTATGCTTCAAAGGCCGTCACTCTGAAAAATGGTCATCAGGGCACTTTTTATCAG
>JAUDYJ010000005.1:4445912-4646518 GCA_030761175.1 Masticophis lateralis | reverse complement strand
AATAGTTGGTTTGGCTACTCCTGGAAATGTTCATGTATCTGGCAGGAGATGCTCTGAACAACTTTTTTTTAAATATTATTATTTGTAGAAGTGTATATCTGTGTTAGTGATCTTTCGCTAACAAATAACAAATGGAAATGTTTATCTAAACATTTAGCTAAAGGGGATATATATGGCACATATTTATCAAATTAAGGGAAGGATGAAAAAAATGGCAGAAGGAAGGGAAGGAAGGAAGGAAGGAAGGAAGGAAGGAAGGAAGGAAGGAGAAGGAAAAGGAAGGAGAAGGAGAAGGAAAGGAAAGGAAAGGAAAGGAAAGGAAAGGAAAGAGTGTGGACTGGAGCAATGGAAGGGAAGGAAAATAGAGGAAGGGAAGGGGAAAAGGGAAGGGAAGGGGGAGAGTGGGGGGAGGGAGAGAGGAAAAGGAAAGGAAAGGAAGAAGAGAGAGAAGGACGGAAGAGTGCAGTAGAGGAATGAAAGGGAAGGGAAGGGAAGGAAAGGAAAATGGAGGAAGGGAAGGGGAGAAGGGAAGGGGAAGGAAGGAAGGAAGGAAGGAAGGAAGGAAGGAAGGAAGGAAGGAAGGAAGAAGGAAGGAAGGAAGGAAGGAAGGGATTGTGAGCCATTCTGTGTCTTTCATCCACATGATTGGGGTTATTGAGGGGGGGGAACGGAGAGAAAAATGCTTTGTAAACTACCCTCCCCTCCTGGAGCAACATGAAATATAAATCTGACAAATAAATACATTGTTTCCAATTTTATTAAAGCGGCATATTTATTTTTTGCTCAGTCCTAATCCCAACCAAATCCTTCGTTTTTATTCATGAGACAGTTGCAGAGATTTGTTTATAGCTTTAGAGGCACCGAGAATAGCCAGCCCCCCCCACCCCCAGTGCCTCCCCCCCCCCCCACTCCGCAGCAGGGAAGGCTGGAATTGCTCTGCCGAGGAGAGTCCCCGGCCTCCACCTCCCTTCCGCTCCCCCAGCACATCAGTGACCCCATTTCTAAACCCCCCTCTCGCCCCTCCCACCTGCCTCTTTCTCTCACCTTCCTCGCTCCCTCCCTCCCTTTCTTTCCTTTCCTCTTTCCTCTTTCCTTCCTTCCTTTCCTTTCTTCCTCCGTTTCCTTCTTTGCTCCCTTTCTTCCTCTTTCCTTTCCTCTTTCCTTCCTCCTTCCCTCCCTCCTTTCTTTTTTTTCTTTCTTCCTTCCTTCCTTCTTCCCTTTCCTTCCTTCACTCTCTTCTTCTTCTTCCATCCCTCCCTCCTCTCTCCCTTTCCTTCCTTCTTTTCCTTCCTTCCTCCCTCCCTCCTTCCTTCCCTCCCTTCTTCCTCCCTCCGTCCCTCCTTCCCTCCCTTCTTCCTCCCTCCGTCCCTCCTTCCTTCCCTTCCTCCTTCCTTCCTTCTTTCCTGTTCTCCCTTTCCTTTCCTTTCCTTTCCTTCCCTTTCCTTTCCTTTTCTCCTCCCTCCCTCCTTCCTTCTTTCCCTTCTTTCCTTCCTTCCCTCCCTTCTTCCTCCTCCCTCCTTCCTTCTTTCCTGTTCTCTCTTTCCTTTCCTTTCCTCCTTTCTTCCTCCCTCCTTCCTCCTTTCCCTTCCTTCCTTCCTTCCTTCCCTCCCTTCTTCCTCCCTCCCTCCTTTCTTCTTTCTCATTCTCCCTTTCCTTTCCTTTTGTTTCCTTTCCTCCTTCCTTCTTTCCCTTCCTTCCTTCTTTCCCTTCCTTCCTTCCTTCCTTCCCTCCCTTCTTCCTCCCTCTCTCCCTCCTTCTTTCCTTCCCTTCCTCCCTTTCTTTTCCTTTCCTTTCCTCCTTTCTTCCTCCCTCTTTCCCTGCCTGTTCCTCCGCCCACCGCCCGTGTGAATTCACCTCTACTCCTGCCATCTCCCCCCTTCCCCGGAGTGGAACATGGAACCATGGCTCAACCTGCGAATTCCTCTTTTTCCCTTCTGCATCCATCCGACTGACCTCAATTTGTATTTTCTCGCCCACCGTTTAGCCCTTCCATTCATAATTAAACCAATCCTTTCAGCTCCCCCCAGGTACCCATCAATTCTGCTTCGGGAGATCAGATCAGCCTTTCACGGAGATTTATTTCCTCTTTCGCCTTCCTGGCAGATCCCTTTTTCTCAGGGGCCCCCAGACACAGAACGAGCTTATGGGTTTTCCTTTCATTCATTCCATCGGTTCATTCCTGCTTTTTTACCATTTTGGTCTCCATAACTTCTAAGCCAACGATCTTGGCGTTGGCCAGAGAAAAAGGCCAAACTGGAAAACCTCAAAGTTGGCAGCCTTGGTGAAGCCAGGATGAAAATGAAATAAACTGGGAATAAAACCGTTTTAGCTAAAAAAAACCCTCTGCCTTTTTTCCCCCCAGGGATATATTTTTCCCCCCTTATTCTGACGCACTCCCTGCTCCAAATACAGGTAGTCCTCGACTTACGGTCCAGAATTCCCATTGCTGAGTAAGGCAACTTTTAAGCAAGTTGCGCCCCGTTTTACGACCTTCCTTTCCACCGTTGTTAAGTGAATCACTGCAGTTGATAAGTTAGAGTGGTTGTTAAGGGAACCTGGCTTCCCCGTTGACTTTGCTCATCAGAAGGTCGCAAAACACATGACCCAGGGACGCTCCGACCGTCATAAATATGAACAGTTGTCGAGCGTCAGAATTTTGATCGCGTGATCCTGGGGACGCTGCCGTGGTCGTAAGTGTGGAAAATGGTCATGAGTCTTTTTTTTTTCCGTGACAACTTCAAACGGTCGCTAAACGAACAGTTGTAAGTTCGAGGAATACCTGTAATGCAAACCTCCAGACACCAATAGAGAGCAGCAAACTGACAGTCTTCGGTGTCTCTTGCTTCCCTCTAGTGGTCACTGGGATAATTGCATTCATAAAGGAGTGGGAGCAATGTCTCAAAGGAGGAAAATACAATTGCAGACCTGCTAATCTAATTTAGCAGTTGAATAAACATTGTCTTCCTGTTCCCCCACGCAAGAGAGAGCATGGGGTCTGCAGATGTTTTCTACCTTAACATGTCATGACAAACGAGCAGCTCGTCAAGCTGATTTCTGACAATGGAATTGGCTCCGAAACTCTTTTGGCGGTCAATCCTGCCTCTTTGGCGGCTTTGTTTCTTTTCTTTTCTTTCTTTCTTTCTTTCTTTCTTTCTTTCTTTCTTTCTTTCTTTCTTTCTTTCTTTCTTTCTTTTTCTTCCTTCCTTCCTTCCTTCCTGTCTCTTTCTCTTTCCCTTTCTTTCTTTTTTCTTTCTTTCCCTTCTTTTCTCTTCCTTTCTTGCTTGTTTTTTTCTCTTTCTTTCTCTTCCTTTGTTTTTCTTCCTTGGTCTTTCCTTCTTTCTTTCTTTCTCTTCATTTTTCTTTCTCTCTTTTTATCTTTCTTTTTCTCCTTCCTTCCTCTTTTTCTTTTTCTTTCTTTCTTTCTTTCTTTCTTTCTTTCTTTCTTTCTTTCTTGTTTTTCTCTTTCTTTCCTTTCTTTTGTCTTTCTTGCTTGGTCTTTCCTTCTTTTTTTCTTTTCATTTTTCTTTCTCTCTGTCTTTTGTCTTTCTTTTTCTCCTTCCTTCCTTACTCCCTCCCTCCTCCCCTTCCTTCTTTCCTTCTTTACGCTTTCCTTCCTTCCTGTCTCTTTTTCTTTTCTTTTCCTTCCTTTCTTTCTTTCTCTTCCTTTCTCTTTCTTTCTTTTTCTTTCTTTCTTTCGTGTTTTTTTCTCTTTCTTTCCCTTACTTTGTCTTTCTTCCTTTCCTTCTTTCTTTCTTTCTTTTCATTTTTCTTTCACTCTGTCTTTTGTCTTTCTTTTTCTCCTTCCTTTCTTACTCCCTCCCTCCTCCCCTTCCTTTCCTTTCCTTTCCTTTCTCCCGAGCTCTGGCTGCACCTCACGAAATCAGTCTCAGTCCAACAGAAGGTGATTAGGAGACACCTCCTTCAACCCCCTCTGCCCCCGGACCCAAATGGCTTGGCTTACTGGCTTGAGCTGCTGGAGGGAGGCTTAGATCCCACCTGAGGCCGAGTCAAGGTTGGAAACGAAAAGGTGACATTTGAAATATCAGGTGAAGTGGGTTAAGCAGCTGTGGGCAGGGAATGAGACTCTGAAGTTCAAGGGCAGAGGTGGGCTGACTCACAGAACTGTGGAGGTGGAAGGGACCCTCAAAGGCCATCTAGTCCATCCCTCTGCATTGTGCGGGAATACCATAACTGACACCTTCCATGACCGAGAAAGAGCAACAAAGATGATTTGAGGGCTGGAGGCAAAAAGGTATGAAAAACAGTTGCAGGAACTGGGTATGTCTAGTCTATTGAGAAGGACCAGGGGAGACATGATAGCAGTCTTCCAATATCTCAGGGGCTGCCCCAAAGCTATTCTCCAAAGCATCTGAAGGCCAGACAAGAAGCAATGGGTGGAAATTAATCAAGGAGAGAAGTAACGTAGAATTAAGGAGAAATTTCCAGACAGTGAGAACAATTAAACAGCAGAACAACTGTTTTGCCAACTCTTTCTCGTGTGGGCTGCTTAGCTCCAGCAACTGCTTCCTGTTGGGTCCCTAAGGAGCCCGGACAGGCAGGTGAGGAGTAGCGAATAGAGACTGGCAAGGCGCCCCTCTATGTAAGTGACATTGAGTTGGCCATGCCCACCCAGTCACATGACCACCTAGCCACGCCCACCCAATCGGTCATTAGACAGATCATATTAGTGGTCCACGGGATTTACAATTATGAATTTAATGGTCTCTGAGGTCCGAAAGGTTGGGGACCCCTGGACTAGATGACCTCCAAGGTCCCTTCCAGCTCTGTTATTCTGATCGCTACAGGAGGAGGAAAAAGGGAAGAAGTAGAATACAAGCTGGCTATTTTTTTTTTTTTTTTATCATTTCTACTGACGTCCTTCAATGCCCACTCTTGCTTTGGATGAGATGCCATCATAGGAGACCTGAGGCTGTCCATGATTTTTGCCTGACTAGGTGACTCAGTGGTTAAGACACTGAGCTTGTCGATCAGAAAGCTCGGCAGTTCGGCAGTTCGAATCCCTAGTATAGGTCTCCTGCCAACCCGGTTACTGTTAATCCTCCTCACCCAAGATCTAATGCTCGCCTACCAAGACCTTGGGTCCTTCGCAGTGGTGGGTTGCTATCGGTTCTCCCCAGTTCGGGCGAATCAGCAGCGGCGACGGTGAGGTGAGAGCAAACCGGTTCGCTCTGCCTGTCAGCTGGGCCCTCCCGCCCACCGCTGTGCTATACCTACCTAGATTTGTCCATTTTTAGCCTAGCTGATAGGCGCGGCAGAGCGGATTGCTACGTCTCAGCTGTCCTGTAATGGAATGCCCTTGCGCAGAGCCAAGTTCGGTTTGCGGGCGAGTGAGCGAGCGAGTGAGCGAAGCAAACTGGTGGTACCACCGGTTAAAACCCACCACTGGTCCTCGGTGGCTCAACACTTCCACGTTAGACCTGGATAAATCTTCCCCGTTGGGTAAAGAGATATATGACAGACTCATGAGAACCTGTTTTCCAGAAGATCTGGCTCTCGGCCAAATTCTGCATTAACATCCAGCCCACTTCAGTCTGTGTATCTAAATCTTAAAGCTGCCTGCTTTGAAACTTAACCAAAAAGTCGCCCCAGTTGCTTATCCCCCCCCCCCCACATTCTTCATTCAGGAAGAGCTCTGAGCTTCCAGACGGGCCTCTTTTCCGCCAATCTCATTTCCATTTGAATGAAAAGTTGCTGATTCTCGTCCCCTCCTCCTCCCTTTCTTGCCCCCCAAATCTCCCTCTTCCACCATCACCCCAGTGGTGGGTTGCTCCTGGTTCGCACCGGTTCTATAGAACCGGTAGTAAATCTGGCGGTAGGCTCCGCCCACCGACCCCGATATCATCAAAATGCTTCTGTGCTTGCGTGCGGCACCATTGCAAACCAGTAGTAACGGTAAGTAGAACCCACCCCTGCCCCATCCCCCACAGGCTCCTGGCTGTCACCAAATATGCCAGTTTCAACCAGCGGTGGATTTCACATTATGTTACCACCAGTTCATTGAACATTTGGTTCACACATGTGTCTGCCTTCCGTGCATCCGTGTGGCCTTCCACGTATGTGCCTGGCCTCAAAAGTGTGCCTAGATAGGATGGCATAGAGCCAGGGCGGGAGGGGGGCACCCACAATTTCCATTATCAGTTCGGGCAAACCGTTCCAAACCGGTTAAATTCCACCTTTGGTTTTGACGAACCGAATGGCTGGGGGAATGAATCCAAAGAACCATTTCGGGTTGGATTTTGTAAGGCTGCATTGTTTCCCAAACCTGAACACTTCACGGTATTACATATCACGGAGTTGTGGGGGGGGGGGGGGGACCTTGGAGGTCTTCTAGTCCAACCCCCTGCTGAAGTAGAAGACCTTATACCATTTCAGACAATCTCTTCTTGAAAAGTGATGGAGCACCCACAACTTCTGGAGGCAAGTAGTTCCTCAGATTAATTGTTCTGACAGTCAGGAAATTTCTCCATAATTCCAGGTTGCTTCTCTCCTTGGTTAGTTTCCATCCATTGTTTCTTGTCCTGCCCTCAGGGGCTTTGGAGAATAATTTGACCCCCTCTTCTTTGGGGCAGCCCCTCAAATACTGGAAGGCTGCTATCATGTCTCCCCTGATCCCTCTTTTCATTAAACTAGACATACCCAATTCCTGCATTCGTATGTTTTAGCCTCCAGTTCCCTAATGATCTTTGTTGCTTGTCTCCGAACTCCTTCTAGTCTAGAGTCTCAGGATAACAGAGTTAGAAGGGATTTTGGAGGTCTTCTAGTCCAACCCCCTGGTCAACCAGGAGATCCTATATCCATGATGACGAACCTATGGCACGGTGCCACAGGTGGCACGCGGAGCCATATCGGTGGGCACGCGAGCTCAGCTCCAACACGCATGTGTGCGCCAGCCAGCTGATTTTGGGGCCTTCTGGGCCCACCAGAAGTCAGGAAACACACTTTTTCCGGCCTCCGGAGGGCCTCTGGGGGGGTGGGGAAGGCCGTTTTTGCCCTCCCCGGGCTCCTAGAAAGGCTCTGGAGCCTGGAGAGAACAGAAAACAGGCATACCGGGCCCACCGGGCCATCACGTGCCAAAAGTGAGGGGAAACATGGGGGGGGGGCACATAGAAGTACAGATGTAGGCACGCGTGCGTGTGACCCCACCGTGCTCCCCCCGCTTTTGGCATGCGATGGCAAAAAGGTTAGCCATCACTGCTCTATATCATTCTGGATAAGCGCTTGTCCAGTCTCTTCTTTAAAACCTCCATTGATGGAGCACCCACCACTTCTGGTGGCAAGTAGTTCCACTGGTTCATTCTTCCCACTGTCTGGAAATTCCTCCTTAGTTCCAGGTTGCTTCTCTCCTTGATGAGTTTCCACCCGTTGCTTCTTCTCCTGCCCTCGGGTGCTTTGGAGAATAGCTTGACTCCCTCTTCTTTGGGGCAGCCCCTGAGATGTTGGAAGACTGCTATCATGTCACCCCTAGTCCTTCTTTTCATCACACTAGACATACCCAGTTCCTGCAATCACTCTTCATATGTTTTAGCCTCCAGTCCATTAATCCTCTTGGTTGCTCTTCTCTGCACTCTTTCCAGAGTCTCCACATCTTTTTTACATCATGGCGACCGAAACCAGATGCCGTATTCCAAGTGTGGCCTTACCAAGGCCTTATAAAATGGTGTTAACATTTCATGTGATCTTGATCTCTGCAATTGATTTCAGTTTTTTTCTCCCGACCGTGCCAGATTCAATTTTGGGGGTGGTGGAAATAAAAAGTCTTTGAACTTCAGAAAGGCATAGAGAAGTGACTGAGAATAAATTGGCCCTCGCACTTACGACTCTTGCCGCATCTCCACGGTCATGTGATCACAACTTTCCCAGCCTGGTTCCCACAAGCCAAGTCAAACCGGGGAAGCCGGATTTGCTTAATCCAGGGGTCAGCAACCAGTGGCTCTGGAGCCGCATGTGGCTCTTTCACCCCTCTGCTGCAGCTCCCTTTCATTCAAAAGGAGCCTGGATAGCTCAGCAGACGAATGCATTGTAATTTAACTCCAGCTGTCTGCAATTAGTAAGTTCGAATCTCCCCAGGCTCAAGGTGGACTCAGCCTTCCATCCTTTCTAAGGTAGGTCAATTGAGGACCCCGTTTGTGGGGGCAATAAGCTGACTTTGTATAAAATATACAAAAATATGAAGGCTATTGCTTAACGCATTGTAAGCCGCCCTGAGTCTCCGGAGAAGGGCGGCATATAAATCTAATTTTTAAAAAAATGTGTCACAACTGCCAGTGTGCAACACCCTCCAGCACGCAATTTATTGAGCTTTTCAATCTCCGGTAGGCTAACCATGGATAAATCCAAGAAAATAAAATTTTCAGAAGAAAACAGAACATTTAATTCAACTATATAAGCTCGTTTTGTGGCTGCTCAAGAAGTAGTCAGGCCCGGGAAGGTTTTTGTGGCTCCCGGTGTTTTCTTTTCTGTGGGAAACGGGTCCAAATGGCTCTTTGAGTGTTTAAGGTTGCAGACCCTCTGGCTTAACCCCTGCAAGACTCATTTAACGATGGCGGTAATTCGCTTAACAACTGCAACAAAAAAGCTTATAAAATCAGGCGTGATTCACTTTAAAAAAAAAAGGCTTGCTTAGCAGTGGCAAATCTGGACTGAATTATGGTTGTATGTCGAGGACTAACTTGATACGGAGATATTTGTGAATCTGATTCTCATTCGCTGGAAGCTTTGCACAATTCTAGTGCACACACGCACGGGGAGTTTTTGACTAAACACAGAGTTCATTTAGTGACCGTTTGAAGTTACATCGGAAAAAAGGGACTTATGACCATTTTTCACACTTATCACCATTGCAGCATTCCCCGTGGTCATGGGATCCAAACTCAGACTTTGGCAACTGATTCATATTTATGACGGATGCTGAGTCCCAGGGTCCAGTGATCCTCTTTTGTGACCTTCTGACAAGAAAAGTCCATGGGGAAGCCAAGTTCACTTAACAACCATGCTACTCACTTAACAACGGCAGTGATTCACTTAACGACCATGGCAAGAATGGTCGTAACATGGGGCAAAACTCAGAAGTCAATGGAGAAGCCAGATTCACTTAACAATCGGGCGACTAAGTTAACAATCGTCGGGATTCGCTTAACAACGGTGGCAAGGAAGGTTGTAGGGCAAGGTCGTAGAATGGACGAGGTCCCTTCCAATGGTAATCGGAATTGACTTCAGCTCCTTGGGTTGCCCTGAAAATCAATCCTTGCAAAGAAACGTTTCCTGAAAACCTCTGGCTAATAAAAATGCCTCAAATCACCCTTCGAATAGATGGGAGAAAACAATTAGAAAAAAAAATATAGATACCCAGAGGATCTCAAGTAAAAGGAGAAAAGGGAGGGAGGGGGTAAAAAAGGGGAAAAAGTGAGATATTATAAAAATGTACGCAAATGATGAAATAAAAATAAGTAATAATTGAGTAAGAAATTGAAATTGGAATAAAGATAATTAGGAAATCGGGGCTGCTCGAATACCACTTTAGGGTGAACTGAAAAGGGAAACAACAGGAGAGAGGGAAAGGAGTAGAGAGAAAGGAAGGGAGAAGAGAGGAGAGGAGAAAGAAGAAAGGGAAAAGGAGAGGAAGAAGAGGGAGGGGAAAGAGGAGCAGAGGAGAAGGTTAGAAGTGGGGGAAGAAGAGAGGAGTGGGGGAAGAGAAGGGGAAGTAGGAAAGAGAAGGAGAGAAAGAACGAAGGAAGTAGGAGAAGAGAGAGGCAGGAAGGAGAAGAGGAAAGGTTGGAGTAAAGGTAAAGGGTAAAAGAGCAGCCCTGAAAAAGTAAAAATGAAAAATGAAAGTTAAAAGAAAAGATGAATGAAAAATGACTGTACATGTAAATGTGTTTAGGAGAAATAAAAATTAAAAAACTTTAAAAAAATAATTTTAAAAAATCATCCTTCGGGCCTCGATGGTGGGAAAAACGGTCATATTTCCTTTTTTTTCTTTTTTCTTTTAATTTGATTTATATCCCTTCCCCTTCTTTTAAACACTCCTTTCATAATCCTCAAGTCAAGACCCCAATTCAAGGGGCCGGTGTAGTTTATACATATAGTCAGGTTTTTCCTACGTAAATCAAGATGTTTCACAGCCATAGTTCGGTGAAATCTCATTCACTAGTTTCTAGACTTTATCAAACATCAAAGCAGCATTTTGCTGTCTGTTGTGAGACTTAAGGGAGACCAAGATAGATCTATTTCTGACTATATATATATAGTCAGGTATATATATATATACCTTTTCGTAGGCTTTATATATATTTCTCTTTAGCCAGGTTCTTCCTACGTAAACCAAGATTTTTATGCAGCCCTAGTTCTGTGAAATCACAATCCACTAGTTTCTAGGCTTTTTTTTCCTGGCAGCCAGCAAAACCTCTGCTGCCCATTGGGAGACTAAGATAGATCTATTTTGGACTTATAAACCCTCATCAGTTAGCCACACCCTCATCCCATGTATCCTCCCTGTAAAGGTACAGTATTTGTTTTCTTTCCTTTTCGTAGGCTTTATACGCATTTCTCTTTAGCCAGGTTCTTCCTACGTAAACCAAGATTTTTATGCAGCCCTAGTTCTGTGAAATAACAATCCACTAGTTTCTAGGCTTTTTTGTCTTTTTCTGGCAGCCAGCAGACCCTCTGCTGCCCATTGGGAGACTAATATAGATCTATTGCGGGCTTATACGCCCTCATCAGTTAGCCACACCCTCATCCCATGTATCCTCCCTGTAAAAGTACAGTATTTGTTTATATATGCAAGTCTTGGTGTATTTGGGTCTCTTCCCGTGTAAAATTGAGAGTATCTTGGTGACATTTCGACATTTTTTGCTCACACAAGCACGAAGCCAAAGGCACCAGGCTGAAGATAACGAACGAGACTTCGTCGAAACGTCGCCAAGATACTTCCAATTTTACGCGGGAGAAGACCCAAATAACCAAAGACCTACATAGATAGATAGATAGATAGATAGAGATATATAGATCCATTGAAAAGGCACTTGAGGCCAGGAGGGAGCTGACTGGCTTAAGGTTCGACACCCAGCCATATTTCCTCTGTGATGCTAAATCGAATTGGTGGGGAGAGGCCTGTACATTTTTATCCTCGCGCGTCTGTTTATTTCGAACGTAATCTGTCAGGCAGAACGATGTCATTTGCTTATTGACGTTTCTCCAGCGGTTAAGTATCGCTGCCTTTTTTTAAAAGGCATTTATAAATATTTATTGTTTCGCCGTAATGATTGCCGAGGCCGGATTAAAGCTCTTGAATGACTCATAGAGGGGTTTCGGCGGTCAGGGCACGGCCAGCAGCTCTGGGTGGGAGTGGGTGGGGTGGGGGGTCTTCCTCTCTCGGTGCCCCCCATCAACCCTCAAGTTCTGGAGCAATTCAAATCCAACCTTTGGAGCTGCTTGTCAAGATAAATTCATAAAGGTAACATCTCAGCTTGTGACGCCTGGCAAACTTGATTAAATCAGCATGCAGAGGTCTTTTATTGTTATTATCCTGGGTAAACAAGTGCTGGAGCGGAGGGCAGTCCTCGGTTTACGACTGCAATGGAGCCCCCACATTTCTGTCGCTAGGCGAGAGGGTCGCTAAAAGTGAGCTTTGCCCCCGTTTTTACGGCCTTTCTCGCCTCTGTCGCTGAGTGAATCCCGGCGGCTGTTCAGTTAGTAACATGGTTGTTAAGCGAAACCAGAAGAGGATCGCGGGATACCTCCCCCACCCCCACCCCCCTGGGGACACTGCGACCGTCATAAATAGGAGTCAGTGTCCGAGCGTCACATGACCATGGGGGGGAATGCTGCAATGGTCGTAAGTGTGAAAAGCCGGACATGAGTCACGTTTTTCAATGCCGTGCAACTCTGAATGGTCACTAAATGAAGGGTTACAAATTGAGGACCAAATGTAAACCAGCATGAATAAACATCTGAAGTGTGGTGAGTTGGAATTGGTTAAGTCAAAGGTGGGCAGCTGAGCACGACTGGCTCAGGAATTCTGGGAGTTGAAGTCTACAGGTCCTGAAAGTACGATATTTATATCCTTGCTGGTACGTTACATAAAACCCCAGCCCTCTTTTCTCCCTCACCCCAAAAAATGGAAATTTCCATGTTTCAGTTCCGAAGCCAGAAGGGAAAACAAAATAAGGATTGAAAATCCCCGTGAAGTGTTGGTAGGCAACATACAAAGCCAGAGATGTTGGCTGCAGTGATGGAGAAGCTAAATATGGTGATGGGATCCTTTGTGATCTCTGAGCTCGGTTGTTTACTTATCTGTAGATGGTTCGTCACCCAGCTAGGTAATATCATCAATGCTAGAAGGGATGGTGTTTGCAGAAAAGAGGAGGAGGAGGAAGACTATGGTCCTTGTTGATCTCTGAGCTTGGTTTTTTCCTGGCAGACATTTCATCACCCAACTAGGCAACATCATCAGTATCATTATTTTCTGCAGGAAAACAGCCAAGCTCAGAGATACATAGGACTCCAGGGTTCAACTCCGAGCTACAAATATTGTCTTCCAAATGTGTGATAGGTGACTAAATTGTTGGGGGTGGAGGGTGGGGGTGGGTGTTTCTCCTCTACTTCAAAGGTGGCCTTCACACAATGTGCTCCTGGTTGTTAATTTACTCCTGGAAGTAAAGCTTCTTCTGGCAGTTGAGCTCCACCCTGAAGAAATTGACCCCAAGGAAATCCATACTGAGCTTAGCATGTTGAACGAACGAGTTTTTGTCCAATCTTGCCAACCTTAAGACCTCTGGACTTCAACTCCCAGAATTCCCCAGCCAGCCATGGCTGGCTGGGGAATTCTGGGAGTTGAAGTCCACAGGTCAAAAATTGTTCAGATTGAGAAGCTTTCTATTGCAGTAGCCTCCAATGATTACTTCCCACTGAAAATCCAGCCAAAGAGCTAAAGGCCTCCTGTGGTACGCCAACAGGTCACATCACGGTGGGGGGGCCCTCCCATTCCCCCCCACACACACATATTCCAGGCCCTGCAATTTACCCAGAGCAGAGTGACACTCTTATAATTGATGGAGTATAAATCTCCATTGGCGACACCCCACTGTGGATGGCGTCGTTATGGTGGGGAAGCATCTGCAATGCAGAGTTGGGCTCCCAGTTGATTCAGTCTGGATACTTAGGGGAGGTGGGGAGAGGGAAAGGGAGGAGGAAGAATGAATGGAAGGAAGGAAGGAAGGGAGAGCGAGAGAAAGAAAGAAAGAAAGAAAGAAAGAAAGAAAGAAAGAAAGAAAGAAAGAAAGAAAGAAAGAAAGAAAAAGAAAGAGCAAATGAAGAGAAGGAAGGAAGGGAGAGAAAGAACGAAAGAGCAAATGAAGAGAAGGAGGGAAAGATGAAGGAAGAAAGAAAAAGAGGAAATGGATGAGAGGAAAATAAAAGGGAAAGGAAGAAAGGAAGAGAAAGAAAGAGCAAATGAAGAGGAGGAAGGAAGAAAAAGAGGAAATGGATGAGAGGAATAAGGAAGTAATGAAAGAGAAAGAGAAAGGAAGGAACAGAAAGGAAGAGCAAATGAAGAGAATAAGGAAGGAAAGAAGGAAAGAAGAGAGGAAGGAAATGGATGAGAGAAATAAGGAAGGAAGGGAAGGAAGGAAGGGAAAGAAAGAAAAAAAGAGCAAATGAAGAGAAGGTAGGAAGGAAGGGAGAGAGAATGAGAGAAAGGAAGAAAGAAGGAAAGAAGGAAAGAAAGAACGAAAGCAAATGAAAAGAAGGAAGGAAGGAAAGGAGAGAGAGAAAGAAAGAAAGAAAAAAGAGCAGATGAAGAGAAGGGAGGGAGGGAGGAAGAGAGGAAGGAAATGGATGAGAGGAGGAAGGAAGGAAGGAAGGAAGGAAGGAAGGAAGGAAGGAAGGAAGGAAATAAATCCCCAGCTAGATCTACTTTTTTGGTCCAGCACAGTTACAGCCACATGGATTGTTAGTTCCAAACCACCCGTGGGGACCTTAGTCACGAACCCAGAGGTCATTTAGTCCACCCCATCCAAAGTAGAAGCCGCCCATCACCAAATACGGACACCGGCGCCTGCGCCCCCATCCTGAAGGATTGGAGCAACTGGGTCTGAGAAGCGGGAGGAAGCGCATTCTGGGCAGAGGGTCCCTCCATGAAGCTGATGTGGGGAGGGGGGTCTGGTAACCCCAGGAGATGCCAGGCTGCCCCTGACCCCAACGGCTGGGTTCCCACGACAGGCTTCACCGGGGGCCACAACTGCCCCGACTCAGCCCTCAACTAACCCAGGGGGTCCTCCCCTCCCCTCCCCTCCCCTTCCCTCGGGGTCCTCTCCCAGCTGCAGAGAGTCGCGCCTTCCCCGCCTGCCGGCCCCTTCCATTCCCTGCGCCTCGCAGCGCCCGAGGGATGAGCTAATCCTTGGGACCCTTCACACGAGAAGCCCCGGCCTCCCGTGGGGGTGGGAGACGGCGGGGGCGGGCTGGAGAAGCCCCTTCCTTTCCTTCTTCTTTCCCTCTTCTTCCTCCTTCTTTTGTTCCTCTTTCTTCCTCCTTCTCTTCTTCCTCCTCTTCTTTCCCCCCGTCTTCTTCCTTCTCCTCTTCCCCTTCCCCCTCCTCCTTTTCTTTCTTTCTACCTCCTTCTCTTCCTCCCCCTCCTTTTCTTCCTCTTTCCCCCTCCTCCTTTTCTTTCTTTCTTCCTCCTTCTCTTCCTCCTCCTCCTTTTCTTCCTCTTTCCTCCTCCTTCTCTTCGTCCTCCTCTTCTTTCCCCTCTTCTTCTTCCTTCTTCTCTTCTCCTTCCCCCTCCTCCTTTTCTTTCTTTCTTCCTCCTTCTTCCTCCTCCTCCTTTTCTTTCTCTTTCCTCCTCCTTCTCTTCTTCCTCCTCTTCTTTCCCCTCTTCTTCTTCCTTCTTCTCTTCTCTTCCCTTTCCCCCTCCTCCTTTTCTTTCTTTCTTCCTCCTTCTCTTCCTCCTCCTCCTTCCGCCTTCTTTTCTTTCTCCTTCTCTTCTTCTTCCTCCTCTTCCTTCTCTTTCTCCTCCTCCTCTTCCTCCTCTTCGTTCCCCTCCCCCCCGCCTCAGCTCGCATCCCGGCGTCCCCACGATCTGACAGGTACTGGGGAGGACGAGCAGCCGCGGTGGGCGGGTCGGGGAAAGGTGGGGGTGTCTCACGGCAGACCTCTCTCGCTGCCGCCGCCGCCGTCGCCACTCGCATCCGCCGCCGCCCGAAGCGATGCCAGCCGTTCCTCCCCACGCGACTTAACGGGAAGCCCGCGGCCGGGGCGGTGAGAGGTGGGAAGACGGGTGGGGGGCGCTCAGGGCATCTCCCCAGCCCGACCGACGACGGTGGGGGGGGAGAATCACCGTGGGGGGGGGCGTGTCCGCACCTTCCTCTCCAACTTTCCTCGCGTGCTTCCCTTCTCCCGTGGCGTGGGAGGGGGGCGCGACAGCTTCGGGGGTCGCAGGGGACGGGGAGACGGGGGTGGGGGGAAAGCAGCAGGTGGAGAGGGGAGGGCTGGGCTGGGAGGTGGGGGGGGGGTCTCGCGGGTTGCCCCACTGGGAAGGCGCCAGTTGGCTGCCCGCGGGGAAGGGGCGCCGTAGCCAAGCGGAGGGGGCAAGAGGGAGAGGAGTGGGAGCTCCTGGTTCCCTCTCGCCCTGAGGGTCCCCCGACCAGGTAACCCGCTTCACTTCCTTGCAGGCTGCGCGGAGAGGAGGAGGAGGAGGAGGAGGAGGAAAGCGGGTTACTAGAGGAGGAGGAGGAGGAAGAGGAAGAGGAGAAGGAGGGGGAAAAGGAGGAAAACGTGATAATAGAGGAAGAGGAGGAGGAGGAGGAAGAGAAAGAGGAAGAGGAGAAGGAGGGGGAAGAGGAGGAAAACGTGATAATAGAGGAAGAGGAGGAGGAGGAGGAGGAGGAAGAGGAGAAGGAGGGGGAAGAGGAGGAAAGCGGGTTACTAGAGGAAGAGAAGGAGAGAGAGGAGGAAGAGGAAGAGGAGGAGGAGGAAAAGGAAAAAGAGAAGAAGGAGGAAGAGGAGGAAAGCGGGACACTAGAGGAGGAGGAGGAGGAGGAAGGAGAGGAGGAGGAGGAGGGTGCCGGTGGGTGTCCGCCGTCCGGCTTGGGACCCGGGAAAAGTTCTGGAGGCTGCTGTCCCTTCGTCCGGCCCTTTGACTCGGACAACCCGGCTTCTTTCAGGGCGCTCTCCCTGCGCCCCACTCCGCTGGCGGATCCCCGTTGTCCGGCAAGGCTCGGGCGCTCTGATCGGGCGCGGCAGGGAGCGGGAGCGGCCCGTGGCGCGCGTGGGAGGAGGTTCCCTCGGTCTGGCTGCCCCTTGGGAGAAGCCTCGGGACGGCCGAGAGAGAGAAGCCGAGGTCGAGGGTCCTCTCGAGATCATCCGCACGTTCCGGGGTCAGTTACCGCTCGAAGGAAGGCGCCCGGTTCCCCGGCTCGTAACTGATCCCCGAGATGGCGAGGCGGATTCCCCTCGCCCCTCCCTGCGATCCCCGGATCCCTCTGAGCCGCTTTCCAAACTGCTGGGGATCCCACCGGGGGGTCCCCTCCGGATTATACGAAGCGGGCTCATTTAAGGGGGCGAAACCCCCCCTTTGTTTTCGGAGACAGCATCAATAAAGGGGAAATCTGCCCGCCCAGGTTCCCTTAAATCTGGCCTTGGCAAGGAAACAGGACTGGGCTGGTTAATCAGTGGACGAGAGACCACGCGGAGATCCCAGGATAGTTAGCGGTGAAATTTGGGGGGAAGGTGTGGGGGGGGGGGGAAGAAGAGATTCCCCGCAGAAATCAATGGGACCCATTCCCCGCGAAGGAAGGAGAGCGAGGCGACCCTTAAAGTGCCGGGAGCCGAGCTGCGAGGATCGATCCCGCTTGCCTTGCAATTCCGGATCGAGTTCTCCAAAAAGAGATCGTTTGGGCGGCGGGAAGTTAGTTGGGGGTGGTGGTCGTGGGGATCTTACAGCCTTCCTGCCCAACGTTGCAGATCCAGGCAGATCTCCCCACCCGGGTTTTTTTTTTTTTTCTTTTAAAATGAAGCGAACAAAAGAGAGACGGAGGAAAATCTCAGCAAAGGACTAGATCCCGCGAAAACGGATCAAGGAAACAGATTCCCTTTGCCGTCTTAACTTGAACTCCGTTTTTTCTCTTGCCCGGGTGGGAAAAATTCAGCCGCGCGTCTCTTAGGGGGGGAAAAAATTAGTAATAATCCAGATTTTTATCCTTCTTGCAGCTCACGAAAATAATTTTCTTTTTTTCAGAGCGGATCCTTCGCCTCGGGCTTTGAAAGAGCGGCTGATCCCCGGGTGCATCTTTAGTGGGGAATCCTTGATTTTTTATTATTATTATTATTATATACATATATATTTGCTCTCTCCAAGATCTGATTTGAAGAAGCGGCAAGCTTTGACGCTTGGCGCGGGCGCCCCCTGCTGGACACTGCTGGAGAATGGCTGCCCAATGACTGCC
This sequence comes from Masticophis lateralis, assembly GCA_030761175.1. Lineage (NCBI taxonomy): Eukaryota > Metazoa > Chordata > Lepidosauria > Squamata > Colubridae > Masticophis > Masticophis lateralis. The sequence continues at coordinate 4,629,059 of JAUDYJ010000005.1, read as the reverse complement.
AGGGGTTCAAATCCGGCTCTGCGGCCAGCATGGAGAAGACTTACTCCTTGACCGCTCACTACGATGAGTTCCAGGAGGTGAAGTACGTAAGCAAGTACAGCAGCAGTGGGGCCCTGCCCAACGGCTTCAACTTGCAACTGGGCACTGCCGGAGCCAAGAAACCTCGCTGTGGCCTGCCACGTTGGAGCCGGAGGGAGATCTGTTTGCTCTCCGGCTTGGTTTTTGCGGCGGGCCTGTGTGCCATTTTGGGATGCATCTTGGTACTCAAGTATATGGCTTTGGATCAGGCGGCCTACTGCTTGGAAGGATGCCAAGAACGCCGGGCCTTCACCAAGGCTTCTCGGTTCATCGCCACGAATATTGACCCAACCATTGACCCTTGCAAGGACTTCTACTCCTTTGCCTGTGGCGGCTGGTTGCGCCGGCACGGCATACCGGAGGACAAGCTCATCTATGGCACCATTGCTGCCATCGGCGAGCAGAATGAGGAGAAATTGCAACGGTTGCTCCAGCAGCCCGTACGGCGTCCTTACCGGGCCTCGGCCGAGCGGAAAGTCAAGGAGTTTTTCCGTTCCTGCCTGGATATGACCGAGATTGACCGCCTGGGTGCCTGGCCGATGCTGGAGGTCATTGAGGACTGTGGAGGATGGGATATGGGGGCCCTGGGCAGACAAGGCCGGTGGGACTTGGATGAGCTGTTCTACAAGACACAGGGAGTCTACAGCACCACCGTCTTCTTCGCCTTGACGGTCAACCTGGACAGCAAGAATTCCTCCCGCTACATCATCCGGGTAAGTGGATGCCACAGATTGGGACCGTGACAGCCACAGTGGGTGGATCAGGAGAAAAAGAGGTGGTGGGGGAGAGAAGGGAGGACCAGAACTCTGAGGATCAATTGAGTCCATAGATCTCTTGGGTATATTGGGGGATCCCCATCCCCATTGCATGGACATCACAACCCTCTTTGCATGCAACTGAATCTCAGCTGGCAGGGACTAGCACAGTATGTCTCAATTTTAAGATGTGTGGACTTCAACTCCAGAATTCCCTCAGCCAGTAATAGCATAGTTGGTTGACTGGGGAATTCTGGAAGTTGAAATCCACACATCTTAAAAACTGCTGAGGTTGAGAAAAAACACAGGTCTAGTCATTTGGATCTTTTGAGAGCTATGTCGACCTCTAGTGGCTGTTTCATGAATTACACATGATGGTTTGTGTGACGCAATATTCCTATTTTCTCTTGATAAATCTTTCATCTATTTCTCCTTTGTGCATTGGGAACGTACAGCAGCACCCTTGAATGCAGATCCTTGTGTGTTTATACAGCTTTTTTTCTCTTTTGGTGTTGATTTTTTTGTATGCAATCCGAACTCGCTCCCCTTTTCAATAAGTGATTGGTCCAGCTGAGATTATTCTGTTTCCAGCAGTTAGAAATCGCCTTCTCTCTCTCCCAACATTGGCAAAAGGAGGAACCCCTTCGCACATGTATGTCCACAGGGAAAGGCCCCGGGGAAAAAACCAATGTCACACATGTCATAATGTCATTGTGATTTTTATCAACCTTCTACGCATTTGTCATTGCAACTGGACAGAAAACGAGCAGATGTTTTGTAGCCAGCCCAACCAAGTTGTTTGTATTTCTTCAGCCTCTTGGGGAAACTCCTGCCGTGTCAGGAGTTCAGTTTTCTCAATATTGATGATGCTTAGACACAAAAACCAAGTTTGCTTGGATCCTAGACTGCTCCATCACCAGAAAGCAAGACAAGAAACAATGGAGGGAAACTAATCAAGGAGATCTAGGCAGCATGCTAAAAAGCGGAGACATCACCCTGCCAACAAAAGTGAGTATAGTGAAGGCGATGATTTTTCCAGTTGCAATATATGGCGGTGAAACTTGGACCATAAGGAAGGCTAAGCGCCAAAGAATTGAGGCCTTTGAACTCTGGTGCTGGAGAAGACTCCTGCGAGTCCCTTGGACTGCAAGGCCATCCAAGTGGTCAGTCCTAGAGGAGATCAACCCTGACTGCTCTTTAGAAGGCCAAGATCCTGAAGAGGAAACTCAAATACTTTGGCCACCTAATGAGAAGGAAGGACTCCCTGGAGAAGAGCCTAATGCTGGGAAAGATGGAGGGCAAAAGAAGAAGGGGACGACTGAGAACGAGGTGGCTGGACGGAGTCCCTGAAGCAGTCGGCGTGAGCTTCAGTGGACTCCAGAGGTTGGTAGAGGACAGAAAGGCCTGGAGGAATGTTGTCCATGGGGTTGGACACGACTTCGCAACTAACAACAACAATCAAGGAGAGAAGCAACCTGGAATTAAGGAGAAACTTCCTGACAATGAAGACAAGATCCCTTCCAGCTCTGTTCTGATTGATTGATTGATTCGAAGCCCCGGTATCGCACGCATTATTTAATTAATTTATTTTCCTGAGCTCGTGGACCACTTCAGTCATCAACAACTCTCAGTGGCATTCATCCCTGCCTCGTCAACGGCGCCGCACACAATGCCCTAAAATGAAAACAAATCAAGAATATTGTGCAAACTCCAACATCCGACGCATCGGCATTCGGAGGAGGATAGTAATCATATCTTCCCTTTGTTCCTAAGCAGATTCTCCCAATTTTGAATCCGCCAGATGTTGTCGGCTGCCACTCGCAGCCTCGTAGCGTGACAGATTGTCAGGATGCAAACGGGGGAAAGCTGACTTTTAGGATCCCCGGGGTGATGAATCCGACACTGCTTTTCTCCTCTGAGTAACCCTATCTTCCGTACTCGTAGGTTACGCAGTGCAAACTCCCTAGCTAGCTCCTCAACCCAGCAGCACAGCGTTTTTAACACTACTGGGAGAGCTTTGGGTAGAAAGAATTTGAGGAAGGGGGCTCTTTCATTTTGCAAACTAAGCCCCTGGCGGATGCCCCCTCGTTTGGAGTGGTGGGTGGTGAAAACCTACAAGAGTCTACAAGAGTTAAGGAGTAGATTTGCACCAAATGGGGTTAATGTGGACCCCGTAATCCTCCCCTCTGCTCGTCAAACATTGTGCCCGTTTGCGGGCAGCGAAATTGATCTTTCAACGCAAACCAAGGTTTTGCGCAGATAGAATTCAGACAATTCAATCTGTCCAAAACCTCGGTGGGCTTCTGTTGTACCGAGATCGGGGGGGGGGGGGATGAAAAGGCGCTTAGGGTGAAGGGAAGTGGGGAAGGGTCCTATTTCTCCGTTTGGCCCCCTTAGTGCTAAAACCAGACAGATTTGAAAAAAAAAATCAGGCACCTTCTGAAGTGCAACTTGTCTTTGGATCAACACAACACTTGGGACTGTTGCAATTTTCTCGTCATTTGCTGTGATGGCCGGTTAGCAGAGAGGAGAGGCAACTCGGATCATATAAAACAGGCAAGAAACGGTATTTTATAAGCAGCCGATCACGTCTCCCGCTGGGTTTAACCCGGTGATTGAATGGTGTGCACACAAAGCATCGAATTGTTAGTTAACGGTAGGGTCTCTGCGGGATATACACAAGCTCACAATTCTGCCCCCCCCCCCACACCAGGTTATAAACCTGAGATTAATGGCTAGTTTATTGATTAATTAAGCATCGATCTCGTTGTTGTTAAAACTGACCAGCTAAAAGAGAGATGGCTGACACAGAGCGTAATGTTTAAGTTACAGAGCAGGGGTTCCTGGAAACTTTAAGATGGGTGGATGGATTTCAGGGCTGGCTGGAGAATTCTGGGAGTTGAAATTCCTGCACGCAAACTGAGGAATTCTGGCTGTTGAAATCCATGCAAGCTGGCTGGGGAATTCTGGGAGTTGAAATTCCTGCAAGCTGAGGAATTCTGGCTGTTGAAATCCATGCAAGCTGGCTGGAGAATTCTGGGAGTTGAAATTCCTGCAAGCAAACTGAAGAATTCTGGGAGTTGAAATCTGTGCATGCTGAGTAGGGAATTCTGGGAGTTGAATGCTTTTGCAAGTCGGCTAGGGAATTCTGGGAGTTGAAGTCTACCCATCTTTAAACTGCTGAGTTGGGGAAGACCGTTCTAGAGTGATGGAAGATCTGTCTCACTGAAATATATTGGCTGGGGAATTCTGGGAGTTGAAGTCCACAAGTCTTCAAGTTGCCAAGGTTGGAGACCCCGGATCCAGGTCCTGGTTGTTCCAAAAGTGCTTTTTTCAAACGTCAACTGGATTCTTCCACTCAGTCAGAACTGAAGAAGCTTTTTTGGCTGAGAAGCAAAACGTCTTCAAAGGAAAACAAAGAAATCGCCTTTTGAAAAAAATCAGCTTTACGCGATAACTCTCGGTTGTTTGTTTATTTATTTTTCAAATATTCCAAATCTGTCAGCAGCTCAAGGCTACTAAAGTTTTTACAGAGAAGAGAAACGTATTAGAAGCAGTTCCAGGGTTCTTGGCAAACAGAAAGCATTTTTATTTTATTTTATTTTTTTCCTCTTGAAGGTCGTTCTGTACAATCCAAGTCTGAAACGCTTTTCAGCCTCAGATCTGGAAAAATTTTCTTTCAAGTCTCAGCCTTGGATATATTGGTTGGTTTTCTGCCATCCGGATGGAGCCTCGCCATTCAAAATTAGATTTGTATATAGTTATAAAGACATTATTGCTGGTAATAACAAACTTATATAACCATATTCTAGGAAACATAGTAGGCATAAGAGGAGAAATATACATAGGAGCAGGGAAAAATAGGGAAAGAAAAGAAGGGGAAACACAAAAAATTAAATTAAATTGAATTTTAAAAGCTAGAAGAAAGGAGCAAAGCAAAGAGGAATGGAATATTCTGTAATTTCACGACATTCCCCCATAATAAATGTTTAATTCTGGAGCCGTGTATTAAAATCACTACAATTCAAATCTTAAGTGCTGAATTCAACCAAAGGTTTATGGAATGACATCCGATCTAGCGATTCTATTACCGTCAGCCTCAAAAGCTGGGCAATTTTTGTTCATTTGTGGGGTTTTTTTTTACAGATTAATTATCTTCTTTTTTTTTGCAATAGTCCAGGGAGGGATTTTTTTCCCCACAGGAAGATAAATTCCAGATGTTTACAATATAGTTTAGCACGCTGGAATTGTGATTTCCCTCTTCCTTATAGACATAATATCTGAGCCATTGTTACTCAACCTTGGCCACTTTTAAGACGGGTGGATTTCAACTCCCAGAATTCCCCAGCCAGCCATGCTGCCATCTTGATTTTTCCGACTCCTCTCTCCGTACACCCCTGCAGTGCAGGCCTCATCTTTGAACAGGATGGAAAGATGTCCCTGCTAGTTTGCTCCTACCCGGACACATGGGCTTTGTAGTCCGAGTTCCAACTCCTTGTTGTACAGCTAGTCCTCCACCATTGAGCCCGTCGTTGCATAAGTGAGGCGTTTGTGAAGTGAGTTTCACCTCATTTTAACACCTTTCGGGTCACGGTTGTTAAGTGAATCACCGCAGTTGATACATTAGTCACCCAGTTGTTAAGTGAATATGGGTTTCCCCCCCCCCCCCATTGACTTTGCTGGTCAGAAGGTCGCAAAAGTGGAATCACATGATTCTAGGACACTGCAGCCATCATAAGTATGAATCAGTTGCTCACTTAGCGACCGTTTAAATTTATGACCGACCTTTCAAAAGCTCTGAAGTTATGACAAACCCCCCCCCCCCCCCCCCCCCCACAATCACTGTGGTCACATAACTCATATTTATGGCCGCTTGCCGTGTCCCACAGTCGGGGTTCCCCCGAAAAAAGCAGCCCTTAGCAAACCATGGTTTCACTTAACGACCACTGCCAAACAGGTCATAAAAACAGGTCCTCCCGCTTTAGGAGTGTCGCGACTGTAACTGGCAGGCTCAATAATGGTCATAAGGAAGGACTATTAAGACCGCGAAGAGAGCAGGCAGAAACTGGATTGTCGGCGTCGCCCCCCTGTGCGAATCCTGCCGACGTCGGTGCCACCATCTCCTTTTATGTTCCTCATCTTTTCTAAAACCGTGTTATCGTTTATATGCAAGCGGCTTATTACGTGTTATCAGCCGTAATGTCTTTATAACGTTCAATAAAAGATTATATTAAAAAAGAAGAACGATCGTAGGACGGTGACGCTCGATCCAGGCGGCAGACAATTCACCGGTGACAGTTGTGACGTTTGCTTGTTGTTGTCCCCCCCTCCCCTCCCGTGGTCCTAAAGTCCCCACTGATATTTTACCATGAGCTTTTCTGCTTGGGAGGGAATGCTGGGCTTTGTAGTCCAAAGTACAGACTTACAACCATTCGTTTCGCGTCCAAAGTTACCTCAGCACCGAAAACAAGGACTTCTGACTGTTGTTCACACTTTGTGACCGTTGAAGCATCCCCGGAGTCACATGATCGAAATTCAGATGCTTGGGAAGTGACCCCCTATTTACGACGGTCCTGGGATCATGACGTGATCCCCTGGGGGCGACCTCCTGACCAGCAAAGCCAAAGATTCACTTAACGACAAGGTTACTAACTTAACCACGGCAGTGATTGGCTTTGCCACTGTGGCGCAAGGTCAGAAAACGGGGCAAAACTCACTTCACAACTGTCTCGCTTAGCAACGGAAACGTTGGGCTCGGTTGTGGTCGTAAATCAAGGACTGGAGGGACAATATTTCCTAAGAGTTAGAACAATTAATCAGTGGAACGACTTGCCTCCAGAAATTGTGAATGCTCCAACACTGGAAGTTTTTAAGAAGATGTTGGACAACCATTTGTCTGAAGTGGTGTGGGGTTTCCTGCCTAAGCAGGGGGTTGGACTAGATGACCTCCAAGGTTCCTTCTAACTTTTCTTTTCTCTTCTCTTCTCTTCTCTTCTCTTCTCTTCTCTTCTCTTCTATTTTCTCTTCTCTTCTATTATCTCTTCTCTTCTCTTCTATATTCTCTTCTCTTCTATTTTCTCTATTCTTTTCTTCTCTTCTCTTCTATTTTCTCTTCTCTTCTCTCTTCTCTTCTCTTTTCTCTTCTCTTTTCTCTTCTTTTCTCTTCTCTTCTATATTCTCTTCTCTTCTATTTTCTCTATTCTTCACTTCTATTTTCTCTTCTCTTCTATTTTCTCTTCTCTTCTTCTCTCTTCTCTTCTATTTTCTCTTCTATTTTCTCTTCTCTTCTCTTCTCTTCTATTTTCTCTTCTATTTTCTCTTCTCTTCTATTTTCTCTTCTCTTCTCTTTTCTCTTCTCTTCTATATTCTCTTCTCTTCTATTTTCTCTATTCTTTTATTCTCTTCTCTTCTATTTTCTCTTCTCTTCTCTTTTCTCTTCTCTTTTCTCTTCTCTTCTATTTTCTCTTCTCTTCAATTTTCTCTTCTCTTCTCTCTTCTCTTCTCTTCTCTTCTCTTTTCTCTTCTCTTCTCTTTTCTCTATTCTTTTCTTCTCTTCTCTTCGATTTTCTCTTCTATTTTCTCTTCTATTTTCTCTTCTCTTCTCTTCTCTCTTCTCTTCTCTTTTCTCTTCTCTTCTATTTTCTCTTCTATTTTCTCTTCTCTTCAATTTTGTCTTGTCTTGTCTTGTCTTGCCTTGCCTTGCCTTGCCTTGCCTTGCCTTGCCTTCTCTTCTCTTCTCTTCTCTTCTCTTCTCTTCTCTTCTCTTCTCTTCTCTTCTCTTCTCTTCTCTTCTCTTCTCTTTTCAAGATTGAGAGAAGGCAGAATTCGGGGAACCAGCCGTGCAAACCCAATTCGAGTTTTCTTTTGCCTGTCGGCCAATTGTGTCTCAAGACAGCGTGCAAACACACCAGGAAGGATGGGGAGAGCAGTAGGCTGGTTTTCACACCCACCACTTCTCCCCTCCCCCCAATTGAACTTCCGGAAGGAATTTTTTCCCCCTGCCATAAAGGAAATTAAAACCGGCAGGGTAGAACAACCGTTTTTCAAAAGTGGCGATTCACATCCCAAACAATGCCGTTGTGATTGGAGATTTTGGCCATAAGAGACAGCAGGGCAGGGTCTGGCACGGATCAACGAAGATGCATTTTCCACATTAAAGTCGTGATGCAACGTTAGATTCACACAAGACTCTGACCCTGGTTATACGAAGAACGGCTGCAGGATCTGGGTTTGACTAGTCTGGAGAAAAGAAGAATTAGGGGAGACATGATAGCAGTATTCCAGTGATTTGAAGGTTGCCCCAAAGAAGAGGGAGTCAAGCTGTTCTCCAAAGCACCAGAAGGCAGGAGAAGAGACAATGGATGGAAACTAATCGAGGAGAGAAGCAACCTGGAATTAAGGAGAAACTTCCTAGCAGTGAGGACAATTAACCCGTGGTACGACTTGCCACTAGAAGTTGTGGGTGCTCCAACACTGGAGGTTTTTAAGAAGAGACTAGACAATTACTTATCTGAAATGGTACAGATTCTCCTGTTTGAGTAAGGGGCTGGACTAGAAAATCTCGAAGGTCCCTCCCAGCTCTGTTCTGTTCTGTTCTGTTCTGTTCTATTTCAGGCTGAAATTTATTTTCTCATAAAAGCTGGCATTTAATATGCTGACAGTAAGTCCTCAACTTACTGTCAACACTTCAAGCTGCATTTACTCTAGTGCTGACATAAGAAGGAGAAGCAAAGGGACATTTGACTTTTCACCTACTTATTTTCCCTGGAGATGATATCCCGTAGGAGATGGGATGGGAGGGGGGAAATTCCTTTGAGCTGGAGCAGTAGATTAGGGGCAGAGTGACTGTGAAGATGGCCAATGAGTGCAGAGGAGTGGGGAAAGGAAAGGGAGGGTTTTGGGTCAGGAAGTCAGTGTTGGCTACGATGAGTCAGAGTTAGAATGTCGTGCTTAATAAATGAGAGTTTTTTCATCAAAGACTTTGTTTGAAATGCAATTTATTTGAGACGACATCGAAACTTGACCATTGAAATATGACCACAATTGAGCCCAAAATTTCTGTTGTTAAGTGAGATGTTTCTTACGCGAGTTTTACCCCCATTTTACGACCTTTCTTACCACAGTCGTTAAGTGAATCACTGCAGTTGATAAGTGAGTAACCCGGTTGTTAAATGAATCCGGTTTCCCCTTGTCTGTCAGAAGGTTGCAAAAGAGGATCATGTGACGGTCGTAAGTATGAGCCAGGCGCCAAGCATCCAAACTTTGATCACATGACCATGGCGATGCCACAAAGGTGTGAAAAATAGTCATAAGTCGCTCTTTTCAGTGCCGTTGTAACTTTAAACAGTCACTAAATGAACCGTTGCAAATTGAGGACTACCTGTGCCTTGGGTTTTGGCAAAACTAGTCCATAGCAAACAACTGATTCATTTAACGACCGTTGGTGAATGCTTGCAAGTTACAGCAGCGTTGAAAAAAGTGACTTATGACCGTTTTTCACACTTACGACCACTGCAGCGTCCCCATGTTCTCATGATCAAAATTCAGACTCTTGGCAACGGATTCATATGTACGATGGTTCCAGACTCCCTGGCTCAGGTGATCCCATTTTGTGCGCCAACGGCGGAGCCAGATTCACTTAAACTACTGTGTTAGCTACTTAACAACCGGAGTGATTCACTTCAGAATTGCGCGGAAAAAGGTCATAAAACGGGGCAAAACTCACTTAACAACTGTCTCACTTAGCAGCAGAAATTTTGGGCTCAACTGTGGTCGTAATTTCGAGGACTACCTGCCTTAATAACATTCCTAATATCTACACTAGCATCTCCACCAGTTAGAATTCTGCTAATGTCATTCGGATTTAAAGATAACACAACACCTGTTCAGGGAGATCAGAGCAGGCTTTGAATGCAGCCAGCCAAATTTTCCCCCTTGTTCGGGGCGCCTCTCGCACTCCAGACGAGACAGTTAAATTTATATTAATTTTACATCCCTCACAGTGATTTACATCCCGCGCATAATAACTCAATTACATAAATGATGCAAATTACACATTTGCAGCATCTCTTGACATCCGTTGTTGCTTAATGACACCCTTACACAACGACGGAGCCACAAATGATGCAATTTGCAATTGAACGGATATTTGGGGATGACAGATGCCCTGTCCCCACTAGAGGATGAGTTTTCGGGCAGGTGGGGAAAGTCAGAAAAGTCAAGATGGCAGCAGGAATATTTTAAAATAAAATGTTTTTGGCGCCTGGGAAGCTGAATTATTTTTAAAAGAAACGACGCGATGCCATTTATTTTTCTCTTTAGCGCAGGAATGGAGCTGTGTCAGTCTGATTGCGGGAACACAAACCCACAAACGTACAGCTGCCGGAATAGACAGCTGCAAATTTATCTGTGGGGTTTTTTTTTATTATTATTATTCGAGAACAATTTAAAAATCCCTGCAGCTCAGGCAGGGTCTCGGTGTGTTGACAATAGCGTAAAATATACGAAAGCTAAGAAACCGGCGAGGGGGAAGGAGGAGGGGGGGGGGATGTCTCCTGTATCCGAGCGGCAATTATGAACACAATTGCGACTTGATTTCAGAGGATGAAGGTTTAAAAATACAGAATTCTGGTTTCGCAGCCCACCGTTTCAGTGTTAAAACTTCAGATCTGACGTGCTAAGAAAGCATTTTCTCCCACCTGTGTTTTTTTTCTCCCAGGCATGTCATTCCCGGCCAGCTTGACGGAGGGTTGGGGATGATGGGATTTGGAGTTGTTATGTCTGGGGGGACTGGTACTAAATGTTGACCCCCGGAGATGCGTTGACAAAATATGAGTTAGGTCCAGAGGTAGGATTCGCATACTGTAACTCACGTGCATGCCGTCTGCACATACATGCTACATCAAACAACACAGCAGTTCGCTCGCTCGCGCGTGCCATCCATCCATGCATGTGGCAACAAAAACAACAATATAGGATGGACTTGCTCCCACCTGCAGGTCGACGCTAGCGGTTCACCTGAGTTTCAAGCGAATTTGAAATGTGTGGACTTCAGTGCCCAGAATTCCCTGTTCAGCGTGATGACTAGAGGATTGTGGGAGTTGAAGTCCAGGCATGCTGGCTGAGGTCCACCCATTTTAACAGGTCCACCCATCTGAAATCTTTGAGAGACACTGAACTACACAAATGCCACAACATGCATCAGCTGTGTTTCCAGGATATAATCATGTCATGTACTATACAGATAGCCTTCGACTTACAACAGTTCATTTAGTGACCATGCGAAGTTACAACGGCACTGCAAAAAGTGACTTATGACCATTTTTCACACTTATGACCCTTACAGCATCCCCATGGTCATGTCATCAAAATTCAGATGCTTGGCAACTGACTCATATTTATGACGGTGGCAGTATCCCGCAATCACATGATCCCCTTTTGTGATCTTCGGACAAACAAAGTCCACGGGGAAGCCAGATTCACTTAACAACCAGGCTACTAACTTATCAGCTGCTGTGATTCACTTAACAACTGTGGTAAGAAAGGTCCTAAAATGAGCCAAAACTCACTCTCGCTTAGCAACAGAAATGTGGGGCTCATTTATGTTGAGGACCATGTTAAAATATTTATTCGCATTTGTGCAATGAATTTTGCTGACTGGATTAAATCAATTAAGCTACTTACCAAAACCTAACCAAGATTAGCCCTAACTCAATTTGGCGTGTTGTGTGAATACAGATGCTAGATCCTTACCTTGCCTGGTGAAGGTTGTTATGCAGTGATGGGATTCAAGTAATTTAACAACCAGTTCTCTGACCTAATGATTTCTTCCAACAACCACTTTGCCAAACTGCTCAGAAAGTTAACAACCAGTTCACAAGCTTTTTTTCGAAAGAAGGGGTCTCCAACAGTGGTGGGATTCAAATCCCGGAGCTACCAGTTTGCTATCACTGGTGCGCGGGCACACTTCTGTGCATGTGTAGAAGCTTCTGTGCATGCGCAGAGCATTTTTGATGACATCTGGGTGAGTGGGTGGAGCATTTTTTTTTCACTTTTAAAAGCATTTTTTCTGCAACCTCTTCGGCCGAAAAAATGCTTTTAAAAGTTAAAAAAAAAAAAGCCTCTGATGATCGCCCGGCTCAGCTGGGATCATCAAAGGCTTTTAAAAGCATTTTTTCTATAACCTCAGAGGTTGTAAAAAATGCTTTCAAAGGGCTCTGAGGATCCCATCTGAGTTGCCTGATCGGCAGAGGCTTTTTTTCTTTTAAAAGCCTCTGAGGATCCCAGCTGAGTTACCTGATGGTCAGAGGCATTTTAAAGAAAAAAAGCCTCTGCTGATCAGGCAACTCAGATGGGATCCTCAGAGCCTTTTGAAAGCATTTTTTTTACAACCTCTGAGGTTGTAGAAAAAATGCTTTTAAAAGTTTAAAAAAAAATTGGCCACGCCTATCCAGTCACACAACCCCCACCATCAAACCATGCCCACAGAACCGGTAGTAACAAATTTTAGATTTCACCACTGGTTGAATGTGTGTGTGTGTGTATTTGTGTGCGTTCATCCCAGAGAAGGGGTTGATTAAATCAAGTGATGCGAATTGAGTCTCTTCGTTTGATCTTGTGAGCATCATAATTATGTTTACATTCTGCTAATTAAGTTTGGTGTGTTTGGTGGTGTGTGTGTTTACAATTTGGAATAAGTGTTTAATTAATGCTTACGTTGGTGCAAGTTTAAAGGATTTTGGAGGCTGTTCATCAGAAACTTCGCAGGGACCCGAGTTAGTTAACATACGGTTCCCTCTGCAGGTAGTCCTTATGATCACAATTTCTGTTGCTAACGAGACAGTTGTTAAGTGAGTCTTGTCCCATCTTACGATCTTTCTTGTCAGAGTTGTTAAGTGAATCACTGCAGCTGTTAAGTTAGTCCCACGGTTGTGTTGTCCATCTGGGTTCAGTTCCAAGTGGGGAAAAAGACACTGGAAAAGACATGGAAGTTGTTTGGAAAGAAGGTTTATTGTTAGACAGGATCACATGGCTTGAGATCCTGAGCAGAAAAAGGGCAGAGATGCTGAGAGTGCCTGGGTTTTATGCCCTCTCTGGGCCACTCAGATAGGTGGTCAGGGGACGGGGGCCTTAGCTAACTTTGTAGGCTCTCTGTCTCTGTTGTGGCCCATCAGCGGCCTGTGCGGATTGTAGCTGATTCTGACAGTGAGGAGGCTGGTGTGGTGTTGTGACAGCAGCCTGTGCAGCTGGCACCTGAGTCAGACAATGAGGAGGCTGGAGAAGAGGTGGTGCCAGAGGCTGGGATTCAGCCAGGGCCTTCAGAACCTCCAGAAGCTCCTTTAAGTGAAGAGGACGAAGAGGAGGAGCCTCTTCTCGATGCACGGGCGTGCAGAACTGCTAAAAGGCAGAAGTGGCTCCTCATGAGGAGGTCTCCTCGAGAGTAAGGCTTGGGACTAATTGGCCACCCCCTTAGCCTATTTAAGGAGGAACGCCGACTGAAGCAATTTGTAGGGAACAACTTTAGTTCACTCTACTTCGCGTCTGGATTCTCTGCAAATTTCTTCTGGGCTTTCTGCCAATCTTCGTAAGATTGTGATTACTTTATATTTTCTTGTTTCTTGTAGGCTGTCAAGAAAGTTTATTAACAGCCTTTGTTTTGAAAAAGACTGAGTTATTTTAGTAAATTCAGTTTTGTACAAACTTTGTATGTGCGGTGTTCTTTGGGATCTGTAACTGGGGCAGAACAGTCTCCCAGGTGCTTTGTGGTGAGTTTCTGTTGCAATACGAGTCCTATTATGTCCTGGAGGCCAAGCCTTTTGTGTTGCGGATGAGCTGGCTCAGGCCTTAATGGCCCATTGACAAAGGTGGGGCAGGCTGAGTTTCTGCTTCCCTTTTAGGGGAAAATATTCTGCCCTTTTAATATTTCCTAAAATATTTCATTTTTTCCAAGAGAGGGATGGTGCTAACTTCCTACAGTTGTTAATTGAATCTAGCTTCGCCATCAACTTTGCTTGTGAGAAGGTGCAAAAGGAGATCACGTGACATCTCCCCCTCCCCCTGGGACACTGCAACCATCATAAAGATGAGTCAATTGCCCTGCGTCCAAATTTTAATCCCGTGACCATGGGGGATGGTCATAAATCACTTTTTTCAGTGCCATTGTAACTTTGAATGGTTACTAAATGAATTGTTGTAAGTCGAGGAAATATCTGTATAATATTTCTTAGAGTTCTATAATTGTATACATTTTTCCCACGATACTTCAGCAGTGTAGGAAGAAAATTCCGATCCAGTTCCAAGCTGGGAGAAAGAGCCTGAGAATAAAATGGAGGCTGCACGCAAGGAAAGAAGTTTCCAGAAATTTCAGTGACAGCAACATGTTTCTGGGGTAGCTGACAAAATGGCTGAGTGAGTGGATGGATCTTTATAGGGTTCTGATTGAGATGCTCCAGGGGGTTGTACAATGTAGTGTTGGAATAAAAATCCAGTTCCAAGCCAGGAATAAAATGGATGGTGCTTAAGAAAGAAAGGTCCGTTTGTTTGATGAGCAGAATCAACGCACACAGCGCGCAGTTCTGAGACAGCTGACAAAATGGAGTTGAGAACAGGTAGTGTTTTATACCTTCTTGATTCCTATGGGATCATATAGGGGATCATGGCTGGCTCTATGGGCAAAAGGGGAAATGCAAATCCTAGGTATTTGTCTGAACTAATCTTGTCAGCCTTTAGCTTGCCTAATTTTGTCGCTTATCTGGAGTCTCAATCTGACCCAGTCTTTCTGAATGGATTACCAATTCTGCATTTCTAAAAGCTGGCCTCCTCAGTTTTTGTTTGGGACAGGGAGACTGGTACTGATTTCTGCCTCCCTTAAGATTTTTTTTTCACTTTTCCTTTATGGGAAATATTCTATTCCTCCTTTTTTTAAATATTCCCCAAAATATTTCATTCTCTAGGAGGGGTGGCTGGGCGGTGACATTCTACAGCAGTGAGCCTTGGCCCTTTTACTATTTCAGTGGTGGTGGGTAATCCTATTATGTCCTAAAGCCCCTATCCTGTCCTTAGAATTTGGGGTGGGGGGGAATGTAAAATCTTTCCGAATGGATATAAAATCTACTAAAAAAATATAAAACCAGAGCCTGGGAATGGAGATTTTGCAATATCCTTCCCCCTGGAGTGGGGTGGGAATGGAGATTTTGCAGTATCCTTTCCCCAGGAGTAGGGTGGGAATGGAGATTTTGCAATATCCTTCCCCCAGGAGTGGGGTGGGAGGGAATGGAGATTTTGCAATATCCTTCCCCCAGGAGTGGGGTGGGAATGGAGATTTTGCAATATCCTTCCCCCAGGAGTGGGGTGGGAATGGAGATTTTGCAGTATCCTTCCCCCCTTGAGTGGGAATGGTGATTTTGCAATATCCTTCCCCCAGGAGTGGGGTGGGAATGGAGATTTTGCAATATCCTTCCCCCTTGAGTGAGGTGGGAATGGAGATTTTGCAGTATCCTTCCCCTGCCATCCTCACCAAGCCACGCCCACGGAACCGGTAGTAAAAAAATGTGGATTTCACCACTGATTAAGAATAAGGAATATTTTAATCTGGGAAGGGGAATGGGGGGCTTCCTACAGCAGGTCAGTGGAAAAAAGCCGGCCAGGGGCATCCAGAGCAGGCAGCCAGTGTCCAACTGCCTTCTCCAGCTGGCCATAAATCCAGAGATTTATGGAACTTGTAACTCCTTTCACTTTCCACTCGGCCTCCCTTTGTGATGGAGCTCCCGTCAACGCAGCTGATGGGCTGACACTGGATTTCTTCTGGATTTATTGGCCCTCCCTCCGATTTTCCAGAGGTTCCTTAAATCACTGCGCTATCGCAACATCTCTAAGATGGGGTAACTCAGGAGGAGGACGGGGAGCCAAACGTTGTGTAATTCAAGCTGGAGTTTAAAACCCTTTTGGGGGGAGGGTTGTTTTTTGGAGAATTTGTCCCTAAAACGGCTGCCAACGAGGAAACAAAGCAGTCATCGCTTTTCCTGACATTTCTGAACTGAGAAAATCTCTTTCTTTTCTCAGTCACCCCCCCAAAATGGAAACTTCTTTGTTTGAGCTCCAATTCCGGAAAGGAAAATTAGAGTTTGATAAGCCTTGTGAAGGGTTATCAAGAGCCTGGTGGCGCAGTAACTTCAAATGGTCGCTAAGTGACCGTCCTAAGTCGAGGACTATCTATAAAGCATGATTTGCACCAAGCTAAGATAGCTTCTCGTGACGTTCAAGAGAAAACAGGGGGAAAATTAGAGCCCAAATTTTGTTTCTGGCATTTAGCCTCGGACAGGGGTGTCTATGAGGAAAAATTTCTCAAGCTTGGCCCCTTTAAGACGTATGGACTTCAACTCCCACAATTCCCCAGCCAGCATGGGAGGAATGGCTGAGGAATTCTGGGAGTTGAAGTCCACACGTCTTAAAGGGGCTGAGGTTGGAAAACCCTGCTGTAATTGAAAAAAAAAAAAGATGGCTGCAGGTAGAGTTTTAACTGCACCGTGATGCCCGCCATTATGACGGGAGCCTGGTGGCGCAGTGGACTAAGTGCTGTTAAAGTAGCACTTAGCTGCCAGCTGCCTGCAATTACTGTGAGTTCGAATCTCACCAGGCTCAAGGTTGACTCAACCTTCCATCCTTCCGAGGGAGGTAAAATGAGGACCCGGATTGTGGGGGCAATAAGCTGACTTTGTATTAAAAAAAACACCACTGGGGGGGGGGGGCAAAAGCCCTACTAAACAGGTATATACAAAAGTATGAAGGCTATTGCTTTACACATTGTAAGCCGCCCTGAGTCTCCGGAGAAGGGCGGCATATAAATTAAATTTAAAAAAAGGGGGGGGGGTTGCTACAAAGCCAGAGATGTTGGTTGCCCTTGATTTGAGAGGGTAAATATATGTAACGGGATCCTTAGGGCTCTCCGAGCTTGTTTTCTTGAGAACGTTTAATTACCCAACTAGGGAACATCATCAGTGCTAGAAGGGAGAGGGGTTTGTGGAGAGGAGGAGGGAGAAGGGAGAATGTGGGTCCTTGGTGCTCTCTGAGCTTGAATGCATTCTCACAGATGTTTCATTACCGAGCTGGGTAATGTCATCAGGGCTAGAAGGGAGAGGAGTTTGTGAGGAGGAGGAAGAGAAAGGAGACCAGGAGGAGGACTGTGAGGTCCTTAAGCTTTGGCTATTTTTGTTGCCGATGTTTCTTGCAGAACTCCCCGCTTTCAGGTGACGGCCCCATTCCTTCTGATGTGTACCCTGGAATCCCCTCCCTCGGAAACTTACCCTGTGGCTTCTGATCCTCCCTCTTCACCTGTGTAACTTCCACCCATCCAGGCTACAATTAAAGGCACAGCAGCCAGAACCACAATGGTGGGATTCATCCAGTTCACACCACTTCGGCAGAACCGGTTGTTAAATGGCTGGCTGGCCCCTCGCCTCCCTGGCCAGCCCCTTTCAGAAGTCCCCATGCGCCCCGTTTTGGCTCCCAGGGGGGCTGCAGGAGGCCGAGCGCTCACTGTCACACCCACCATGGCTACGCCCACCCGGCCAGTCATTAGGGCAGAGAACAGGTTGTTAAATTATTTGAATCCCACCACTGCAGAACCCCCATTGAAAAGTTGGCAAGCCACGTTAGAAGAGAAGAGAAGAGAAGAGAAGAGAAGAGAAGAGAAGAGAAGAGAAGAGAAGAGAAGAGAAAATAGAATAGAAAATATAGAATAGAATAGAATAGAATAGAATAGAATAGAGAAGAAAAGAAAAGAGAAGAGGAGAAAAGAAGAGAAGAGAAGAGAAGAGAAGAGAAGAGAAGAGAAGAGAAGAGAAAAGAGAATAGAAAATAGAATAGAATAGAATAGAGAATAGAATAGAATAGAATGAAATAGGATAGGATAGGATAGGATAGGATAGGATAGGATAGGATAGGATAGGATAGGATAGGATAGAGAAGAGAAGAGAAGAGAAGAGAAGAGAAGAGAAGAGAAGAGAAGAGAAGAGAAAATAGAATAGAAAATAGAATAGAATAGAATAGAATAGAATAGAATAGAATAGAATAGAATAGAGAAGAGAAGAGAAGAGAAGAGAAGAGAAGAGAAGAGAAGAGAGAATAGGAAATAGAATAGAAAATAGAATAGAATAGAATAGAGAAGAGAAGAGAAGAGAAGAGAAGAGAAGAGAAGAGAAGAGAAGAGAAGAGAAAATAGAAAATAGAATAGAAAATAGAATAGAGTAGAATAGAATAGAGAATAGAATAGAATAGAATAGAATAGGATAGAAGAGAATAGAGAAGAGAAGAGAAGTGAAGAGAAGAGAGAATAGAAAATAGAAAATAGAATAGAAAATAGAATAGAATAGAGAATAGAATAGAATAAAATAGGATAGGATAGGATAGGATAGGATAGGATAGGATAGGATAGGATAGATAGGATAGAATAGAATAGAATAGAATAGAATAGAATAGAATAGAATAGAATAGAGAAGAAAAGAAAAGAGGAGAAGAGAAGAGAAGAGAAGAGAAGAGAAGAGAAGAGAAGAGAAGAGAAGAGAAAATAGAATAGAATAGAGAATAGAATAAAATAGAATAGAATAGAATAGAATAGAATAGAATAGAGAAGAGAAGAGAAGAGAAGAGAAAATAGAATAGAGAATAGAATAGAGAATAGAATAGAGAAGAGAAGAGAAGAGAAGAGAAGAGAAGAGAAGAGAAGAGAGAAAATAGAATAGAAAATAGAATAGAATAGAATAGAATGGGATGGGATGGGATGGGATGGGATGGGATGGAATAGAATAGAGAAGAGAAGAGAAGAGAAGAGAAGAGAAGAGAAGAGAAGAGAAGAGAAGAGAAGAGAAGAGAGAAGAGAGAAGAGAAGAGAGAAGAGAAAATAGAATAGAATAGAATAGAATAGAGTAGAATAGAATAGAATAGAGTAGAGTAGAGTAGAGTAGAGTAGAGTAGAGTAGAGTAGAGTAGGATAGGATAGGATAGGATAGGATAGAGAAGAGAAGAGAAGAGAAGAGAAGAGAAGAGAAGAGAAGAGAAGAGAAAATAGAAGAGAAGAGAGAATAGAGAAGAGAAGAGAAGAGAAGAGAAGAGAAGAGAAGAGAAGAGAAGAGAAGAGAAGAGAGAATAGAAAATAGAATAGAATAGAATAGAGAATAGAATAGAAT
Source organism: Masticophis lateralis (assembly GCA_030761175.1). NCBI lineage: Eukaryota > Metazoa > Chordata > Lepidosauria > Squamata > Colubridae > Masticophis > Masticophis lateralis. The sequence goes on along the minus strand of JAUDYJ010000005.1, from coordinate 4,610,044 downwards.
AGAATAGAATAGGGATAGAATAGAATAGAATAGAGAACAGAATAGAATAGAGAAGAGAAGAGAAGAGAAGAGAAGAGAAGAGAAGAGAAGAGAAGAGAAGAGAAGAGAGAAAATAGAATAGAAAATAGAATAGAATGGGATGGGATGGGATGGGATGGGATGGGATGGGATGGGATGGGATGGGATGGAATAGAGAAGAGAAGAGAAGAGAAGAGAAGAGAAGAGAAGAGAAGAGAAGAGAAAATAGAAGAGAAGAGAAGAGAAGAGAAGAGAATAGAAGAGAGAAGAGAGAAGAGAAGAGAGAAGAGAAAATAGAATAGAATAGAGTAGAATAGGATAGGATAGGATAGGATAGGATAGGATAGGATAGGATAGGATAGGATAGGATAGAGAAGAGAAGAGAAGAGAAGAGAAGAGAAGAGAAGAGAAGAGAAGGGAAGAGAAAATAGAAGAGACAATAGAAGAGAATAGAGAAGAGAGAAGAGAAGAGAGAAGAGAAAATAGAATAGAATAGAATAGAGAATAGAATAGAATAGAATAGAATAGAATAGAATAGAATAGAATAGAATAGAATAGAATAGAATAGAATAGAATTGGGATAGAATAGAATAGAGAACAGAATAGAGAACAGAATAGAGAAGAGAAGAGAAGAGAAGAGAAGAGAAGAGAAGAGAAGAGAAGAGAAGAGAAGTTGAAAGGGACCTTGGAGGTCTTCTAGTCCAACCCCCTGCTTAGGGGGATTGAATTCCCAAAGAGACCAACCTCCCAGGGAGGCCATTTGTTGGGGCATCACCTGTGTTCCCTGCCTCTCTTGACACAACTCAAGCCCTGGGCCCCCATTCCCCCTGAGTTTTCTCCGAGAACCGCACGGTTATCTTGGCTCCAATCGATGGCCTTGGGGGTGAGCCAGGCTGAAAGCTTGCCAGTCACCAACAGGGCCTCAGCTTTGCTTGGAAGGACATCATACCTTCACGTCAAGATTAATTGGCTTCATTTGGCAGAGCAGAAATGAGAAAAGTCCTTTTTGTGATCCTCAAAGATGACCGGTCCGGTTCCAACATTTCTCTTTTGCCGCTCATATCTGGCAGTGATGGGTGCCACTTCGCTTAACCATTGTGTGTCCCACACGCCCGGTGGCAGCCTTTCCCCAATTCAAGGCCAGCTTGCAACCTTTGTAGACTACCATTCCCATCACTCTTGGCCACTTATTGCCCGGGGATGATGGGAGATGTTTTCCCTAACCCATCTGAAGAGCCTGGGCTGGATTGCATCTCCATAGAGGCTCAGAAAGTGATGGCAAATCTTTTCAGCACCGAGTGGCAAAAAGGTTGTTTGGGAACATCCCACACACATGTGCACTCATTGGGATCACACTCCGGAAAAGGCAAATGTCTGAGTTATAGCACGCATGCACGCCTGATGATCAGCTGGCTGGCGCATATGCGCACACTGGCTTTCGGCACTGCCGTGTGCGCAAAGGACAGCAGACCATCGCGCATGCATGCACGCCAGAAACCCGGAAGACAAACAGGCAAGGCCGTGTGTGCCGGGTGACATGGCTTCATGTGCTACTTTGGGCACGCGTGCCATAGATTCGCCATCACGGAGCTAAGGGGTGAGGTTTTTTTTTTAAAAAAAAATAAATAAAAGGCAAGGTTGAATTTTATCTCTTCTTGACTAGGAAACTCAAGGCAAATCAGCCATCGCTCTGTTTTTGCTGATCCTGTGCTGGACTCCTCCATGAGGTTGTTGGACAGGTGACAGGGAGTCCTCGACTTACAACCGTTTGTTTAGCAACCGTTCAAAGTTACGACAGCAGTGAGAAAAGTGACTTAGGACTGGGCCTCCGCGCTTAACGACTGTCGTAACATCCCCACAATCAAGTGATCAAAATCCAGGCTTTTGGATAGGATAGGATAGGATAGGATAGGATAGGATAGGATAGGATAGGATAGGATAGGATAGGATAGGATAGGATAGGATAGGACAGAACCGTAATGGTGAACCTATGGCTCATGGAATCCGGACTGGAAGTTGGGAAACGAGCCATTTTCGGCCTCCGGAGGGTCTCCAGGGTGTGTGTGGGAAAGGCCGTTTTCGCCCTCCCCAGACTCCTAGGAAGGCTCTGGAGCAGAGGTGAAATCCAGCACGTTCTGACAGGTTCTGAAGAACTGGTAGCGGAAATTTTGAGCAGTTCTGAGAACCGGTAGTGGAAATTTTGAGTACCACCTCTAGCTGGCTCCAGAGCTGGGTGGGAATGGAGATTTTACAGTATCCTTCCCCTGCCACGCCCACCAAGCCACGCCCACCAAGCCACTCCATGCCCACCAAGCTACGCCCGTAGAACCGATAGTAAAAAAACCATGGATTTCACCACTGCTCTGGAGGCTGGGGGGAGAGAGAAAAACGGGCCTACCGTGCGTGGAGCGTGGAGAGCGTGGGGGAATGGTCGTGCACGTATGTGCGGGGGCAGGGCACATAGAATTATGGGTGTGGGCACGGACGCGTGTGACACCCCCCCCTCCCAGCTCCTGGCACACAATGGCAAAAAGGTTAGCCATCCCTGGGATAGGATCAGTGGTGGGATTCAGCTGGTATGGGCCGGTTCGGGCAAATCAGTAGCTAAATTTCTGGCTGCCCCACTCTTCCCTGCCCCTCCCCTTCCAGGAATCCCCATGCATCCCATTTTGGCTCCCAAGTAAGTGCAAGGAGACCTCCTATGCCCAAAACGGAGCACGGGGGGGGGGTACAGCGTGCCCCCCTGGCCCTGTCTCATTTTTGCTCCCAGGGGGGAGCATGAAGGCCTAGTACCAGACAAACAACCTAGCAGAAAACGAGACGAAGTTTTCAAATCAAGGCACTACTACGACTCGCTTAGTTTCCACTCGTTGTTTCTTGTTCTACCTTCAGGTAGAATAGCTTGACCCCCCCCCCTCTCTTCTTCATGGCAGCCCCTCAAATATTGGAAGACTGCTATCATGCCCCCCTCCCTGCCCCAGGCCAGGGGGTCTGCAACCTTAAATACTCAAAGAGCCATTTGGACCCGTTTCCCACAGAAAAGAAAACACCGGGAGCCACAAAACCTGGGTGGGCATGGCCAACTTGATGTCACTCACTCCCACCAGTCACATGACACCCCCCCCCCCCAGCCACGCCTAACCAGCCGATCATTAGGGCAGAGAACCAGTTGTTAAAAAACACCGGGAACCACAAAATCCTCTTGACATATCTCTCTCTCCCCTCCCTCCCTCTCTGTCTCTGTATCTCTCTGTATCTCTCTATGTCTCTCTCTCTCTCCTCTCTGTATCTCTCTCTCTCTCCTCCTCTCTGTATCTCTTTCCTGCTCTCTCTGTATCTCTCTTGTCTCTCTCTCTTCTCTCTGTCTCTCTCTCTCCTGCTCTCTCTGTATCTCTCTCTCTCTCTCCTGCTCTCTCTGTATCTCTCTCTCTCCTGCTCTATCTCTCTCCTGCTCTCTCTGTGTCTCTCTTGTCTCTCTTCTCTCTGTCTCTCTCTCTGTCTCTCTCTCTTCTGCTCTCTCTGTATCTCTCTGTCTCTCTCCTGCTCTCTCTGAATCTCTCTATGTCTCTCTCTCTCCTGCTCTCTCTGTATCTCTCTCTCTCCTGCTCTCTTTGTCTCTCTCTGTCTCTCCTGCTCTCTTTGTCTCTCTCTGTCTCTCCTGCTCTCTTTGTATCTCTCTGTCTCTCTCTCTCCTGCTCTCTCTGTATCTCTCTCTCTCCTGCTCTCCCCCTCTCCTGCTCTCTCTATCTCTCTTGTCTCTCTTCTCTCTGTCTCTCTCTCTTCTGCTCTCTCTGTATCTCTCTGTCACTCTCCTGCTCTCTCTGTATCTCTCTATGTCTCTCCTCTCTCTGTATCTCTCTGTCTCTCCTGCTCTCTTTGTATCTCTCTCTGTCTCTCTCTCTCCTGCTCTCTCTGTATCTCTCTGTCTCTCCTGCTCTCTTTGTCTCTCTCTGTCTCTCCTGCTCTCTTTGTATCTCTCTGTCTCTCTCTCTCCTGCTCTCTCTGTATCTCTCTCTCTCCTGCTCTCCCCCTCTCCCCCTCTCCTGCTCTCTCTATCTCTCTTGTCTCTCTTCTCTCTGTCTCTCTCTGTCTCTCCTGCTCTCTTTGTATCTCTCTATGTCTCTCTCTCTCCTGCTCTCTCTGTATCTCTCTCTCTCTCCTGCTCTCTTTGTATCTCTCTCTGTCTCTCTCTCTCCTGCTCTCTTTGTCTCTCTCTGTCTCTCCTGCTCTCTTTGTCTCTCTCTGTCTCTCCTGCTCTCTTTGTATCTCTCTGTCTCTCTCTCTCCTGCTCTCTCTGTATCTCTCTCTCTCCTGCTCTCCCCCTCTCCCCCTCTCCTGCTCTCTCTATCTCTCTTGTCTCTCTTCTCTCTGTCTCTCTCTCTTCTGCTCTCTCTGTATCTCTCTGTCACTCTCCTGCTCTCTCTGTATCTCTCTATGTCTCTCCTCTCTCTGTATCTCTCTGTCTCTCCTGCTCTCTTTGTATCTCTCTATGTCTCTCTCTCTCCTGCTCTCTCTGTCTCTTCTGCTCTCTTTGTATCTCTCTCTGTCTCTCTCTCTCCTGCTCTCTCTGTATCTCTCTGTCTCTGCCCTGGCTGCTTCTCCATCTCCTGCCGCCGCCCTTACCTTCTCAGGCCAGGCGAGGAGTGACTCAGAGGGGAGGGCAAGGGGCGGGGCCAGCCCGTGGTGGGATCACCTGACAGGGAGCCACAGCAGAGGGCCCAAAGAGCCGCATGAGGCTCCAGAGCCGCAGGCTGCTGACCCCTGAACTGGACCTACCCATCGGATTGTCATGTGAACCTCCTGCCTCCGTCTCTGTGCTGGTCGGTGAAGATGCACCAGAGCGGCCGCTCGTGTTTGAAACACGACCCAAGAAAGAAAGGCAGTTTTTTAATAAGTAAACACTGCACATCCCTCCTTCGCCTCTTCTACCATTCACGACTCATTAATTCCTTAAAACACAGTAAGCACAGATCATTTTTATGTAATTCAGCGGGGCCGAATGTGGGCGCCTCGTCTTGTTCTGGTAATTGAATTTCACATTTCGAATAAATGAGGATGCGCTGCCTCCCATCACCCCCATCAGGCACCTGTGGCTTTTTATGCGCTCGCTGGCTTGGGAGGTGCGTGCACGATGCTCTGTCTTGCCGCTCATCGGCGGGCCTTTGTCCTCCCCAGTCTTGGCGCCTCGCAAGCCTTGATTGCTCCGCGGCTCCCCGTTATTCCCAGTTTAATCAAGCATCCCTGGAACAATGCTTGAGGATCTATTGCCTGCCGCAGTTTTGCATTTTGGAACCCGATCCGAGCCGTCTCCCTCCCTGCCGTCTTCTCGCTGGCGCAATTCCCACCTGGTGATGTCAGCTGAGTTCCCGTTTTTTTGACCTTGTGCTGGGCATCCAGTGTTTCCACAATAGCTGCGTGAATGAAACAATCCATTACATACAGATAACATCAGGGTTACCACAAATAGAAGAGAAGAGAAGAGAAGAGAAGAGAAGAGAAGAGAAGAGAAGAGAAGAGAAGAGAAGAGAAGAGAAGAGAAGAGAAGAGATATTGGAAGGGAAGGAGAGGGGAGAGAAGAGAAGAGAAGAGATGAGATATTGGAAGGGAAGGAGAGGAGAGGAGAGGAGAGGAGAGGAGAGGAGAGGAGAGGAGAGAAGAGAAGAGAAGAGAAGAGAAGAGAAGAGAAGAGAAGAGAAGAGAAGAGAAGAGAAGAGAAGAGAAGAGATATTGGAAGGGAAGGAGAGGAGAGGAGAGGAGAGGAGAGAAGAGAAGAGAAGAGAAGAGAAGAGAAGAGAAGAGAAGAGAAGAGAAGAGAAGAGAAGAGAAGAGAAGAGATATTGGAAGGGAAGGAGAGGAGAGGAGAAAAGAGAAGAGAAGAGAAGATAAATTTCCTGCTCAGGCAGGAAACCCTATACCATTTCAGACAAATGGTTGTCCAATCTCTTCTTAAAAACTCCCAGGGTTGGAGCATTCATAACTTCTTGTGGCAAGTTGTCCCACTGGTTAATTGTTCTCACTGTCAGGAAGTTTCTCCTTAGTTCTAAGTTGCTTTTCTCCTTGATAAATTTCCACCCGTTGCTTCTTGTCCTGCCCTCAGGTGCTTTGGAGAATAGCTTGACTCCCTCTTCTTTGGGGCAGCCCCTGAGATATTGGAAGACTCCTATCATGCCTCCCCTCGTCCTTCTTTTCATTAAACTAGAGATACCCAGTTCCTGCAATCGTTCTTCATATGTTTTAGCCTCCAGTCCCCTAAATCCTCTTTATTGCTCTTCTCTGCACTCTTTCCAGAGTCTCCACATCTTTTTTTACATCGTCGCGACCAACACTGAATGCAATATTCCAAGTGTGGCCTTACTTACCAAGGCCTTATAAAGTGGTATTAACCCTTCACGTGATCTCGATTCTATCCCTCTGTTTAAGCAGCCCAGAACTGTGTTGGTTTTTTTGGCAGCTGCTGCACACGGCTGGCTCATATTTAAATGGTTGTCCACTAGGACTCCAAGATCCCTCTCACAGTTACTACTATTGAGCGAGGTACCACCTATACGGTACCTGTGCATTTGGTTTTTCTTGCCTAAATGTAAAACCTTCCTTTTTTCACCCTTGAATTTCATTTTGTTAGATAGCGCCCAATGTTCAAATCCGTCAAGATCCTTTGGAGTGTTGGCTATTCCTGCCAGCTTGGTGTCATCTGCCAAATCATTGACAAAGATGTTGAAGAATCCTGGGCCTAAAACAGAGCCCTGGGGTACCACACTGCATACCTCCCTCCATGTAGATGCAGTTCCATTGAGGATTACACCAGGGGTGAGTTTGACTTACCTTTACTACCGGTTTGCAACGGTTCGTGTGCACAGATCACCCATGATGATGTCATGGTGGGTGATCCGCCGGTTTTACTACTGGTTCTATAGAACCGGATCGAACTGGGAGCAACCCACCACTGGACTACATGTTGAGTGCGGCTGGTCAGCCAGTTACGAATGATTTTATTCCACTATTTCTTTGAGGTTAGTGTAACTCTTGTCCCACAGTGTGTTGTTTTGTGGCGAGTTGGCCATGGTGAATCGTCGTAGGACCCTGACAAGAGGCCAATTTGCAGCTCTGGCCCAGATGGATGGCAGCTGCCCCTCCAGAGGTGGGGGGGATGGGGGATGGGAGGGGGAAGGGGGGAGGACAACAGAGGGATGGACGGGACCCATTGACATCTTCCAAGCTTTGGACGATGAAGGGGAGACAAGTGCCGGTGATTGAAAGTGCATCTGATGGGCGGCAAAGATTGATCGCTCTCCGGGAAGGCTGCTGTCTCCATTAGCTGATTGCCTCTGGGCAGGGGGCCCTTCCTTTGATCAGCCACCTATAATGGGGAGGGGGCTTCCAAAGGTGGCTGCCTTACTAGCAAAGTCACTCAAATGACAAGGAGCCAGAATCGGGAGTGGGTCGTTGCAAGAGGAGCTGTGTGTGTTTGCCGCGATGCAAAATTATTATTAAAAATACTGGTAGTCCTTGACTTACAGCCGTTTGTTTAGCGACAATTCAAAGTTACAACAATGATGAAAAATGTGATTTATGACCATGTTTCACAGTTACGACCTTTGCCGCATCCCCACAGACACCTGATCAAAATTCAGACACTTGGCAATGGTTTTATATTTAAGACGGTTGCAGTGTCCCCCGGGGGTGTGTGTCATGTGATCCCCTTTTGAGAGGAAAAGGGGAGGCTTCAGTCGGGGTACAGGTAGTCCTCGTCTTACAACCACAACCAGAGGCCCCTCCCCATTCAGGAGTGAAAGCCAGCAGGTTCTGATAGGTTCTGAAGAACTGGTAGTGGAAATTTTGAGTAGTTCGGAGAACTGGTAGCGGAAATTTTGAGAGGTTTGGACAACCGGTAGCGGAAATTTTGAGTGGTTCAGAGAACTGGTAGTGGAAATTTTGAGTGGTTCGGAGAACTGGTAGTGGAAATTTTGAGTAGTTTGGAGAACCGGTAGCAGAAATTTTGAGAGGTTTGGAGAACCGGTAGCGGAAATTATGAGTAGTTCGGAGAACTGGTAGGGGAAATTTTGAGAGGTTCAGAGAATTGGTAGGGGAAATTTTGAGAAGTTCCGAGAACCGGCAAATACCACCTCTGGCTGGCTGGTCCCAGAGTGGGGTGGGAATGGAGATTTTGCAGTATCCTTCCCCTGCCACGCCCACCAAGCTACGTCCACAGAACCAGTAGTAAAAAAAAATTGGATTTCACCACTGCCCCCATGCATCCTGTTTTCGGCCTGGACAACCTCTTGCACCCCCCTGCTGGCCAAAACAGAGCCAGGGCACCACATGAGCCCCCCCTCCCCCCGCAACGTTCCGTTTTGGCTGCCAGAAGCACCGCGGGCCAGTCGACTGCTATTTCCACGCCGGTCCCTCAGGCCAGATTTAAGCAGCCCGCAGGCCGGATGTGACCCATGGGCCATGAGTTTGACACCCCTGCCATACAACATGGGTAAATAGCCATCAGAGAGCACTATGGGCATTCAGCAGAATGATGGCATGAGGGGAATATGCCAAATTTTTTTTGGCATAGCGGCGTCCCAAGAGGAGGAGTTGAAACAATTCATGTCCAGGATGTGAGGGGTCTGTAGTCTCCAACTATCGGTTGGAGTCTGTACCTGAGCATCCGAGGCTCCCCCCCAGAGTATTCTAGAACCTAGAACCCCTTTTCCTAACCACTTACTAGTTGCAACGGATTTTGCGTGCACAAAACGGGGAGAAATGAATATGTTTAGAAGAGAGGATACACACAGACACACACGAGTGTGACACGTAGCAACTTCAGAACCGAGATGGAGAGCAGAGTGTCGCCACTCACACTGATTTGAACAAGCTGGCGGCTGCAAAATGTCACCAGGCCGGGAAAGACTAATTCTGCTCTTCTCCGTAGAGGATTATTATTTCTTTTGTCGTCCAATGATTGGCTTCGTGCTCACCGTTTAGATTTATTTGCTCTTGTCCCCGAATGACAAGCACCACAGCATCAGGAGGGAGCCGGCCAGAATCGCTGATCTGCGTGCCAAGATGTCACTCTACAAATGCCACTGTCAGAGCCTGCCAGGTTCGGCCTGGCGCCTCACAGGCATCCTGCCATCAAGGGCAAGAAGGCGGGGAGAAGGATAAATGGACAATAAATCTGTGTGCGTACAGGTAGTCCTCGATTTACAACAGTTCATTTAGTGACCGTTCAAAGTTACAAGGGAGCTGTAAAAAGCGATTTATGGCTGTTTTTCCACAGTTAACGTCCTTTGCAACATCCCCATGGTCGCCTGATCAGACACTTGGCAACTGACTCATACTTATGACCGTTGCTGTGTCCCAAGGTCACCTTCTACGACCTTCTAACAAGTCAAATGGGAAAACCTGCTTCACTTAACAACCAGGTTACTAACTTATCAACCGCAGTGATTCACTTAACAACTGTGGCAAGAAAGGTGGTAAAATGGGGCAAAACTCACTTAACAAATGTCTCACTTAACAACAGAAATTTGGGACTCAATTGAGGTCGTAAGTCAAGGACCATTTGTACATGATGGGAAACAGGTGGGGGCCAATGACAGGTGATAAAGAAGCTCAGCACCAGTTTGTAGCAGGTATCCAAGGCCAGGCACCCTGAGAAAGAATGCAGATTACCCCAAAACATCTCCGTGTTCTCAAAACACTTTAGTGAGTTCCAATTGGCGGAAGAAGGGCTGGTCATGAGGGGAGGGCTGGGATGAGGGGAAACCTTTCTGTATCTTTTGAGCGTGGGAAATCCAGAGCTCACCTGACTTTATTGCAGCCAGCATCGTTTTAGTAAAAGGACCTTTCATTTCAACCAAATGGAGTTGAGGGTCTTTCTTTCCTAAGGGATCAGATTGGGGCAGGTCTGACAGTCACTCTTATTTTCTTGCATCTCAGCATCGGACACAAGTAGCTAAGTTATTTGTCTTCCATTTCTTCCCACACACACACCCTTTGCAGAGCCCTGGGACAAAGAAGAGAAATAAAGATAATCCTAGACTTGCAACGGTAACGGATCCTGCCCATTACAAATAGTCCTGAACGTACGACCACAATTGAGCTCCAATTTTACGCTGCTAAGCAAGACAGTTGTTTAGTGAGTTTTGCCCCGTTTTATGAACCTTCTTGCCACTAAATAAATCACTCAGTAGTCAAATTAGTCACCTGGCTGTTAAGTGAATCTGACTTCCCCCTTGACTTCGCTTGTCAGAAGCTCAGAAAAGGGATCATGTGACCTTGGGACACTGCCACCATCATAAATAGAACCTAGTTGCCAAACATCTGAATTTTGATCACGCAACCATGGAGATGCTGCAACTCTTTTAAATGTGAAAAACGACACAAGTCGCCTTTTCACCTGCCGGTGTATCACACAGCTTGATTGTCCATCTATCCTACACCCCAGGGGTGAAATCTACTTACCTTCCCAACCGGTTTCGATGTCACGTGTACACTTGGACCCTCTGTGCACGTGCAAACCCTTCTGTGCATGCGCAGAGAGTAATAAAGGACAACTGGGTGGGTGGGTGGAGCCTCATGCTGTCATTGCTACCAGTTCTCTGAACCACTGGCCGCTATCGCTACATGTTCTCCGAACCACCAGCCCCCATCGCTACTGGTTCTCCGAACCACCAGCCGCCATCGCTACCGGTCCAAACTTCCAGCTGCCATCACTACCAGTTCTCCGAACCACCAGCTGCCATTGCTACTGATTCTCCGAACCACTGGTCGCTATCGCTACCAGTTCTCTGAACCACTGTCCACCATCGCTACCTGTTCTCCGAACCACCAGCACCCATCGCTACTGGTTCTCCAAACCACCAGTCGCCATCACTACCAATTCGGCCGAACCAGTTCGAACGGGAAGCATTTCACCCCTGCTCCACTCCTCTTCTTGCCTTTGATGGTAGACCTGAGAGTGGCCTGTGTAGAATGCCATCTTGGCACACAAATCAGCCATCCTGGCTGCTCCCTCCTGATGCCGTGGGGCTTGTTTATGTCGTTTGGCAATAAGTGCAAATTAATCTAAACGGTGAACACAAAGACAAATAATCATTGAGCTGTCTTGGTGGCCAGGAATTTTCCAAGTTTCTTTTGGAAACGGCTAGCGGGCACCAAGTTGGACATGATAGGAGTGTTCCAATATCTCAGGGGTTGCCACAGAGAAGAGGGAGTCAAGCTATTCTCCAAAGCACCTGAGGGCAGGACAAGAAGCAATGGGTGGAAATTAATCCAGGAGAGAAGCAACTTAGAACTAAGGAGAAACTTCCTGACAGTCAGAACAATTAACCAGTGGAACAACTTGCCTCCAGAAGTTGTGAATGCCCCAACACTGGAAGTTTTCAAGAAGAGATTAGACAACCATTTGTCTAAAGCGGTGTAGGGCAGGGGTGAAATCCAGCAGGTTCTGACAGGTTCTGGAGAACTGGTAGCGGAGATTTTGAGCAGTTCGGAGAACTGGCAAATACCCACCTCTGGCTGGCCCCAGAGTGGGACGGGAATAGGGATTTTGCCGTATCCTTCCCCTGGAGTGGGGAGGGAATGGGGATTTTGCAATATCCTTCTCTCAGGACTGTGGAGGGAATGGGGTTTTGCAATATCCTTCCCCTGGAGTGTGGAGGGGATGGAGTTTTTGCAATATCCTTCCCCCTCCAGTGGGGAGGGAATGGAGATTTTGCAGTATCCTTTCCCTGGAGTCGGGAGGGAATGGGGATTTTGCAGTATCCTTCCCCTGGAGTGTGGAGGGGATGGAGTTTTTGCAATATCCTTCCCCCTCCAGTGGGGAGGGAATGGAGATTTTGCAGTATCCTTTCCCTGGAGTCGGGAGGGAATGGGGATTTTGCAGTATCCTTCCCCTGGAGTGTGGAGGGGATGGAGTTTTTGCAATATCCTTCCCCCTCCAGTGGGGAGGGAATGGAGATTTTGCAGTATCCTTTCCCTGGAGTCCGGAGGGAATGGGGATTTTGCAGTATCCTTCCCCTGGAGTGGGGTGGGAATGGAGATTTTGCAGTATCCTTTCCCTGGAGTTGGGAGGGAATGGGGATTTTGCAGTATCCTTCCCCTGGAGTGTGGAGGGGATGGAGATTTTGCAATATCTTTTCCCCAGGACTGGGGAGGGAATGGGGATTTTGCAGGATCCTTCCCCTGCCACGCCCACAGAACTGGTAGTAAAAAAAAACTGGTGTAGGGTTTCCTGCCTAAGCAAGGGGTTGGACTAGAAGACCTCCAAGGTGCCTTCCAACTCTGGTATTCTATTCTATTCTATTCTATTCTATTCTATTCTATTCTATTCTATTCTATTCTATTCTATTCTATTCTATTCTATTCTAAAATGCCGGCCCAGCACCCCCTTCCAGAACAGCGGTTGTCTTCATCTCTGCCCCGTCATTTTGCATCACACAGCAATAACTATCGTTGTGCGTCTCGCGGCCTTCGCCCTCCCATCTCCGTTTCATCAGCCACATCTCTCCGAGCTGGCAGAGGACAGGAAATGAAAAAAAGGCTGGATGAGGACAAGGGAGCAAGAAGAAAGCCGACAATGCAATACATTCACAGCGATATGACGGAATGGGAGGGTGGATCTGAGGTGAGGTGGGGGGGGGGAAGGAAATTCTGCGTCATTTTGCGTCAGTCGGTTTTTCTGTAGCTGGGCAATGAGACTACTTACCGGTACTCCTTGACTTACAACCACAATTGATTGTGGAATTCCAGTTAGTGCTCTTCCTTACGACCAAATCGAGCCCCAAAGTTCCCCGGCGAACAAGAGTTCAGTGACTCTTGGTGACGTTTTACGAGCTTTCTTGCCGCAGTCGTTAAATGAACCACTTCAGTAACGCGGTTTGTTTTAAGTGGGTTTCCATCGCGACCCACTTAACATCAAGGTCTCCATCGACGGTCGCAAAAGGGGATCACATGACCCCAGGACACTGCCCCTGTCATAAATACGAGCCAGTTGCCAAGCATCTGAATTTTGATCAAGGGGATGCTGCAACGGTCGTAAGTGTGAAAAACGGTCACAAGACATGTTTTTTTAATACCGTTGTAACTTCACAGAGTCACTAAACGAATGGTTGTAAGTTGAGGTAGTCCTTGCCTTACGACCATAATTGAGCCCAGAATTACAGTCGTAAATCAAGATTCCTATATGACCGGAAGTAATTTTCATTTCATTTATTAGATTTATATACCGCCCTTCTCCTTGCGGACTCAGGGCGGTGAACAGCCAGAAGTAAAAAAACAATTGTACAAAAGTTAAGACAATTTTAAAAGCAACTAATATAAAATTTGGCCCATAAATTTAAAACCATTCAATTAATATTAATATCAGACTCTAAAAATTAACCAATTTTCAGCCTTTTTCATGACGGTCATTAAAAGAACACTGCCGTCCTTAAGCGAACCCATTCATTCATGCAAACCATCACAAATCATGGCTAGGTGAAGTAGGGCATAAAGCTGCCCCACTTCACAAGCCATGATGGGGGTGGAGGCGGTGTCAGCTCAACGATTTAGGATAGCCAGGGATGCAATGCAAACTGTAAACTGTCCATTCCATGGCTGTCATAACTTTGAACAGCTGTAAAACAGGACCGGTCGTTAAGCAAGGATGACCTGCATTGACTGTGTTTGCACAGTGTTTTTGAAATGATTCCTGAATTGACCTGTTTTCTGCGTTTCACGCCATACATTAAACCAGTTTTTCTCAACCCTTTGGCAGCCTGAAAATGTGTGGACTTCAACTCCCAGAATTCCCCAGCCAGCTATGCTGGCTGGGGAATTCTGGGGATTGAAGTCCATACCCCTTCTAGGAATTGAAATCCACACACCTTCAAGCTGCTAAATTGGAGAAATACAGCATTAGTCGAAGCTCACGCTTCCCGCTGTCTGGGGAATTCTGGGAGTTGAAGTCCATCCCTTTTAAAGCTGGTGAGGTTGAGAAAACCCGGATCTTGGCTGTTTTTGTGCTGGGTGGCATCTCCTCCGTCGAGATACTCTTTAGCGGAGGATTTTATGTGTGCCATGCGCCAAATATGTCGGCGCAGCGCAAGGCTTATTGTATTGCGTGGTGCCGAAGGATGAAAGCTGGACCAATCCGCACCTCATTGTAAGCACTTTCCATCGCTCATTACAAAATTCATCGAATCCCTTCCATTTTTTTTTTCCAGTTTTTACGGTCGTGACTGATTTTTTTTTTAGATTTTTCTATTGATTCTAATAGTATGACTGACGTAGCGATTTCACCTCTGTTTTTTAATCGCTTTTAATTGGAGTTTTGGACGACTCCAAAGGGCAGGGTACAAAAATCAGAATAACAAGAGTCGGAGGGGATCTTGGAAGGTCATCTAGTCCAACCTCCCCTTCCGAAGCCGGAGACCCTACATCAGTGATGGCTAACCTTTTTGCCATCGCGTGCCAAAAGCAGGGGCAGTGGGGGGGGGGATTACGCGTGTGCATGCCCACACCCATAATTCAATGTGCCCCATCGCCCCACGCATGCACGTGTGACCCTCCTGCTCTCCCCCCACTTTTGGCATGCAATGGAACGGTGGGCCCGGTAGGTCCATTTTTTGCCCTCCCCAGGCTCCAGGGCCTTTCTAGGAGACTGAGGAAAGCGAAAACAACCCGTTTCCCGACTTCCAGTGGACCCAGAAGGCCCGAAAATCAGCTGGCCAGCGTGCACATACATGCTGGCCTGAGGTAGGGTAACACTTGCATGCCCACAGATATGGCTCCGTGTGCCACCTGTGGCACCCGTGCCATAGGTTCGCCATCACAGCCCTACATCAATTCTGACAGATGGCAGTCCAGTCTCTTCTTGAATCAATGCAATAACCGTAAACCTCATCATAGGTCATTTCTGTTAGGGCAGTGGTGGCTCACCATTTTTTCCCTGGGTGGCAAAAGCGCATGCATGTATGTGATAGCGTGCCCACACCCATAATGCAATGCCCGCCACATATGCCCTGCCCCCTGTACATGCGTGCGCCATCCCCCCATGCTGCCCCAAGCCCCCCGTGGAAGCGTATGCGACCCCCTGCGCTCCCCCACCCTCCCACGCATGCGCGCATGACCCTTCAGTGCCCCATTTTGGGCCTAGCAGGCCTCCCTGAAGCCGCCAGAGTTCGGAAATGGTCCGTTTCCGGACTTCCGGTAGGCTGGTTTTTCGCTCTTCACAGGCTCCGGAGGCTTTTCCGGAGTCTCCAGGAGGGGGGAAACGGCCTCCCCCAGCCCTCCAGAGGTCCTCCAGAGGCCGGAAACGGCCCATTTCTGGACTTCTGGTTGGCCTGTTTTTCGCCCACCCAGAGCCCCCGCACGAGCCCCGTACTTACCTGGCATCCAAAACGGGCCGTGTGGAGACTCCTGGGAGGAGAGGGGCGGTATTGGCATGCACATATGTCTCCCGCATGCACGGCAGAGACCCAGAAATCAGGTGGCTGGCGGGAGGTGCGCGCGGATGCACGATGGACCTGATCTAGGGTGAGAAGCTCGTGTGCCCGCAGAAATGGCTTCGTGTGCCACTTGTTCGCCATCATGGTGTTAGGAGTTCTTACCTGTCAGATACTCACCTGAGTTGGCCAGCTGCTAGGAAAAAAACTTGTTTTGTCTGAAAAAGAAAAATATGAGATTTGTATGGGTAGGACACGTGAGAAAAAAAACCCCAAAATATTTCAGGCTCTGTGGAGTGGAGGGATGTGCTATAGGGAGCACAGGGATAAGAATTCAAGGTTCTACTTGGCAGTAAATAAACAGAAAAAAATGCTCTTTTTTTAAGAGGCAAGGGCACTTTTTTTTGAAGACGTTTTACTTCTCCTCCAAGAAGCTTCTTCGGCTCTGACCTGATGGCAGGGAACGGAAGGATTTATATTCCTTGGTCATTTGCATCCTTTTTTAGAGGGTCGTTGAGGCCACTTGGTGCTTGATCTGTGTCCTGTGGAAATCAAAAGGAGGCCCCAAAGATCTGATACTCTGCTGCATCTTTCATAACGACACGGATTTAAAGCTGGAAGAAGGCCCATCAAATTTGCCAAAATCATAAACAATATTCAAAATGAGGTTGACTGCTGGGGAAAGAAAGACCCGGGGCCGCAAATCACAGAAAGCAATTTAAAAGAGACAAGTACCCATCTCTTGGGAAACTCTTTAAATGCACCGATCGGAGTTGGGGCCTGATTTTTAACTCGATGAAATATTTATGCACACGAGGCCGTGGGGAGGACGGGTGTGTGTAGGGGAGGTGGGGGGGGGGGCAGAATGAAAGCTGAGCTTCAAATATCTCGAATCGCACGGGGTGCTTTTGGGTCTTCCAGGCGGCATCATTTGGGCGTTGTACGTATTTATGGAACAGGTTTTGAAATGCTTAAAAAAAATTAAAACTCTCCTTCTGACTGACTTCTGCTGGGCTTATGAACATTTGGAGACAGCAGCGTGAAGAAGGGGTGAAATCCAGCAGGTTCTGATAGGTTCTGGAGAACCGGTAGTGGAAATCTTGAGTAGTTCGGAGAACCGGCAAATACCACCTCTGGCTTGCCCTAATGTGGGGCAGGAATGGAGATTTTGCAGTATCCTTCCCCCAGGAGTGGGGAGGGAATAGGGATTTTGCAATATCCTTCACCTGGAGTGGGGTGGGAATGGAGATTTTGCAGTATCCTTACCCCAGGAGTGGGGTAGGACTTCCCCCAGGAGTGGGGTGGGAATGGAGATTTTGCAGTATCCTTACCCAGGAGTGGGGTGGGAATGGAGATTTTGCAGTATCCTTCCCCCAGGAATGGGGAGGGAATAGAGATTTTGCATATCCTTCCCCCAGGAGTGGGGAGGGAATGGGGATTTTGCAATATCCTTCCCCCAGGAGTGGGGAGGGAATGGGGATTTTGCAATACCCTTCCCCCAAGAGTGGGGTGGGAATGGGGATTTTGCAGTAATATTCCCCCAGGAGTGGGGAGGGAATGGGGATTTTGCAGTATCCTTCCCCCAGGAGTGGGGGGGGAATGGGGATTTTACAGTATCCTTCCCTCAGGAGTGGGAAGGGAATGGGGATTTTGCAGTATCCTTCCCCCAGGAGTGGGGAGGGAATGGGGATTTTCAAGTATGCTTCCGCCAGGAGTGGGGTGGGAATGGAGATTTTGCAATACCCTTCCCCCAAGAGTGGGGTGGGAATGGGGATTTTGCAGTAATATTCCCCCAGGAGTGGGGAGGGAATGGGGATTTTGCAGTATCCTTCCCCCAGGAGTGGGGGGGGAATGGGGATTTTACAGTATCCTTCCCTCAGGAGTGGGAAGGGAATGGGGATTTTGCAGTATCCTTCCCCCAGGAGTGGGGAGGGAATGGGGATTTTCAAGTATGCTTCCGCCAGGAGTGGGGTGGGAATGGAGATTTTGCAGTATTCTTCCCCCAAGAGTCGGGTGGGAATGGGGATTTTGCAATATCCTTCCCCCAGGAGTGGGGTGGGAATGGGAATTTTGCAATATCCTTCCCCCAGGAGTGGGGTGGGAATGGAGATTTTGCATATCCTTTCCCGGCCACGCCTTCCAAGCCACACCACGCCCACCAAGCCACGCCCACAGAACAGGGAGTCAAAACAATTGGATTTCACCACGGACACAAATTCAGAGAAAGTCTGGTTTTATCATCTTTTTATTAGATGTAGGACTGTTGAGGCGTTTTGATTTGGGTTTCTCCATGAAGCTGGGGGTTAAATATGACATTAACAATCTTCAGTTGTCTTCAGTGGCAAGTCCTACACTTAAGCAGGAAAAACCAGTTGCCCAGGTACAGGATAAGGCAGTACCTGGCTCAACAGTACAGGTGGTCCTTGAATTATGACCACACTTGAGCCCAACCTTCCTGTCGCCAAGTGAGACAGTTGCTAAGTGAGTTTTGCCCCATTTTTGTGACTTTCACTTACACAGTTGTAAGTGAACCAATGCAGTTGTTAAATTAGCAGTAGCACCCCGATTTATATGCCGCTTCACAATGCTTTTACAGCCCTCTTGAAGCGGTTTACAGAGTCAGCCTCTTGCCCCCAACAATCTGGGTCCTCATTTTACCAACCTGGGAAGGATGGAAGGCTGAGTCAACCTTGAGCTGGTCAGGATCGAACTCCTGGCAGTCGGCAGAGTTAGCCTGCAATGCTGCTAACTGTAAGATTTCGAGGTCGTCTCAAATAAATTGCATTTCAAACAAAGTCTTTGATGAAAAACTCATTTACCGTATTTTCCGGCGTATAAGACGACTTTCTAACACACAAAAATCTTCTCAAAAGTCGGGGGGTCATCTTATATGCCCAGTCGTCTTATACGCCGGAAAATATGGTATTAATCACGACATTCTAACTCCGACTCATCGTAGCCAACACTGACTTCCGACCCAAAACCCCTCCCTTCCTTCCCCCACTCCTCTGCACTCATTGGCCATCTTCCAAGTCACTCTACCCCTAATCTATTGCTCCAGCTCGAAGGAATTTCCCCCCTCCCATCCCATCTCCTAGGGGATATTATCTCCAGGGAAAATAAGTAGGTGAATAGTCAAACGTCCCTTTCCAGATGCCTCCACTTCTCCTTCTTATGTCAGCACAAGCATAAATGCAGCCTGAAGTGCTGACAGCTGCATTCTAATCACTGCACCACCATGGAAGGGGAGGGGAGGAATGAATAGAATCAATTTTTGTTCTACTTCAGACTTAATACCTGGTGTATTTTTTCTCCACCTGACAGATTGACCAGGATGGACTGACCTTGTCCGAGAGAACGCTGTACCTGGGCCAGGATGACGAAAGCGAAAAGGTAAAGAAAAAATAAAAACCAGATATACAATATGTCATGTCCTCCTCAATACCTCCTTGAAGAAGAGATGGCTTTGCAAACAAATTTATTCATTTATTATTTAGTAATTTTTTATGCTGCCCATCATCATCACCTCCTTTTTATGACCCCATATAGTCCCTTGCGGGGTGCAGTTCTGGGCAACTGAATGGAGCTGAGTGTTTATTGGCCGGATGCCCTTCCTGTCGCCAATGCGGAATTTTATTCGGCAGATAAATTCTCACTGTGCCCAGAGAGAGAAATATCTGCCTCTACCTAGGATCGAACTCACAGCTTCCTGATTCTTTTATGCTGCCCATGTCCCTCCAAAATTTGGGGAAAGGCAATGCCAAGCCACTCTTGTATAGCGGTGGCTGGGAGCGGCACTTCTGTGCTCCGATGCATTGTGGGAAGTTCAGAATTTTTTGCAGGACAGATGAGCCAATCATCGGGGGGAGCAGGTGGGTGCCTGGGAAGACTGAGAAACGGGGGTGCCAAGCAGGGCTTCAGCGGGTCTGAGCATCCTTTAAAAGCAGCCATGTCCATTTCCTGCAATGCCTGGGTGCTACATTACTGTGCTCTGATACATTGTGGGAAATTCAGAACTTCTGCAAGACCAATCCTCAGGGGAGCAGGTGGGTGTCTGGAAAGCTTCAAAAAAAGGGGCCCAACCAGGGCCTGAGTGGGGTTGAGCATCCTTTAGAAGTAGCCATGTCCGTTTCACACAATGCTTGCAAAGGACACTCCTGTGCTCCAATGCATTGTGGGAAATGCAGAGCTTTTGAAGGACAGATCATCGGGGAGCAGGTGGGTGTCTGAAAAGCCTCAGAAACAGGGGCCCAACCAAGGCCTGAGTGGGGTTGAGCATCCTTTAGAAGTAGCCATGTCCGTCTCACACAATGCTTGGAAAGTACACTCCTGTGCTCCAATGCATTGTGGGAAATGCAGAGCTTTTGAAGGACAGATCATCAGGGGAGCAGATGCCCGAGCAGGGCCCGAGTCGGGTTGAGCATCCTTTAGAAGTAGCCATGTCCGTTTCCCACAATGCCTGGGAATGATGCTCCTGTGTGCCGATGCATTGTGGAAAATTCAGAATGTTTGCAGGACAGATCAGCAAGGGAGCAACTGGGTGCCTGGGAAGTGTGAAAAACAGGGGTGCCAAGCAAGGCCTGAGCAGGGTGAACTAACTTCCTTTCGAAGCAGCCATGTCCATTTCCTGCAATGCCTGGGTGCTATATTACTGTGCTCTGATGCATTGTGGGAAATTCAGAGCTTCTGCAAGACCAATCCTCAGAGGGGCAGGTGGGTGTCTGGAAAGTCTCAGAAACAGGGGTCCAAGCAGAGCCGGAGTGGAGTTGAGCATCCTTTAGAAGTAGCCGTGTCCGTTACACACAATGCTTGGAAAGGACACTCCTGTGCTCCAATGCATTGTGGGAAATGCAGAGCTTTTAAAGGACAGATCATCGGGGAGCAGATGCCCAAGCAGGGCCCAAGTCGGGTTGAGCATCCTTTCGAAGCAGCCATGTCCATTTCCCACAATACCCTGAAGCAGTGCTACTGTGCTCCAATGCATTGTGGGAAATTCAGAGCTTCTGCAGGACAGATCATCAGGGGAGCAAGTGGGTGTCCAGAAAGATTGAGAAACAAAGGTCCAAGCAGGGCCTGAGCAGAGATGGGTCCTCTGAGAACATTTGAGTCCATCAGCAAAGAAATCTTTGATCCACTTGAGAAGGGCCTTCCCATTGCGCTAATTACCTGGCCACCTGCTCTGTTGAGATCGCTCAAGGGACCTGATCCTCAGACCGGATCTCCTGGGCTTCCAAAATCTTGTCTTTTCCAGATCTTGGCCGCGTATGTGGTATTCATGGAGCGCCTTTTGAACCTTCTGGGTGCCGAACACGTGGAACAGAAAGCCAAGGAGATTCTCCAGCTGGAGCAGAGGCTGGCCAACGTGAGTGCGCCATCTTGTCCTTCTGGGTCCCTGAGCAAAGCTGGCCCAGAGGGGCAGCCTTCATCGGCCAGCTTCCCTTTCCGGAATGGCCTTTTGGCACAGCCGGACAATGCTTTGGGTTCAAAGGGGGGAAAACTAGAAATATATGATGGAATGTACCGACATCCTTCATTCATCTGCTCGTTGTCTTGTGGCGTGCGTGCCACACATTTAACCTGGATACCAAACAAACCCATTTTCAGGGTTTGTGCATCCCCTGCAGCCATCCACAAGCCTAGTAAACTGGGTTCCCACCACAGATTAAACCCTACTAAACTCTTCAAGTTAACAGAATAACAGAGTTGGAAGGGAACTTGGAAGTCTTCTAGTCCAACCCCTGACCAAGCAGGAGACCTTCTTTCAGTCAAACGGTTGTCCAATCTCTTCTTAAAAACTTCCAGTGTTGGAGCATTCACAACTTCTGGAGGCAAGTCGTTCCACTGGTTAATTGTTCTCACAGTCAGGACATTTCTCCATAATTCTAGGTTGATTCTCATCTTGATGAGTTTCCATCCATCACTTCTTGTCCTGCCTTCAGGTGCTTTGGAGAATAGATTGACTCCCTCTTCTTTGGGGCAACCCCTCCAATATTGGAAGACCGCTATCATGTTACCCCTAGTTCTTCTTTTCACAAGACTTCTTGTTGTTAGTTGCAAAGTTGTGTCCGACCCATCGTGACCCCATGGACAACGTTCCTCCTTCCTGTCCTCTACCATCCTCTGGAGCAGGTGTCTCCAACCTTGGCAACTTTAAGACTTGTGGACTTCAATTCCCAGAGTTCCTCAGCCAGCAGAGCTGGCTGAGGAACTCTAGGAGTTGAAGTCCACAAGTCCACAAGTTGAAGTCCACAAGTCTTAAAAGTTGCCAAGGTTGGAGACACCTGCTCTGGAGTCCATTGAAGCTCACGCCAACTGCTTCAGTGACTCCATCCAGCCACCTCGTTCTCTGCCGTCCCCTTCTTCTTTTGCCCTCCATCGTTCCCAGCATTAGGCTCTTCTCCAGGGAGTCCTTCCTTCTCATTAGGTGGCCAAAGTATTTATTTTATTAGTCATATTTCTGTGCCGCCCACTCTCCGAGGACTCTGGGCGGCTTACACCAGACAGTATACTAAATGGCATATTGCCCCCAACAATCTAGGTCCTCATTTTATCCACCTCGGAAGGATGGAAGGCTGAGTCAACCTTGAGCCAGTGAGATTTGATCCGCTGATCTGCTGAACTAGCAGTCAGCTGAAGTAGCTGCAGTATGGCACTCTAACCACTGTGCCACCTCGGCTCTTAAGTTCCATTTTGAGTTTCCTCTTCAGGATCTGGCCTTCTAAAGAGCAGTCAGGGTTGATCTCCTCTAGGACTGACCGGCTGGATCGCCTTGCGGTCCAAGGGACTCGCAGCACCAGAGCTCAAAGGCCTCAATTCTTTGGCGCTCAGCCTTCCTTATGGTCCAACTTTCACAGCCATATACTGCAACTGGAAAAACCAGTTTACAAGACTTGACAAATCTAATTCCTGCAAGCATTCATCGTATGTTTCAGCCTTCAGTCTCCTAACCAGGGGTGAAATGCTCCCGGTTCGGACCGGATCACCCAATCCGGTAGTGATGGTGGCGGGTGGTTTAGAGAACTTGTAGCAAAAATCCCTGTTTGCCACCCCACCACCACCATGCCCAGCTGAGCCGCACAATCATCAGAGGCTTTTTTTTTTTACTTTTAAAAGCATTTTTTCTACTACCTCTTCCGACGGAAAAAAATGGTTTTAAAAGTAAAAAAAAAAAAAGCCTCTGATGATCGCACGGCTCAGCTGGGATCGTCAGAGGCTTTTCAAAGCATTTTTTTCTGCAACCTCTTGGCTGAAGAGGTGGTTAAAAAAAAATGCTTTGAAAAGTCTCTGACGATCCCAGCTGAGTTGCCTGATCGTCAGAGAGGCTTTTCAAAGCATTTTTTTTTTAAAGCCTCTCTGGTGATCCCAGCTGAGTTGCCTGATCGGCAGAGGCTTTTCAAAGCATTAGAAAAATGCTCTGAAAAGTTAAAAAAAAAAAAGTTGGCCACGCCCACCCAGTCACATTACCCCACCCACCCACCCACCAAGCCACGCCCACAGAACCGGTAGTAACAAATTTTACATTTCACTCCTGCTCCTAACCATCTTTGTTGCTCTTCTCTGCATTCTTTCCAGAGTCTCAACATCTTTTTTATATCATGGAAAACGACTGGGTTCAATGCCCAGATACATTTTCCTAGACATTTTACCAGGTGGGAGGAACACAAGTTTGACATCCTTTCATTTTGGGGGGGGGAGAGGGGGAGGGGAGGTTCTGGCCCATGAAGGAACTAGAAGAAAAACCTCACCACTTCTGCCTTCCCCGGATGGGCAGAGGATGATGGGACCTATCTGTGAGAGGAAGCCCGGTCCAATTCTTTCTTTCCCCTGCTTGACAGATAACAATCTCTGAGTACGATGACCTGCGGAGAGATATCAACTCCATGTACAATAAAGTCACACTGGGAGAGTTGCAGCGCATCACACCCAACGTAAGTTTGGATGCTGGGCAGAGGTGATATTCAGTCGGTTCGGACCGGTTCAGGCAAATCAGTAATGGCGACCTGCGGGTGGTTCCCTTCCTATATTGCTGTGTTTTTGATGCCTCACGTGTCAACTTGCAAAGCTTTCAAGTTGCCATGAGCAGGAGGGAGGGAGAACTGATGGAGCTGATTGATTTCCCTAACTGAAACTACATTCCACAGATGCTTTCTTACCGCAGTCAGTAGGAGGGTGTTGGGTTTCACAGCCAGCCAAAGTGGTTAATTGGAGATGTGATTTATGACATGTCCAGGGAGGAGGGGAGAGACAGGATCATGGGGGAACGTAAATCTACGTGGGATTAGTTCTAACTGCATCCAAATATTGCCGAAATGGTGCGCCTAGTAAATGTCTGTATTTCTTTTGAAGTTTGGCTTGTGGCTCATTAATTAATTAGGGCATCTTTCGGAAACTTCACATCACGCATGTGTGGATGGCGCGCCCGTGAGCCAATTGCCGTGTTGTTTGACATTGCATGCATGTGTGGATGGCATGCGTGAGTGAATTACCGTGAGTGAATTGCCGTGTTTTGTGACACGGCACGCATGCACTCATATTTCCAGTGATGGTCGAACTGGTTGCTACAGTATGTGAATCCTCTGATGCCGGGAAGTGGGGCCAGGGAGCACCGAGGACAGGCCACAAAGCAGGAGGAACATTGGGCGGGGATGTGGTTGCACTACTCACCAAATTGTCCACTTCTTCCCTTTTCATATTAAATTCATATCACCCCAATACCATTTCCCCCCCCCGCAAGTTGAGCGGGTCCTCAACTTACGACCACAATTGAGCCCCAAATTTCCGTTGCTAAGCGGGTCAGTTGCAGCACCCTTATTTTCTCACAATCAAAATTCAGACGCTCGGCAACTGACTCATTGTCAACCTCGCTAGTTTTGCTTTGCCGCTTCGGTTGCCATAGAATCGGGGGGGAGGCAGGTTTATGCTCACACGGGCTTTCTAGAAACTTTCTGAGAAACGAAACCTTCCCTTAAGCTGTTATCAGTCCAACGGACACTGCATTCCTGGATGCTGACATGGCCAGACGTCTGCTCCCACCTGACCTCTGGAAGACCTGTGGATTGGGTGATTTATGGTGCACAAGGGAGGGGGATGCTTTCTAATTGTAACTTTCGCGCGTTTTGCTTCAGAATCCTGCTTTCTATGGTTGCGTTCAATTCATATCTAGTAAAAGTACCAGTTACCTATCAAATGGAATCTGGGTCCTCCTTTCCTGGATACTGAAGGAAGCATACCTGACAATAAGCAGGATTCTCATCACAGCCATCCCGGATCACACCGAGGGGGCTGAAAACTTTACAGAATGTCTGATCAGGGAAGTGATACAGAACAGATGGGAGCATATGGCTCGGAAATGTCTTCATACCAGCAACCCGAAGAGGCTGAGAAATGGATGGAGAATTTACGACTGAAGGAAACGAGGGAAGAGCCAGCCCGATGGTCGACAGGGGTCGGAAGGTTGCCGGATCTGAGAAAGACCCCCCGTGGAGTAACAACCTCCAGACCCCGAAAAGGAGAAGGCGTGTGGCTGCAGGAGCAGAAGGAACGCCTCAAAATGGAGCAAGCCCTTCAACTCATTCGTGAGATTGATGAAGACCGAAAAGCCCGTGAGTCTTATGCATACCCTGGGGGGGGGGAAGAAGAAGACTCTAAAATAGATCCTGAGGAAGGAGTTTGTGGGGGAGAGGAAGAGAGAGCTGACGAAGATATATCCCAGGCATTGGGGGGTCAAATGAGGGATGCAGCAGTCCAGGGACCCCCAGCCTTACAGGCCCGACCCCGCAGACGGAAAAACCCTAAAACTCCCCCCCTTGCTGGAAAGTATGATGGGAACCCAAAAACTTTGGGATTTTTTTTAACCCAAGTGTGGAATCACATGCAAGACTGGGGCGAGGACTATTTGTCAGATGCCGCCCGAGTGAGATGTGTCACCAGTGCTTTAGAGGGGGTGGCAGCCGAGTGGATGGTGGTACTCCACAATAACAATTCCCCCCTGCTGCGGAACTACAACCAGTTTATGGCGGCCCTTAGGAGACGTTTTGAGGACCACCTAGCTGAGCGGAAGGCGAGGCTCCGTATGAAAAGTATCCAGCAAGGCCGGAGATCGGTAGCGGAATACACCCAAGAATTCCGGGAGCTAGCGCCATACATGACAGGGTGGTCAGAGGTAGCTTTGCTGGAAGGTTTCAAAGACGGGCTGAATGATGAAATCTACCACGACTGTAGAGCACGGGGGGTTCCCGATGATCTGGACAGTTGGTACATAGCAGCTGAGGATGCAGAAATTGAGATAAGCCGTAGCCGACTAAGGAGGGGGCGTGCCGGGGAACCCTCATTCTCCTACCACCGCAAAGAAGCCCCAAAAATGACTGGGGGAAGGCCGGAACCCAAACCCAAACCGAAGCCTTTCACTTGTTTTAAGTGCGGCATGGAAGGACACCGGGCCGCTGAGTGCTTGTCCAGGCCAGTGCCAAAACCTACCAGCAGAGCGCCAAAGAAGATGGGCAAAACACCCGCAAAAGTTCGTGAAGTCGCGCTGGAGGGGGAAGTCGTAGAGTTCGCTCCCCGGGCCAAAGGGGAGTTGGGAACTCCGACCCACGCGGACGACAGCGAGTCCGACTCCGATGATCTGGTGAGTCACACTGAGGGGCCCCTACTCGTCCCCATAGAACTTAAAGTGCCGTCCACAGGGACCCATGCACAGATGCCGGCCTTATTAGACTCTGGGTGCACCAGGTGCATTATCAGCCCGAAAGTAGTAGAAAAGATGGGCCTGGGACTGAGGGAGCTGAAAAGGCCTATTGCATTCTGCCAGCTAGATGGGTCGATGGCAGGCGGGGCCCCGACTAGTTTCATAACGGAACCCATTGAAATGAAATTAGGGGACCACGTAGAGACTCTCAGTTTTGTGGTGGCCCCTAGCATGGAACGACCCCTCATTCTTGGCTTGCCCTGGCTACGGAAATGGAACCCACGAATTAACTGGAAAACGGGGGTTCTGCGCATTCGTACTAGTAAACCACCATCTGAAGGGAAGGAGCCCCCCCCTGAAGACAGAGGGGCCCCTGAAGAAGCGGAGATGGCAATAGACCACATAGAGGGGGAGGAGAAAATTCCAAAAGAGTATTGGGATCTCCGTGAAGTTTTTAGCGAGAAGGCCTCGGATGTGCTGCCCCCCCACAGGGCTACAGACTGTGCTATTGAGATACTACCAGGAGTGAAGCTCCCTAAGCCTAAGATTTATCCTATGACCCCTCGTGAACTGGGGGAACTACGAAATTTTATTGACAAAAACCTAGAACGGGGCTTCATCCAACCAGCCAGACCACGAGTGGCCGCACCAGTTTTATTCAGAGAAAAGAAAGATGGTTCCTTTCGTCTGGTGGTTGACTATAGAAACCTAAACGCGATTTGCGTGGAAAACGTCTACCCCTTACCCCTCATGAAGGACATGTTGGCTCACCTAGGGAAGGGGAAGATTTTTACCAAGTTGGATTTACGGGAGGCTTATTACAGGGTGCGCATCAAGGAAGGGGATGAGTGGAAAACTGCATTTAACTGTCCGCTGGGGTGTTTCCAGTTCCGAGTACTCCCGTTTGGACTACAAGGGGCTCCTGCGGTATTCATGCAATTAATCAATGAAATTTTGCATGAGCATTTGTATAAGGGGGTGCTCGTTTATTTGGATGACATTCTTATCTACTCTGACAACATGGCCGACCATGTGAGATTAGTACGTACCGTCCTGAAAAAACTTAGGGCTGCTGAACTGTATGCAAAGCTTTCTAAATGTGAGTTCCACCAAACCAAAATTGACTATCTTGGCTATCGCATCTCCCCGGAGGGAATAGAAATGGACCCTGCGAAGGTTCGGGCGGTGTTAGAATGGGCAGCGCCACGCACCCGCAAGCAGTTACAGAGTTTTTTGGGATTTGCTAACTTTTACCGACAATTCATCCCCTCGTTTGCCAAAATCGCATTGCCAATAACTAATCTCCTGAAAACCAAGGGTGAAGGAAAACCAAAACCCTCCAAACCTCTTGAATGGACTATGGACTGTCAGGCAGCATTCGAAAAACTGAAACGGCTATTTGCTGCTGAACCAGTTCTTAAACACCCAGATATGGACGAACCTTTTGTGGTACAGGCAGATGCCAGTGATGTTGCAGTAGGGGCCGTACTTCTGCAGAAGAATGCGGATGGAAAATTACAGCCCTGCGCCTACACATCCCGGAAACTATCCGAAACCGAAAGGAGATGGGCCATATGGGAAAAGGAGGCTTTCGCCGTACGTTGGGCACTCCTAACCTGGAGACACTTTCTCGAAGGAGCTAAACATCCTTTTGAAGTTTGGACTGATCATAAAAATCTCGAGGCTTTGAAAACCCCACGTAAGCTGTCGCCTAAACAAGTGCGCTGGGCCCAACATTTCAACCGTTTTAACTTCACGTTGCGCTACCTCCCTGGCAGGAAGAACTTCATGGCAGATGCTTTGTCCAGATTGCCTCAGTACAACAGCACCAGGGAGGAAGTTGTCCGTCCAATTGTCCCGTCAGCCCAACTGGCGGCACCAGTGACTACCCGAGCACAATCGAAACGTGACCCAAGTCTGTCGGGTGAGTTGCTCCAGCAACTAAAAGAGACTTTAAAAACCGATGAGTGGTTCCAAGCCCACTCAAATGAATGTACACTTCGTGATGGACTAGCTTGGGTTGGAGCCAAATTGTATGTCCCAGCTAATTTACGAGCAACTGTTTTGCAACACGCCCATGACTCCAAGGTGGCGGGACACTTTGGATTTGTCAAGTCCTTACACCTCGTCAAAAGACAGTTTTGGTGGCCCGCGCTCAAAAAGGACACAGAGGCATATGTAGCGAGCTGTCCAGTGTGTGCCTCGGCTAAGAGACCTCCCGGGAAGGCACCTGGTCTTCTCCAAAGTGTGGCCAGGCCCACTGCTCCTTGGAAAGAAATATCCATGGACTTCATTGTAGACCTTCCCGAGAGTGGGGGTTGCACCGTTATATGGGTAGTAACTGATCTATTTTCCAAACAGGTGCATTTTATCCCATGCACTAAGATCCCATCAGCAAAAACCCTTGCTAAGATGTTCATTCAACATGTATATAGGCTACATGGAGCGCCAAAACGTATAATTTCAGACAGGGGAGTACAGTTCACCTCCAGCTTTTGGAAAGAGTTCCTAATGTTGATAGGCTCCGCCCAAGGACTAAGCTCCGCCCACCACCCCCAGACCAATGGGGCCTGTGAAAGAACCAATGGCGTGTTAGAACAATATTTAAGATGTTATATAAACTACCAACAGGACAACTGGGTGGAATTACTGCCATTCGCAGAAGTGGCATATAACAATTCCGTACATAGCAGCACAGGTTTCACCCCTTTCAAGGTGGCTTCTGGACAAGAGTTTGTGCCAATCCCAGAGTTACCTCATGATGACCCACAAAACCCTTCTCTGATTGAGTGGATCGATCAACTACGAGCGACTTGGGCAGTGACTCGTAAAGCGTTAGATGATGCCCACCAAGCCCATAAAACCCAAGCCGACAAAAGGAGATGCCCTGCACATACCTATCAAGTGGGGGACATGGTGTATCTGTCTACCAAGTATTTACAAACTCCGCAGAAATCAAAAAAGCTTGGTCCTAAGTATGTGGGCCCTTTCCCTGTTACACGGATCATTAACCCAGTCACGGTTGAATTAGATTTACCCAAGAACTTGCGACGAATTCACCCAGTGTTTCATGTTAGTTTACTGAAACTGGAACAATCATCCTCTCTACGTCCGTCCAAGGAATCTCCTCCTGTTCCCATCCTCATTGAAGGGGAACAACACTTTGAAGTAAAAGAGATTTTGGACTCTAGAAAACATCATGGGAAAGTACAGTATCTCGTAGCCTGGAAGCACTTCCCATTATCACAAGCTGAGTGGGTGAATAAACGTGATGTTAGGGCACCTAGAAAAGTGCAGCTGTTCCACACCAAATACCCTGATAAACCTTGAATCATGATGAGTGTTAATTGTTGTGATATTGCCTTTTCTTTTCTCTGTTTCAGGATTAGAAGCTGTCTCTTCTGAAGGGGGGCCGAATGTCAACCTCGCTAGTTTTGCTTTGCCGCTTCGGTTGCCATAGAATCGGGGGGGAGGCAGGTTTATGCTCACACGGGCTTTCTAGAAACTTTCTGAGAAACGAAACCTTCCCTTAAGCTGTTATCAGTCCAACGGACACTGCATTCCTGGATGCTGACATGGCCAGACGTCTGCTCCCACCTGACCTCTGGAAGACCTGTGGATTGGGTGATTGATGGTGCACAAGGGAGGGGGATGCTTTCTAATTGTAACTTTCGCGCGTTTTGCTTCAGAATCCTGCTTTCTATGGTTGCGTTCAATTCATATCTAGTAAAAGTACCAGTTACCTATCAAATGGAATCTGGGGCCTCCTTTCCTGGATACTGAAGGAAGCATACCTGACACTCATATTTATGAGTTTGGCGACCCAAGACTTCCGTTGCTAAGCAGGGTAATTGTTAAGTTGTTTAAGTGAGTTTTGCCTTATTTTACAACCTTCCTTGCCCTGTTGTTAAGCGAATTACGGTTGTTAAGTGAGTCACATGGTTGTTAAGTGAATACGGCTCCCCCCATGGACTTTGTTCGTCAGAAAGTCGCAAAAGGGGATAACGTCACACACACACACACACACCGGGACACTGCAACCGTCATAAATATGAGTCAGTTGCCAAGAGTCTGGGGTTTGATCACGTGACCTCAGGCATGAAAGCCGGCTGGAAGAATTAAGGATCGGTTTTAAAAAGGCAAGATGGCAGCCACCGGCATGCAGCCTAAATCCTGTTCCATTTTGACCGGCAAGATTTCCATTGCCCCGCCATCTTGACTTTTTTGCCCTTCCCTCCATTACACGGTCCGCAGCAACTTCAGGATAGCTGGTCACCTAGTATGAATGAATAATTTCAGAAGTGACCCTACTTTGCTTGCTGCTTTTCCACAGTTAAAATGGAAGCGTCTTCTGGACAGGATATTTCACGAGCGTTTTTCGGAAGATGAAGAAGTGGTCCTCTTAGCCACAGATTACATGCAGCAAGTCTCGGAGATCATCCAAACGACGCCGATCAGGTATGGCTGGGGATGAGGGGTTGGGAAGGGGCTGCAGGAATAAGGAGAGGGCTTGAAATAACCAGCAAGAGAGCAACTGGTCCAGCCCCAGTAAAAGCAGCCATGAGCTGCTGAACCATGCTGGCTGGGGGATTCTGGGAATTGAAGTCCACAGGTCGTAAGGTTGCCAAACTTAAGAAAGTCTGCCCTCAATAAATATGTGCCCAAACCTTGGCAACTTGAAGAGCTATGGACTCCAACTCCCAAAATTCCCTAGCTAGTTATGTGGCTGGGGAATTCTGGGAGCTGAAGTCCATTAGGCATAGCTGCCTGGAGGATTCTGGGAGCTGAAGTCCATTGGTTTGCAACTCCCAGCAGAGCTGTCTGGGGGATTCTGGGAGCTGAAGTCCATCAGGCATAACTCCCTGGAGGATTCTGGGAGCTGAAGTCCATTGGTCTTCCACTCCCAGCAGTGCTGCCTGGGGGATTCTGGGAGCTGAAGTCCACAGACCTTCAATTTGTCAAGGTTGGGCACAACCTGATTTCATGGATATCTTCATTAAATTGAAGACTTATCCTTTAAATCAAGGTTTTACGGCAAATGGTGCCATTGGAATCAATTACGTAATTACACCCGTAAATTGATGCAAATCGCAGGAATGGAGATTTCACAGTCACTTGCCTTTAATGGATCTTCCTTCCCACAAAACCAGTAAATTGTGATTCTCTGCTATTTATCACATCACTCCTGGGATAAAGCCAGTTTCACACGGGGGATTTTGCAGTTTGGCGGATGTGAACAAAACAGAACAGGTGTGAATTTTACCCACAATTTAATTCCCTAGTGTTACATTTATTTCTCTCATGTAATCTATGGCCAGCCAAGCTGACTTGATGTCTATATATGATTCCTTGACTTACAACCGAAATTGAGCCCAGAATTACAGTTATAAGTCATTATGGTTGTAAATCGAGGAATTACACGAACAGATTCAAAATTACAACCGCTTTTTAATGACACTGTGCTTGTTAAGCAAATCCATTGGTCTTTTTTTTGTTTTTGCCAGAAACTGGAAATAAACTCCGGAAAGGGGGGTGGGGGGTGGGGAGGGAGTTGCAAATTACGCTCCCTTGACTATGGGACACTACATATGGTCGTAAAAGTGAGACAGTTGCCTAGTACCCCAAATCCAATCACATGACTGCAGAGGTCGGTGCAGCCACTGTAAATCCGTAAATGGATTGTAAGTACGGTAGTTCTTGGGACTTGAAATGGTCATTAAGCGAGGCGTCGTAAATCAAGGAGTGCTTTTATCTCAATCTGGGGTTAGGAATCAAACTGCTTTGTTTTGTGTGTGTGTGTGTGAGAGAGAGAGTGAGAGAGACAGAGGGAGAGGGAGAGAAAGAGAGAGAGAAAGAAAGGAAGAGAGAGAAAGAGAGAAGGGGGAAGGAGAGAGACAGAAAGAGATAGTGGCAGAGAGAAAGAGAGGGAAAGAAAGAAAGAGGGAGAGAGAAAGAGAGAGAGAAAGAAAAAGAAAAAAAGAGGGAGAGAGGGAGGGAGAGAGAGAAACAGAGAGGGAGAATGAGAGGGAGGGGAGAAAGAAGGAGAGAGAAAGAGAGAAGGAGAGAAACAGAGAGAGAGGGAGAGAAACAGAGGGGGACAGAGCGAAAGAGAGGGAGAGAGAAAGAAAGAGAGAGGGAGAAAGAAAGAGAGAGGGAGGGAGGGAGAGAGAGAGAGAAAGAGAGAGGGAGACAAAGAGAGGGACAGACAGAGAGAGAGGGAGGGAGGGAGAGAAACAGAGAGAGAAACAGAGAGGGAGAGAAAGAGAGAGAGAGAAAGAAAGAAAGAAAAGGAGAGAGGGAGAGAGGGAGAGAGGGGAGAAAGAGGGAGAGAGAAAGAGAGAGGGAGAGAAACAGAGAGAGGGGGACAGAGCGAAAGAGAGGGCGAGAGGGCGAGAGAAAGAAAGAGGGAGGGAGGGAGAGAGAGAGAGGGAGACAAACAAAGAAAGGGACAGAGAGAGAGGGAGAGAGAGGGAGGGAGGGAGAAAGAAAGAGGGAGAGAAACAGAGAGAGGGAGAAGAAGGAGACAGGATTGGAAAGAAAGCAGGCAGAGGAGTCCCTGCCCTGCTAGATTTCTGCATACAAGGAATCTTACAACATTCCACTCTACAGGTAGTCCTCGACTTACAACAGTTCATTTAGCAACCGTTACAACGGCACTGAAAATTTTGACTTAGGACCCTTTTTCACAGTTACGACCTTCACAGCCTCCTCACGGTCACGTGATCAAAATTCAGGTGCTTGGCACCGGTTTCATATTTATGACGGTCGCAGTATGTCCCAACAAACCCCTTTGGCAGCCTTCTGACAAGCAGAGTCCGTGGGGGAAGCCAGATTCACTTAACAACCTGGTTACTAACTTGTCCTCTGCAGTATTCGCTTAACAACTGTGGCAAGAGAGGTTTCCCTACCCCTCCGCCAGGGCTGTTGTAACTTCAAAAGGTCACTAAACAGACTGTTGTAAGTCGAGGACCCCCTGGGTGTGAACTTTGTCCATACTTCTCAATTTGCCCGCTTGGTTTTTGAACAACGAACCTGAAAAAGTGGGGAATTCTGGGAGCTGAAGTCAGCGGTAGGCTTAAAAAATATTAGCAAGAGGTGTTCTGCCCAGTTGCTGGGTGGGTGTGGCCATAGTGAGCGTGGCCTAGTCGGCCTCCTGCACCATGATGGGAGTGGGGAGTGTTTTTGCCCTCCCCAGGTTCCGGAGGCTTTTCTCAAGCCTCCGGGAGGGCGAAAACGGCCTCCCCAGGCTCTGGAGGCTGGAAATGGTCCTGTTTCTGGCCTTCCCGAACTTCCGTAGGCCCATTTTTCACCCTCCCTGAGGCCCTGCACTTACCTGCATCCAAAATAGGCCACGTGGGGACTCCTGGGAGGGGTGGGGAGAGGTGGGCAGGGCCAGCCAGGAGTGGGATTTGAGGGTTCTCCGAACTGCACAGAATCTTAGCTAGAGGTTCTCCCGAACCCCCTGCGAACCCTCAGCAGCCCACCCGTGGTTGAAGTCCACAGCTCTGCAAGTGGCCAAGATTGCCCCCCACCCATCTGATCGTGTTCCTTCCACTCCAGGATCCTTCACAACTACATGCTGTGGCGCATCGCGGTGGTGCTGAGCGAACATCTCTCCACTCCGTTCCGGGATGCCATCCACGAATTTGCCAAGGAGATGGAGGGGGCCGAGAAGCCGATGGAACTAGCCAAAACCTGCTTGAGTCAAGCCAACAAGCACTTCGGAATGGCCTTGGGGGCCCTGTTTGTGGAAGAATATTTCTCCTCCACCAGCAAGGCCAAGGTAAGAGCCTATGGTAGAGGAAGGGTTGCGAGAACCCAGATTTGATCACTTGTGGGTACACCATCCCCAATACGCCCAATCCAGGATCTTCTGGACAGCCAGGGTCCCAGATCTTCATAATTTTTTATTTATGCATTTATTAAGAAAATTTATACGGCCGCCCGACTCATTCACAGTGACGTCGGGCCGCTTGCAGAAACACAGGCAGTCCTCGACTTATAACCATTTGTTTGGTGAAAAAAAAGTGACTTAGGACTGTTTTTCACGCTTCACAACCGTGGCAGCATCCCCATGGTCAAAATTCAGATTTAACTGACTCGTATTTATGGCGGTGGCTGCATTCTAGGGTCATGTGATTCCCCCTTTTCCGACTTTCTGACAAGCAAAGTCAGTGGGGATGCTCGATTCGCTTAATTTGCAGCAATGGGAGACACCTGAGGGCAGGAAAATTAGACTTGGGGATTTTGACGCGCGCTTTTCAGTTCCGGCTTTGCATTATTGTAATTCACTTGACCTTTAGTAAACTATACCTTTTTCAACCAATGGAGTTTGGGATGGTTCTTTCTTAGAAGCTGAGGCTGAGGCAGGACTAATAGATGCTTCCCTCTTACTGCAGCAACCAGAACCCAGAGAAATGGGCTGTGATGCCTAGTGAGTATGGTTTTCTCTCAACCAGCAAGTGGTCTCTCTTTCTTTCTTCTCCCCTTCTCTTCATTGGACGGGATTCTCCCATCACCTTTTGGGAACAGGTGCAACAGTTAGTGGAAGATATCAAGCACATCCTTGACCGGCGACTCGAAGAACTGGAATGGATGGATGAAGAAACCCAGAGAGCAGCCCGAGCGAAGGTAGGGAGCCCGGGAGAGGATCGTGGGAATGGAACTACCCGGCCCGAGAAGCTGCACTTTCCTAATTAGAGCACACAAGGGCAAATGGTTGCGTTTTGTGTGGGTCAATCCCCACTCAGGTTGCATCCAGCCCACTCCCGGGTAAGGCTGTGGAATTCTGTGAGTCGGTCCATATTTCTTAAGGTTGCCAAGGAGAAGAAAGACTGTCTTAAGATGTTCTTCATCACTCCAGAAAATGGCCACCTTTTGAATACATCACTGGAAACCTCTATTCTTATTCTTATTCTTATTCTTATTCTTATTCTTATTCTTATTCTTATTCTTATTCTTATTTCTTATTCTTATTCTTATTCTTATTCTTATTCTTATTCTTATTCTTATTCTTGTTCTGTTCTTATTTTATTCTATTCTGTTCTTTTTCTATTCTGTTTTATTTTCTGTTCTGTTCTGTTCTGTTCTATTCTGTTCTGTTCTGTTTTATTCTTATTCTTATTCTATTCTGTTCTGTTCTTATTTTATTCTGTTCTGTTCTGTTCTTATTCTATTCTATTCTGTTTTATTTTCTGTTCTATTCTTGTTCTATTCTGTTTTATTTTCTGTTCTGTTCTTATTCTGTTCTATTCTGTTCTATTCTGTTTTATTTTCTGTTCTGTTCTGTTCTGTTCTTATTATATTTTATTCTATTCTGTTCTTATTCTATTCTATTCTGTTTTATTTTCTGGCCTGTTCTTATTCTATTCTGTTTTATTTTCTGTTCTGTTCTTATTCTGTTCTGTTCTGTTCTGTTCTATTCTGTTTTATTTTCTGTTCTGTTCTGTTCTTATTTTATTTTATTCTATTCTATTCTGTTCTTATTCTATTCTATTCTGTTTTATTTTCTGTCCTGTTCTTATTCTATTCTGTTATGCTCTATTTTCCGTTCTGTTCTGTTCTAATTCTTATTCTATTCTATTTTGTTTCATTTTCTGTTCTTTTATTTTCTGTTCTATTCTATTCTGTCTGTTCTGTTCTATTTTCTATTCTATTCTATCCTATCCTATCCCATCCCATCCCATCCCATCCCTTCCCTTCCCTTCCCTTCCCTTCCCTTCCCTTCCCTTTCCTTTCCTTTCCTCCCCCCCCCCCCAAAATTACCCAGGTTCATTCTTACAAATCAAAAATCACATAATGATTTATCTTGTGCTTCTAAACCTGCATTGAATTTTAAGTCCTTGTTAAAAAAATCCGGGTTGGATCAGGAGAGTATGGTGGGTACCATCACCAATACCCAACGGAGACCTCACTTGGGACAGTGGGCACCATATTGCCAACCTCTCATACCAGATACTCGAGATGCCAGCCGGGTGTTTGAAACCAACTTCTCTTGTAGTTGAAACACATGATGGTGATGATTGGATATCCGGACTTCCTTCTCAACCCCGGAGCCGTGGACAAGGAATATGAGGCAAGTATCAGAGAATTGGAGGTCAAATTTCCCATCAGGGCAAACTTTTGTCAAAGGAGTCACCTCAACGGATGAAATAAGTGCATAATCTGTAGTCTAGGTCTCATCTAAGTTTGAGGAATTCAGGGGTTGGCAAATATGGAATCCCACATAAGCCGACACAAGAAAGCTGCCCTAAATTCAGGTAAAAGGAGGCAAAATTGGGAAGATTTCAAGAAATATTCAGGAAACTTGTGTGATATCAGCTGATCCCTTGGGAATTAAAAAAACAAACAAACAGAATAATACAGTTGGAAGGGATCTTGGAGGTCTTCGACTCCAACCCCTGAACAAGCAGAAGACCTTCAACCAGTGGTGAAATCCAAATTTTTTTACTGTCGGTTCTGTGGGTGTGGCTTGGTGGGCGTGGCTTGGTGCACGTGGCAGGGGAAGGATACTGCAAACTCTCCACTCCCTCCCCACTCCAGGGGAAGGATACTGCAAAATCTCCATTCCCACCCCATTCCTGGGGGAAGGATACTGCAAAATCTCCATTCCCTCCCCACTCCTGGGGGAAGGATACTGCAAAATCCCCATTCTCACCCCACTCCTGGGGGAAGGATACTGCAAAATCTCCATTCCCACCCCACTCCTGGGGGAAGGATATTGCAAAATCCCCATTCTCACCCCACTCCTGAGGGAAGGATACTGCAAAATCTCCATTCCCACCCCACTCCTAGGGGAAGGATATTGCAAAATCCCCATTCTCACCCCACTCCTGGAGGAAGGATACTGCAAAATCTCCATTCCCACCCCACTCCTGGGAGAAGGATATTGCAAAATCTCCATTCCCACCCCACTCCTGGGGCAAGCCAGAGGTGGCATTTGCCGGTTCTCCGAACTGCTCAAAATTTCCGCTACCGGTTCTC
This sequence comes from Masticophis lateralis, assembly GCA_030761175.1. NCBI lineage: Eukaryota > Metazoa > Chordata > Lepidosauria > Squamata > Colubridae > Masticophis > Masticophis lateralis. The sequence continues at coordinate 4,572,937 of JAUDYJ010000005.1, read as the reverse complement.
CAGAACCTGTCAGAACCAGCTGGATTTCACCCCTGCCCTAAACTGTGATGGCGAACCTATGGCACGCATGCCTGAAGTGGCACACAGAGCCATTTGTCGGGGCATGTGAGCAGTGGTGGGCTCCTCCTGGTTCCGCCTGGTTCCTCCTGGTTCTGTCTGGTTCCGCCGAGCCGTTAGCGGTGACGATATGACATCATCGAACCAGTTCTCCCCCCCGTCCCCGCTACCCCCGCGTTATTCTTACTTTTTATTTGGCCCCACCCCCAATCTTTTGTTGCTTCCTGAGTCTCAGCTGATGGCTAGAGGAAAAAAACCTGTTTAAACTCTTGCCACAGGGCTTCAAAGGGCCGCCCTACAGCTGATCAATGTTAAAAGGCAGTGTGGTGGTAGACCGGTGCCTCCAAAAACAAATGGGTAGACCGATGCCTGCAAAAACAAATGGGTAGACCGGTACAGTTCTGCAAGAGTAGGAGAGAAAGTCAAAAAGGAAGGAAGAAAGGAGGAATGAGGAAAGGGAACGAGAAGGAGAGGAGGAAAGAAGAAAATAGAAAATGATTGAAGAAGGGAGGGAAGGGAAAGAGAGGAGAAGGAGAAGAAGAATTGTTGTAAAATAAGGGAGATGGAATGGTTGTTGAGTGAATCACTGCAGTTGCTAAGTTAGTAACATGGTTGTTAAACGAATTTGGTTTCCCCATTGACTTCGCTTGTCAGAAGGTTGCAAAAGGAGATGCCGTTGCAACAGTCATAAGTATGAGTCAGTTGCCAATAATTATGACCACGAGACCATGGGCAATGCTGCAGTGGTCATAAATGCGAAAAACAGTCATAAGTCACTTTCTTCAATGCTTTGGCAACTTTGAACGGTCACTAAACAAATGGAAGTTGAGGGCTACCTGTATAATAGGGGCAACGCCCTACAGATTTTCAATCTTTAAAAACTTAGGTCTTTAAAGATTAATAATAGAGCCTGGATAGCTCAGCGGGCTAATGCATTGTAATTAACTCCAGCTGTCTGCAATTACTGGAAGTTCGAATCTCACCAGGCTCAAGGCTGACTCAGCCTTCCATCCTTTCTAAGGTAGGTCAATTGAGGACCCAGTTTGTGGGGGCAATAAGCTGACTTTGTATAAAATATACAAAAGTATGAAGACTATTGCTTAGCGCATTGTAAGCCGCCCTGAGTCTCCGGAGAAGGGCGGCATATAAATCAATTTTTTTAAAAAAATAGCGTTTTAAGTTGCATCTAGTAAGCCGTTGGTAATGTGTAGATACTTGAAGACAATCTTAAATGATTCCTGAAGCTTTCACCACTGAGCAGCATAGACACTATGTTTTACAACACTTGTACAAGTAGTCCTCGACTTACAATGGTTCGTTTAGTGACCATTCAAAGTTACAACAGCACTGGAAGAAGTGACTTAGGACCAGTGGTGGGATTCAAGTAATTTAACAACCGGTTCTCTTCCCTAATAATTTCTTCCAACAACCAGTTTGCCAAATTGCTCAGAAAGCTAACAACCGGTTCTCCCGAAGTGGTGCGAAGTGGCTGAACCCCACCACTGCTTAGGACCCATTTTCACAGTTACGACCTTCCCAGCATCCCCATGCTCACGTGTGTCAAAATTCAGACGCCGGGCCAAGTGCTTCATACTTACGACCGTTGCTGTGTCCCAAGGTCACGCGATTCCCCCTTTTGCGACCTTCCGACGAGCCAGGTCAATGGAGGAAGCCGGATTCGCTTAACAACTGAGTTACTCACTTATCAACGACAGCAGGGATTCGCTGAACAAACGAGGCAAGGTAAAATGGGGCAATATTCCTTTGAGGAATGTTTCGCTTCACAGTAGAAATTTCGGCTCCATTGTGGTCATAAGTCGAGGACTATCTGCAGCAGCAATTTAAGTGGTGTCTAGTAAGCTGCTGGTAATGTGTAGATATTTGAAGACAATCTTAAATGATTCCTCAAAGCTTGCACAAGTGAGCAGTGTCGTTGCTACGTTTCATGCAACTTTCACCTTCTGAATGCTGTAGTCTTCTAGGGTGAGCCCTAAGAAGACTATCTCGTAGTAGTCAAGTCCCATGGTGGGTTGCCCCCCGGTTCGCACCGGTTCTATAGAACCAGTAGTAAAACCAGAGGGAGGCTCCGCCCACTGATCCTGACATCATCAAAATGCTTCTGCACATGCTCACACGCACACGCGCGGCCCCATTGTAAACCAGTAGTAAAGGTAAGTAGAACCCACCCCTGGTTTGTTCCACCTGCACGCAAAGCGAGTCCTCCTGTCCAGCCTTCCTGAACCTCTGGTTCTTCCTTAAACCTTTGCCCTGAGACTTGACGTGTGTCTTCTGCAGTTCGAAGTCCACCAGAAAACCTACTTCAAGAATATCCTCCACAGCATCAGGTTCAACATCAAGCTATCGGTGAAGAAGATCCGTCAGGAAGTGGACAAGTCAGCGTAGGTGGTGCTCCTTTTTGTTTGTTCTGACCCAAGAGCATGAAGCAGACTCCTCGTCCCGATAAAACCACTTTTATTTAGGTTGAAGGGAAATTCCTCCCCGGCAAAGTCCCGGCAAACCATCTTTCATGAGATTTCACAACTACAGACCTTTATCGGGCTTGGAGAGTTGCCAGGCCGATACCGTCCAAACGCCACGCTGTAGCAGTAATTACTTGGCAAGAAGTCAGGAACAGATCTTCACCCTCAGGAATTGAACTAATTGTCTCCTGCAAAGTCCCCTCCCCTTTTGCTCCTCTTTTATTCCCTATGGGACTGTCCATCTGTGCCTTTACTCCTGAGTCGGCCCTTGTTCCGTAGCTGTTCCCTTCTCCTGGCAGCTCTGTGCATGCACACATCGGGAACAGGCTCCAGCTGCTCTTCTGCCCCACTGATATCTGACTCCGAAGGCAGCTGACAACTGTCTGATGGCCCTGGCCCGCTCTCTGCCTCCGACGCAGAGCACTCGTCAAAGCCTTCCCAGACTCCGGGACTGGCCCATGTTCCTCCCCAACCACCTCACTATCCGAGTCTTGCCACCAGCTCCCCTGGCCGCTGGCGGGCCACAATATTGTAGAACCTCGTGGGTGGATCTGCGGGGCGTGGGGACGGGATTGAAGAGGTCTCGTTTTCTCCTCCGGGGTGTCTTTGAGGATCCCGTAGAGAGGGGATCTTTCTCCGTGCTCCTCCATGATGCTGGAGAAGAATCAGCGTTGGGACCTTTTAGAGTCTGATCTATGAAGGATCCTCGGTGTTTTCTGAGCTTGGTTGGTCCCAAAAGTGCATTTTCTTTGAAAACATTTCGCTTCTCCTCCAAGAAGCTTCTTCCGTTCTGAACTGGAACTTAGAGGCAACCGTGCGACCTGGAAGATGGGAGAATTTCCATAGACATCCCCGAGCTTGGTCGCTTGTTTTCTTGTAGACTTTTCACGACCCAACAAAGCAAATTTTATTTTGGTGGTTCCTTGGATCGCTCCCACCTACGCTGAAAAAGCAAGCCGCTAGAAGATAAGATGAGAGCAAACCCTGCTCCCCTACTAGCATTGATGATGTTACTTAGTTGGATAATGAGATGTCTATGTTAAGGATATAGTTGTGAGATAACCAGGAATGGTTATGAAGCAGAGCATAGAGCAGTGATGGCTAACTTTTTTGCCATCGCGTGCCAAAAGCGGGGCAGCATGGTGGGATCACCCGCACACGTGCCCACATCCATAATTCTAGGCCTGTTTTTCCCTTGATCCAGGCTCCAGAGTCTTTCTAGGAGCCTGGGGAGGGTGAAAATGGCTTTCCTCACCCCCAAGAGGCCCTCCAGAGGCCGGAATCAGTGTGTTTCCTGACTTCCGGTGGGCCCAGAAGGCCCGATAATCAGCTGGCTGGCACACGCATGGGTGCCGGAGCTGAGCTCGTGTGCCCATCGATATGGCTCCATGTGCCACCTCTGGTTCACCATCATGGGCATACAGGGTTTGCGCACGGAAACGGTGCTGAGAGTAGTTGTGAATAAACTGCATACAAACTGGGTTTTAAAGTAAAGTAAAGCAAAGCAAAAGCATAGTCCTTTTACCAATCCAAGTCTTAGCCATGCATAACCAATCCAGAGATACAAAACTTCTTACCGGTTCGTAGAATCATTCAGGAACAATATAAAACAGTTCATAAACACAGTAATAAATAAACCATGATCAAATAGACCATGTAAAGTGACCAAAGATATCTACTATATAGCAGCAGGTAACAATATGGTGAAGTGTCCACACTGACCACAATCAAACTCTCCTTAAATACAGTTGCTACAGAACTCATCCAATCAGAATGCAGAATGGCTCAGCAATACTCTTAAAACTATATTATACATATTCATATTATAAACATATAATGTTGGTTTATATATTACCTGGCCAACTAGTTAGGCAATGACCATTTCCTAACAGTCTACAAGAAAACCACCAAGCTCAGAGAGCACCGAGTACCCTTCATTACAATCCCGAGCTAAAATACTCTCCCCTATCATATATCATATCCGTAGCTCAGAGTTCGTGTGAGGGGGTCCTTGGTGCTCTCTGAGTTTGCTCGTTTTCTTGCAGGCGTTTCATGATCTAACTAGGTTATATCATCAGTTCTAGCAAGGAGTGCTATTTGCTATCGGTTTATATTCTGGTGACTTGCCTTATCAGTGTCGGTGGGGGCGGTCTTAGAGGTCCGTTGGTTGGGCTGTTTACGGATGGCTCTTTGACAGTTCCTTGATCGGGGTATTGCTTACTTGATGGTTTGTCTGAAGATATCCTTGGAGTTGACCGATGCTGAACTGGTTGCTGATTCCTGGCGGAGTGGTGCTGGAGTCTTTTAGTTGTCTTTTGAGCTGGTTGATCGTCTCTTTTGCATCGTCTGTAGACGTTGTTCCTGTCTATGTGTCTGTTGATGGCTGATTTGTCAGGGTGCCAGAATTTCTAGGAATTCCCTGGCCTTCTAGACACGAAGCATGTCTACAGACGATGCAAAAGGGACAATCAACCAGCCCAAAAGAGAACAACAAGACTCCAGCACCTCTCCACCAGCAATCAGCAGATCAGCATAGATTAAACTCCAAGGTTTAGCTTCAGACCAACAATCAAGTAAATGATAGCCCAATCAAGGAACTGCCAAAGCGCCGTCAGCAAACACCTCACCAAAAGAATCTCTAAGACACCCCACCAGTGGTGAGACCAGTTTTCTGGCTGGGTAGGCGTGGCCAGTTGGTCATGTGACTGGGTGGGTGACGTCACTCATCACACCCAGCCCCGCCTCCCAGCCACTTGCCTCAAAGGCAGAGATAGGATTCAGCCGGTTAGGGCTAATCCCACCACTAGCTGGCCCCTCCCTCGCCTGTTTTTCGGCCTTTTTTTGGTCGTTTCCAGGCTGTTTTGGGGGGCCATTTTCCCCTCCCCCCAAAGTCATCCAGGTCATGACATCCCAAAGGGGCCTGGTGGGCCTGGTGGCTCAGCAGACTAATGCATTGTAATTAACTCCAGTTGTCTGCAATTACTGGAAGTTCGAATCTCACCAGGCTCAAGGCTGACTCAGCCTTCCATCCTTTCTAAGGTAGGTCAATTGAGGACCCAGTTTGTGGGGGCAATAAGCTGACTTTGTATAAATATACAAAAGTATGAAGGCTATTCCTTAACACATTGTAAGCCGCCCTGAGAAGGGCGGCATATAAATCAAATTAAAAAAAAAAAAAGGACACAGACCAACCTCCAAGTGGCCTCAACGACCCTCTTAAAGGAATGCAAATGAGCAGCTGTCTGCAAGGAGTATCAATCCTTCCCTTCCCCACCATCCAGTCAGAGCTGAAGAAGCTTCTAGGAGGAGAAGGGAAACGTCTTCAAAGAAAAACCAGAAAGTCCACTTGCCTCTTGACCAAAAAAAAAAAAAGGACCTTTGGATTTTATGGGTGATGTATCTGCAGGACCCCAGTGCTGGGTTGACCGTCACAACGACCGCGGCAAGTGTCGGTCCCACCAGTTGTGACTGTCACCTCCACTGCACCAGTTTCGGATCCAAGCTTCCACCCCTGTTGCTAATAAGCCTTTCTTCTATCTACAGATGGCTGTTACCTCCTCAGGCACTGAACGCTTATTACCTTCCTAACAAGAATCAGATGGGTACGGTGAAGTTTGGCGTGATTGTTAACGGTGTATGTTATACAGCAGGGGTGTCAAACTCCATTTCATGGAGGAAGACAGCAAGGCTGTGTTTGACCATCGGAGGGCCGGGTGGGCGTGGGCATTGTGGGCGTGGCCAGCTCGACGTCACTCGTGTGGGGGCGGCCTGTGATGGCCAAAAGTGCTAAGGCAGGGCTCCCCTCAGGCCCTCCCTCAATCTTCTTATAGCCGTGATGGCTATACCTATGGCATGGATGCCACAGGTGGCATGTGGAGCCATATCGGTGGGCACGCGAGCTCAGCTCCAGCACACATGCATGCCCGGCCAGCTGATTTTCAGGCTTTCTGGGCCTACCAGAAGTCAGGAAACACACAGTTTCCAGCCTCCGGAGGGCCTCTGGGGGAGTGGGGAAGGCCGTTTTTGCCCTCCCCAGGCTCCTAGAAAGGCTCTAGAGTCTGGGGAGAGTGAAAAATGGGCCCACCGTGCTATCACGTGACAAAAGCAGGGGGAGCACGGGTGGGTGGGGGCAGGACACATAGAATTATGGATGTGGGCACATGTGCATATGACCCCACCACGCTCTTCCTGCTTTTGGCACGTGATGGCAAAAAAGTTAGCCATCACTGCCTTATAGCTTATCTTTCTTCCAGGGGTGAAATTTACTTAACCTTCGCTACCAGTTCGGAAATGTGAGCATGCGCGCCTCCTCCAGGCATGTGCAGAGCCTTCCGCGCATGCGCAGAGGGTCAAAAATGGGACATGATGGTGTCCGGGTGGGTGGGCGGGCGGAGCCTCCCATTTCCAGCACTATCGGTTTGCCCGAGCCGGATAGAACCAGCTCTATTTCACCACTGCTTGCTTGCTTCCTTCCTTCCTTCCTCCCCTCCCTCCCTCCCAATTTCCTTCCTTTCTTCCCTCCCTCCCTCTTATTACCATCTCCTTCCTTCCATCCTTCCTTCCTTTATCCCCTCCCCCCTGCTTCTGTTCTTTTTCCTTCCTTCCTTCCTTCCTTCCCTCCCTCCCTCCCTCCCTCCCAATTTCGTTCCTTTCTTCCCTCCCTCCCTCTCATTACCATCTCCTTCCTTCCATCCTTCCTTTCTTTATCCCCTCCCCACTTCTCTGACTTCAGCTTCTGTTCTTTTTCCTTCCTTCCTTCCTTCCTTCCTTCCTTCCTTCCTTCCTTCCTTCCTTCCTTCCTTCCTTCCCCTTCCCTCTTCATTCTCCTTTCTTCTTCCTTCTCCTCTTCTTCCTTCCTTGCTCTCTTCCCATCTTCCTTTCTTGTCCTTTGTCTTTCCTCTTTCCCTTTCTCCCTTTCTGTCCCTTTCTTGCATGCTCAAATGCAAAAGGGGAAACATTTCTCCTTTTGTTTTGATTTTAGTTTGTTTTCCTAGTCCACTGCCAGCAAAAACGGACCCTGGGAGGGCCACCACCTCCCTTTTCTCTGGCAGAGGCTGGTCCTTCAAGGCCGGCCCCGCAGGCCAGATCTAAGCACCCCTGTTATACAGGTAGTCCTCGACTTACGACCATAACGGAGCCCAAATTTTCCATTGCTAAAACAAGACAGAGGTTAAGTGACCTTTGCCTCATTTTACGGCCTTCCTTGCCATCCTGGTTCAGCGAACCGCTGCCGTTGTTAACTTAGTCACAGGGTTGTTGAGTGCATCTGGCTTTCCCATTGTCTTCGCTGGTGAAGTCAGGAGCACGATTGTTAAGCGAAACTGATTTTCCCCATTCCCTTGGCTTGTCCGAAGGTCGCAAAAGGGGATCGCATAACCCCAGGACGCCACAACAGTCATAAATACGAGTCGGTTGCCAAGCGTCTCTAATTTTGATCGCGGGACCGTGAGGGATGCTGCATGGGTCGTAAGTGTGAAAAACGGTCATAAGTCCCTTTTCCCGGGGCCACTGTAACTTCAAACAATCGCTAAGTGAATGGCTGCAGGTCAACCAATGAGCAGCTGTTAAAAGTGGCACTGAAAACAGTGACTTATGACCATTTTTTGGTTCTTGGTCAGGTGATCCAAATTAGAACGCTTGGCCACTGGCATGTACATAATGACGATTGCAGTGATCCCCGTTTGCGACCTTCTGATGAGCAAATTGAATGGGGGAAATCAGCTTCACTGAACAACTGCGTTCCTGACTTAGGAACCGCAGCGATTCATTTAACAAAGGTGACAAGAGGCCGTAAAATAGGGGCAAAACTCGGTTAACAACTGTCTTGCTTAGCCGTGGAAATTTTGGACACGACTGTGGTCGTGAGTTGAGGGCTCCCTGTACAGAGTGTTGTTAAGGATATTCTTGGCTCATAACCAATGTTATGGGTCATTGAGCGGAGTACCCCTTGAGTATGCACGTGAAAGCAGCTGAGAGTGAATAACCACAGTTCATACACTGACACACTGAGTTGTGGTAGTCTTTTACTTTTTAGAAAAAAGTAAAGCAAAGTCCAATAACAATCCAAGTCATCCACAGATAAGGCGATAGTTAAAATATCAATTCAGGGATATTCCAAGTACAAAGTCTTCTTACCAGTTGTTGTCATTACACAATAAAACAGTTCTTCTTGAGTTTCAAACAGGAACAAGTTCAGTATTAAAACATTCAATAAATAGTAGAAAGCAACAAGTAGCAATGATCAAACAGTGATCATATAGAGAGATCAGGTAGAGAGTAACAGCAAATAAGCAGATACAACGGTGTAGTGTCCCCCAACCCATGATTCAGGCTTCCCCTTAAGTACATTGGCTACAGAGCTTAGCCAATCAGGATACAGGATGATGCAATACAGTCTTAAAGCAATATAATACCTTTTGACAAACATGTATTGATAGTTTATATATTGCCTGACCAACTAGTTAGACAATAGCCATTTCCAACAAGTGTCTCATTTTGGAAAACTTTAGAGAAGATGCTTTAAGTGTCTCTCCGCTAATTTGTGTTTTATTTCTTTAGTGTTCCCAGCTGGAATTCTTCAACCAACACTCTATGATCCTGAATTCCCACAGTAAGTGCTATTTTTCCTCACCCAGGAAGCAAAAGGAGAACAAAGAACCAGAGGAAGGAATAGCTAGCAGTTAGTTTGGCTGAGTTGGTTGAGATTGTTTTGGCTATACAGTTTGGGCCTGATTCCTTGCCAAGAATTTCCAAACAAAATGTTTTTTGTGAAGTATCTAAGAATGTTTTTCAACTTTGGCCGCTTTAAGATGGGTGGACTTTAACTCCCAGAATTCCCCAGCCGTACTGGCTGGGGAATTCCGGGAGTTGAAGTCCACCCATCTTAAAGCGGCCAAGGTTGAGAAACACCTGGATGGATGGACTTCAGGTTGACATCAAGGTGGAGAAACATCAGGATGGATAGACTTCAGGTTGACGGCAAGGTGGAGAGACACCTGGATGGATGGACTTCCGGTTGAGGTCAAGGTGGAGAAACACCTGGATGGATGGACTTGAACTTCCGCAGAAAAGCTGTGCTGGCTGGGAAATTCTGGGAGTTGAAGTCCACCCATCTTCCAGTTGCCGAAACATTGATCTAGGATCATGTCTCCCAAACAAGCTTTAATGCTGTAAGGTCTCCTGCCTTGAGCAAGGGGTTGGACTAGAAGACCCCCAAGGTCCCTTCCCACCCTGTGACTCTATGCTTCTATGATCTTTCTGAAGTTTTAACTGCACATCATCATCTTTTAACGACCCCATAATCCTTGTGGGGTGGCGTCTGGGCAACTGAATGGAGTTGAGTGTTTACTAGCCAGATGCCTTTCCTGTCACCAATGCAGAGTTATTCAGCAGATATATTGTGCCCAGGGAGAGAAATATCAGTCTTTACCTAGGATTGAACTCACAGCCTCCTGATTGTGAGGTGAGAGCTCCACCTCTAGGCCAAAAGCACCACTCTGAAGTTTTACTGCGCATCCGCACAGCAATATCAGCGTTCCAACACACACGGCTTTTGATCTCAATCTCTTAAACTACAGGGAGTCCCAGTTTAGTAACTGCCTCGTTTCTAAACCATCGAGGTTACAATGGTGATGAAAAAAAATAGCTTTGCTCCCGGTTGCAAATTGCAACAGGGACGTAAATGCCTCTGTCCTGCTGTAATTGGAGGCCATCCCTTCCCTGTTTCCGGATTCCACAAAATTCCATATTTGCAAGAGTTCAGGTCAATTGAATGTCCTCTTCCCCCGTCACCAACTCACCGCATTTGTCTCACCCTTACAGGTCTCTGAATTACGGGGGGATCGGTACAATTATCGGGCACGAACTGACCCACGGCTATGATGACTGGGGTGAGCCTTCCTCTTTATTTCTCAGCTCCCTAAGCCTAACCCTCGGATCCGAGGAAGAAGAGTTGGGAGGCTGGGAGTTGGGAGAGCAAAATAAAGAATGGTGGCAGGAATTGGGCTCTACTTACCTTTACTACCGGTTTGCAACGGGGCCGCGCAGAAGCGTTTTCCTGACGTCAGGGTTAGTGGGAGGAGCCTCCCACCAGTTTTACTACCAGTTCTATAGAACCCATGACTGAACTAGGGGGGACATGATAGCAGTGTTCCAATATCTCTGGGGCTGCCCCAAAGAAGAGGGAGTCAAGCTCTTCTCCAAAGCCCCTGAGGGCAGGACAAGAAATGTTTATTTATTATTTATTAGTTCAATTTATATGCCACCCTTCTCCGGAGACTCAGGACGGTTTACAATGCGTTAAGCAATAGCCTTCATACTTTTGTAAATACCTGCTTAGTAGGGCTTTTGCCCCCCCACCCCCCAAAGCGGTGTTCTTTTTTATACAAAGTCAGCTTATTGCCCCCACAATCCGGGTCCTCATTTTACCTACCTCGGAAGGATGGAAGGCTGAGTCAACCTTGAGCCTGGTGAGATTCGAACTTGCAGTAATTGCAGGCAGCTGGTGTTACTTAATAGTGCTTTAGTCTGCTGCGCCACCAAGGCTCTTGATATTCTACGTAAATCAAAAATCAGAAGTCTGGTAGCCTCCTTTCCAAAGAGTGTGCATGTGTGCGCCACAGCCAAGTTTGAGTTTGAGTTTATTCAGATTTATATACCGCCCTACTCCCCGAAGGGACTCAGGGCGGTGAACAGCCAATTAAAAATACAATATAATACAAAAGTTAAAAATTTAAAATAAATTATACAATTAGGCTGAAATAATTAAAATCCAATTTTAAAAACATTTAAAACCCAATATAAAACCCATTTATAAAGGGAGGTTTAAGCCAGGCCGGCCTGATAAAATAGGAACGTTTTCAGAGCCCGGCGGAAGGTCCGTAGGTCCTGTATCCTCCTTATCTCAGGGGGGAACTCGTTCCAGATGGCCGGTGCCCCCACAGAGAAGGCTCTCCCCCTGGGGGCCGCCAGTCGACACTGTTTGACTGACGGCACCCTGAGGAGCCCCTCTCTGTGGGAACGGACTGGTCGGTGAGAGGCTATTGGTGGCAGAAGGTGGTCCCGAAGATACCCTGGTCCCAAGCCATGGAGCACTTTGAAGATAGTAACCAGAACCTTGAAGCGCACCCGGAAGACCACTGGGAGCCAGTGCAGCTCGCGCAGGAGGGGAGTCACATGGGAGCGCCACATCGCTCCCATCACCACCCGCGCGGCTGCATTCTGGACCAGTTGGAGCCTCCGGGTGCTCCTCAAGGGGAGCCTCATCTAGAGAGCATTACAGTAGTCCAGGCATGAGGTGACGAGGGCGTGAGTGACCGTGCGTAACGAATCCCGATCCAGAAAGGGACGCAACTGACGAATCAGGCGAACCTGATAAAAACTCCTCCTGGCCACGGCCATCATATGTCCTTCTAAAGACAGCCGCGAGTCCAGGAGGACGCCCAAGTTGCGAGCCCTATCTGTGGGGGACAATGACTCGCCCCCAATAGTCAGAGATGGCGTCAACTGACTATATCGGGATGTCGGAAACCACAGCCACTCGGTCTTGGAAGGGTTGAGCCTGAGTCTGTTCCAAGGACCCTGTCATTTCCTCAAGCGCTTGCTTTGCAGGCGGACAGTACGACCGGTACGGTAACCTGATGCACTGGTGGACCGACGCCTCCTACAGCAAGTTCCGTCAGAAGGCCGAGTGCATTGTGAATCTCTACGACAATTTCACCGTCTACAACCAGAGGGTGAGTCTGGATGCACAAGGGCTTGTTCTACCCACCGGAGAAGGTAGTGGAGGGAGGGCATCTTCCCCCTCCCTGAATTTGCAATCTCAAAATACAGGTCGTCCTCTGACTTACGACCACAATGGAGCCCAAAATTTATGTTGTTCAGCGAGACCGTTGTTAAGTGAGTTTTGCCCCATTTTTACGACCTTTCTGGACACCGTTGCTAAGTGAACCACAGAAGTTGTTAAGTTAGTCGCACGGCTTCCCCATGGACTCTGCTTGTCAGAAGGTCGCAAAAGGGCATTACGTGACCCCAGGACCCTGCAGCCGTCATAAATAGGAGTCAGTTGCCAAGCGTCCAATTTTTGAGCATGTGAACATGGGAATGCTGCAACGGTCGTTAAGTGTGAAAAGCAGTCCTAAGCCACTTTTTTCAGTGCTGTTGTAACTTTCAACGGTCACTAAATGAACTGTTGTAAATCTAGAACTCGGGGTGAAATGCTCCCGGTTCAGACCGGATCGCCCGATCCAGTAGCAATGGCGGTGGGTGGTTTGGAGAACCAGTAGCGAAAATCCTTGGCCTTTCCCACCCCCCACGCCCAGCTGAACTGCACGATTATCCCAAGGCTTTTTTTTTTTAACTTTTAAAAGCATTTTTTCTACAACCTCTTTGACCAAAGAAATACTTTTAAAAGTAAAAAAAAAAGAAAAAAAGCCTCTGATGATCGCGCGGCTCAGCTGGGATCCTCAGAGGCTTTTAAAAGCATTTTTTCTACAGCCTCTTTGGCCGAAGAGGTTGTAGGGGGAAAAAATGCCTTTAAAAGCCTCTGACGATCCCAGCTGAATTGCCTGATCGTCAGAGGCTTTTAAAAGCATTTTTTCCTGCAACCTTTTAAGGTTGTAGAAAAAAAATGCTTTTAAAAGTTAAAAAAAAAAAAGTTGGCCACGCCCACCTAGTCTCATTACCCACGCCCACAGAACCTGTAGTAACAAATTTTACATTTCACCACTGCTAGAGCTACCTGCATTAACATGCCATAGTAGGGGAATCCATAAAATAACCAACTTAAACATTTCCCAGGATGTGAAATCTGATTATATTTTTTTTCCTCTCTTTCTTCTCCTCCTCTTTCCGCAGGTGAATGGGAAACACACCCTGGGAGAAAACATTGCAGACATGGGAACTTAAACTCGCCTACTACGTGAGTTTACTCATTTTATTTATTTACTACACGGCTATGATCACCCATCTCTTATATAGGACTGGGCAGCTAACCATTCAAATAAAAACAGAATTTTTTTTTTAAAAAAACCCATGCAATCAATAATGAGAAGCGTAATTCTCCAATCTCCTCTGGAGAAAAAAAAAAAAAAAACTAACGATAAAGGAGAATATTGGTAGCTCTGGGTTGAAATGAGGCTGTCCTTGGTGTTCTCTGAGCTTGGTGGCTTTCTGGCAAACGTTTCATTGCCTGACAAGGTAACATCATCAGTGCTAGTGAGTATGAGGTTTGCCGAGCGGTGTGGGTGTCAAAATCCCCATTGGATCGCACAGCATTGCGATCCGAGTCCTGCCCTGCACTCACAACTACCCACGGGCCTTCCTTCCACCCTGAAGCAAACCATGTCCAATTTCCCGGGTTCGATTTTCCACCCCCCTTGCAGGCATACCAGAAATGGGTGCGAGAACACGGCCCCGAAAACCCCCTGCTGTGGCTGAAATACACCCACGAGCAGCTCTTCTTCATCGCCTTCGCTCAGGTAACGTCCCTCTGCAAGGAGCTGGCGGGAATTCAGCGGAACGAGACCCGGGTGGGCGGATCCCAGGGAGTCCCCGACTTACAACGGTTCATTTAGCGACCGTTGGAAGTTACAACGGCACTAAAAACAGTGACTTAGGACTGTTTGTCACGCTTACGGTTATTGCAGCCTCCCCCATGATCACGTGAAAGGGTGAAAATCCTACCGGTTCAGACCGGTTCGGGAGAACCGCTAGGGATTATTGGCATCGGTTTGCCGAATTGGTAGTGATCACCCCTCATTGGCCCCACCCATGTCCGGCTTGTCGCCGCTCACCTCTTTTGGCCACTTGATATTCCACAGAATTCAATGTTAAATGCAGAGGAGAGGATTTTCCTGCCTGTCATCCATTCCTCAATCTCAGCACAGACTGAGGGAAGGCTGGTAGGCAGGAATATCCCCCTTCCCATTTTAATGACATTCGTGACAAGGAGTGGCTGGGAAGGGAAGGGCCGGTGAGGAGCCCGTTGATGTGAGTGATGTCGAGTTGGCCACACCCACCGAGTCACCTGACCTCCCCCCAACAAGCCACGCCCACAGAACTTTTTTTAAAAAAATTTTTTAATTTCACCCCTGGGTCACATGATGAAAATTTGGATGCCTGGTTGTTATGAGTATTTACATTTTTTTCCCCCATGGGGTCGTTGGCACTCTCTGAACTTTCCTTATAGACGTTTCATTACCGAACTAGGTAACATCATCAGTGCTAGTAGGGAGGGATTTGCAGTTAGGGATGTGGGGGTCTCCCTTTTAATAGGCTCTTTGTAAGAGGCTGTGAGACACGAGGGACGGATCTGAAACCCAGGTCAAAATTCTCCCTTCCTTCCTGCAGAACTGGTGCATTAAACGGCGCTCGCAGTCCATCTATCTCCAGGTGCTGACCGACAAACACGCCCCCGAACATTACAGGTACCAGCAGGGGCATCCAGGGACCCCCAATTGGGGTCAGAGATGGCTAGGGAATTCTGGGAATTGAAGTCCAGACAGTTGGAAGCTTCTGAACCCCCAAAAGGCGTTCAAAAATACTTTTTTGACAAGTTTTATTATTATTGTTTTGTTTTATTTATTTTGTTTTATTTTATGTTCCTTTATTATTTTATTTTATGTTCCTTTATTATTTTATTTTATTTATTTTATTATTTTATTATATTATATTATATTACTTATTTTATTTCATTATTTATTTTATTTTATTTTATTATTTTACTTTATTTTATTTTAATTATAATTTTATAAATAACTGAGGCTGCTGAACTAGTCCTTCCTCCTCCTATTTTCCCCGTAAAAAACAACGCTGTGAGGTAGAATGGGCTGAGAAACAGTGACTGGCCCAAAGTCAACCAGCTGGCTTTCATGCCTAAGGCAGGATTAGAACTCCCAATCTCCTGGTGATTGGCCCAAGGTCACCCAGCTGGTTTTTAATGCTTAAGAAGGGACTAGAGCTCCCAATCTCCTGCCCTGAGTCCTTCGGAAGTAGGACGATATATAAATTTAATAAAATGAAAAATGAAATGATTGGCCACACCGTACTGGCTTTTAGTGCCTAAGGCAGGACTAGAACTCCCAATCTCCTGGTTATTGGCCCAAGATCACCCAGCTGGCTTTTAATGCTTAAAGCAGGACTAGAACTCCCAATCTCCTGGTGATTGGCCCAAGATCACCCAGCTGGCTTTTAATGCCTAAGAGGGGACTAGAACTCCCAATCTCCTGGTGATTGGCCAAAGTCACCGCGTTGGCTTTCATGCCTAAGGGAGGACTAGAACTCCCAATCTCCTGGTGATTGGCCCAAGGTCACCCAGCTGGCTTTTAATGCCTAAGAGGGGACTAGAACTCCCAATCTCCTGGTGATTGGCCAAAGTCACCGCATTGGCTTTCATGCCTAAGGGAGGACTAGAACTCCCAATCTCCTGGTGATTGGCCCAAGGTCACCCAGCTGGCTTTTAATGCCTAAGAGGGGACTAGAACTCCCAATCTCCTGGTGATTGGCCAAAGTCACCGCATTGGCTTTCATGCCTAAGGGAGGACTAGAACTCCCAATCTCCTGGTGATTGGCCCAAGATCACCCAGCTGGCTTTTAATGCCTAAGAGGGGACTAGAACTCCCAATCTCCTGGTGATTGGCCAAAGTCACCGCATTGGCTTTCATGCCTAAGGGAGGACTAGAACTCCCCATCGCCTGTCTCTCGGCGCACAAACACTTCAGCCTCTGAATCTGATTGTGAATCGAAAAGGATGCTACACCTTCCTCCTGATTTGGGGGCTCCTATGGACTAACATTTTTGGACTAGATGTCCTCCAAGGTCCCTTTCAGCTTCTGTATTTTATATCACTTGAACTCCGTAATCCTTAGGGGTTTTTTTCCTCCTGTCTTCTCTTCTCCCTTGCAGGGTGCTTGGCAGTGTCTCCCAGTTTGAGGAATTCGGACGGGTCTTCCACTGTCCCAAGGACTCCCCCATGAACCCCACACACAAGTGCTCCGTCTGGTGAAACGCCCCCCTGCCCCATCCCTGCTTGCACCCAGCCCGGATCAACACGCCTCCTGGCATCGCCCTGGTGCATAGCACCGGAAGGGCAGAGGGAGAGTGGAGAGAAGACCTCCTAAAATTCCTAGAGTGGTCCAGACTCCGGGGATATGCCCATGCCTGCCAATGGGCCCCCCCTGCACCCCAAAATCTTTGGGGAACACAGTATAAATAGGTAACACAAGCCTAACACCCTTCCCGCGATCTCTATCCATCTGTAGAATCGCTCAGGACACAAAAGGAACCGCTTCTGAAGGAACATTTTTCCGCTGTTCATTTTGGATTGTGCCAAAGTTTTTCCGATTTGCTTCCAGACCCTGATTTATTTTGGGGGGGGGCAGGCGGGGGGTTTGCTATTTTGGCTTATTGTGCTAATGCAGCTTAAGTTCCAAAGCTATGAGTAGTCCTCAACTTATGACTCGTTCATTTAGCGACCGTTCAAAATTACAATGGCACTGAAAAAAGTGAGTTACGACGAGTAGTACTACCATCACCGTACCGTCATGATCAAAATTCGGGCACTTGGCAACTGGCACGCATTTACGACAGTTGCAATGTCCCGGGTTCAAGTGTTCCCCTTTTGCAACCTTCCCAGCCGGCTTCCAACAACCTAAGTTAATGGATTCATTTAATGACGGCATGATTCATTTAACAATGGCAGCAATTTGTTTAAAGATTAAAAAAAAGGCTTATGACATCGGACACAACTCACTTAACAACTGCCTTCCTTAGCAACGGAATTTCCAGTCCCAATTGTGGTCGTAAATCGAGGACTACCTATAGCTGATGCAACATGTAACCTTTTCGCTGGCCTCAATATTATTATGCTTTGTATTTTAATTTTTTGTTGAAAAAAAAAACTCAAATGGACCAGCACAACAGCATATTATTCAACAGCAAAATTAGTCTATTTTGCTGTCAATCATATATGTATATGTATATGTATATGTATATGTATATGTATATGTATATTATCAGAGGTGGGTTTCAGCAGGTTCTGACCAGTTCTGGAGAACCGGTAGTAAAAATTCTGACTGGCCCCGCCCTCATCTATTCTCTGCCTCCCAAGTCCCAGCTGATCGGGAGGAAATGGGGATTTTGCAGTAACCTTCCCCTGGAGTGGGGAGGGAATGGTGATTTTATAGTATCCTTCCCCTGCTATCCCCACCAAGCCACGCCCACCAGCCACACCCATAGAACCGGTAATAAAAAAATTTGAAACCCACCACTGATATATATGTAGGTCTTTGGTTATTCGGGTCTTCTCCCGCGTAGAGTTGGAAGTATCTTGGCGACGTTTTGACGAAGTCTCATTCGTCATCTTCAGGCTGGTGTTCTCGGCTTCGTGCTTCCAGGAGCAACAAGAACACCAAGCCGAGAACACCAGCCTGAAGATGACGAATGAGACTTCGTCGAAACGTCGCCAAGATACTTCCAATTCTACGCGGGAGAAGACCCAAATAACCAAAGACCTACATACAAACACCCGCGAAAACCTCAGAAAACAATTATATATATATAATTTTTTAGCTTTTCTCCCTGCACACTCTTGAATGACCTTCCTGGAGGTCAAGATGACGGACTGGACTTTTATTCACATGTATTGTAGAACTGAAATTTCCGTGAGCAGCTGATGGTCACCGTGTCCCACAAACCTGCACCCCAGATTAGAATTAGGGTTCAGTCCAGGACACACACACCCCACACTTCCCTCTCCCCATCTGGCCACTTCTTCCTTTCTGTGCCCGAAAAACTTGGAGAGAATACTTTGAACGGAGAAGCACAAATTGCCCTCTATCGCTCAAAAAAAGAGATCTGTTTTAACCACACAAGCACACTTTCCCTGTTGTTGGGAAAGCCCTGGAGGATTTTGTGCGGAGAAGGTGACTAGATGCCTTTATCACGATCGTGGCCTGATGGCAGCTTGTCTGACCAGTTCTGAGCACTGAAAGAAGCCACCAGGATGAGTCCCAAGAAGATGGACCCCAATTCAGAATAACAGAATAGCAGAAGTGGGAAGGGACCTTGGAGGTCTTCTAGTCCAACCCCCTTCTCAGGCACGACACCCTATCATAGTTGCCCGGTCTCTTAAAAACCTCCAGTGTTGAAGCACTCATAACTTCTGGTGGCAAGTTGTTCCAGGGGTTAATTGTTCTCCCTGTCAGGAAAATTCTCCTTAGTTTTAGGCTGCTTCTCTCCTTGGTTAGTTCCCACCATTGCTTCTTGTCTTGCCTTCTAGTTCTTTGGATAGGTTGACCCCCACTCTTCTTTGGGGCAGCCCCTGAGATATTGGCGGTGAGAATTGCCTGAAGACCAAATGGCTAGAGATGGGAACTGGGTCCACACCTCAGATCAAGAGACCAGGTGCAAAATTCCCTCTTAAGGGATTTTTTTGAAGCTTATATATTTTTTAAGCTGAAGGGGGCTTAAGAGGGATCCAATCTTTAGCTGAAATAGAGGGAATCTACACGGTGGGCTCAAATGTGGATTGAGGGGAGGTCCATGGGGGGATTTCCCCCCCAATTTGAAGGTTGGCATCAGAAGTTCTAGAAGTTATAACCGCTCAGGAACTCTGGGAATTGTAGTCCAACCCATCCCTTAGGTCACAGGTGTCAAACTCGGCGCGCCACGTTGCCGTCACGTGATGTTTCGCGAGGTTTCTCCCCCTTCGCGGAGCTGGGGTGGGCATGGCGTGACGCATTCAGCCCGCGGGCCGCCATTTTGACACCCCTGTGGGCTTAGGTGCAGGCGTTAGAGAAGGCAGGCCCAAATTCATGCTCAACCAGGCAGCTGCACGCCTGTGGGCACATACACATACAATTCACACGTTCTCTCTCCCTCCCTCCCTGCCTGCCTCTCCCTCTCCCGCTCCCTCTCCATTACCCCTTCTCTCTCCCTCTCTTTCCCTTTGTCCTTCCTTCTCTCTTCCCTTCTTCCCTCTTCTCTCCCTCTTTCCCCCTCCCTCACTCGCCTCTCCCTCTCTCTCTTCCTCCCTCCCT
The DNA here is from genome assembly GCA_030761175.1 of Masticophis lateralis. Lineage (NCBI taxonomy): Eukaryota > Metazoa > Chordata > Lepidosauria > Squamata > Colubridae > Masticophis > Masticophis lateralis. Next base: position 4,553,364 of record JAUDYJ010000005.1, on the reverse strand, counting down.
CCCCCCTTCTCCGTCTCCTGCTCCCTCTCCATCCATCCCTTCTTCCTCTCTCTCTCCCTTCCTTCCTCTCTCTCTCTCTCCCTCTCCATCCATCCCCCTTTCTCTCTCCATCTGTCCCTCCCTCCCTCTTCCTCCTGCTCCCGCTCCATCCCTTCTCTTCCTCTCTCACTCCTTTCCTCTTTTCTTCTCTCCCTCTCCCCCTCTCTCTTCCTCCCTCTCCCGCTCCCTCTCCATTACCCCTTCTCTCTCCCTCTCTTTCCCTTTGTCCTTCCTTCTCTCTTCCCTTCTTCCCTCTTCTCTCCCTCTTTCCCCCTCCCTCCCTCGCCTTTCCCTCTCTCTCTTCCTCCCTCCCTCCCCCCTTCTCCGTCTCCTGCTCCCTCTCCATCCATCCCTTCTTCCTCTCTCTCTCCCTCCCTTCCTCTCTCTCTCTCTCTCTCCATCCATCCCCCTTTCTCTCTCCATCTGTCCCTCCCTCCCTCTTTTCTTTTCTCCCTCTCCCCTCTCCCCTTTCCCCCCTCTCTCTCCCTCCATCTCCCTTTCTCTCTCCATCTCTGTCCCTCCCTTCCTTCCTCTTTTCTTTTCTCCCTCTCCCCTCTCCCCCCTCTCTCTTCCTCCTGCTCCCGCTCCATCCCTTCTCTTCCTCTCTCACTCCTTTCCTCTTTTCTTCTCTCCCTCTCCCCCTCTCTCTTCCTCCCTCTCCCGCTCCCTCTCCATTACCCCTTCTCTCTCCCTCTCTTTCCCTTTGTCCTTCCCTCTCTCTTCCCTTCTTCCCTCTTCTCTCCCTCTTTCCCCCTCCCTCCCTCGCCTTTCCCTCTCTCTCTTCCTCCCTCCCTCCCCCCTTCTCCGTCTCCTGCTCCCTCTCCATCCATCCCTTCTTCCTCTCTCTCTCCCTCCCTTCCTCTCTCTCTCTCTCTCTCCATCCATCCCCCTTTCTCTCTCCATCTGTCCCTCCCTCCCTCTTTTCTTTTCTCCCTCTCCCCTCCCCTTTCCCCCCCCTCTCTCCCTCCATCTCCCTTTCTCTCTCCATCTCTGTCCCTCCCTTCCTTCCTCTTTTCTTTTCTCCCTCTCCCCTCTCCCCCCTCTCTTCCTCCTGCTCCCGCTCCATCCCTTCTCTTCCTCTCTCACTCCTTTCCTCTTTTCTTCTCTCCCTCTCCCCCTCTCTTCCTCCCTCTCCCGCTCCCTCTCCATTACCCCTTCTCTCTCCCTCTCTTTCCCTTTGTCCTTCCCTCTCTCTTCCCTTCTTCCCTCTTCTCTCCCTCTTTCCCCCTCCCTCCCCCCTGTCCCTCTCTTCCTCCCTTCCTCCCCCCTGTCCCCCTCTTGCTCCTTCTCCATCCCTTCTCTTCCTTTTCCCTCCTTTCCTCTTTTCTTCCCTCTCCTTTCCCCCTCCCTCCCTCTCCCACTCCCTCTCCATCCATCACTTCTCTCTTCCTCTCCCTCTCCCCCTCCCTCACCTCCCCCCTCTCTCCCTCTCTCTTCCTCCCCCCTCTCCCCCTCTTGCTCCTTCTCCATCCATCCCCCTTCTCTCTTCCTCTCTCCCTCTCTCTCTCCCTCCCTTCCTCCCTCTTTTCTTCTCTCCCTCTCTCCTCCCCTCTTCTTCCCTCCCTCTCCCGCTCCCTCCCTCCCCTCTCTCTCCCTGTCTCCCTTCTCTTCCCCTTTCCCCATCCCTTCCTCCCTCTCCCACTCCCTCTCCATCCATCCCTTCTCTCTTCCTCTCTCCCTCCCTTCCTCCCTCTTTTCTTCTCTCCCTCTCCCTCCATCCCGCCCTCTCTCCCTCTCCCTCTTTCTCTTTCTTTCTCCAATGAGTGGAGTTGCCTGGCCACTCAGCCGCAGGAGTCCTTTGTACAGGAACTTCGCTTTGTATTTTTATCCGCTGCTGATGACAACATCAAAATAAAAAAAGGCCAAAGCCGGGATTTGTGTGTGTGTGTGTGTGTGTGTGCATGGGCAACAGAAGGACTGGCATTCATTGATCATTCCAGGTAGTTGCAGGTATAAAAAAAGACAGGTAGGGTCACGGCCTCATCGGGGGAACCCCGTTCATTAGAGGAAGAGGAGTCTCGTGTCTCCTCTTAACCTTCTCTTTGCACGCTAAACATACCACGATCAATTCTGCAACCACAAAATCTTATTTACTTGTACAAGGAACTTGCAAATAGAAGCTTCGAAAGCGGGCCAGAGTCCAGGCATGGGGAATTCTGGGAGTTGAAGTCCACGCGGCTTAAAGTGACCAAGGTTGGGGGGAAAAAACCCACGATCTAGAACAGGGGTCTCCAACCTTGGCCCCTTTAAGACTTGTGAACTTCAACTCCCAGAATTCCTCAGCCAGCAAAGCTGGCTGAGGAATTCTGGGAGTTGAAGTTCACAAGTCTTAAAGGAGACTTTAAGGAGCTTAAAGGAGCTTTGCTGGCTGAGGAATTCTGGGAGTTGAAGTTCACAAGTCTTAAAGGGGCCAAGGTTGGAGACCCCGATCGAGAAACCCACGCTAGGAGAAGATGCTGAGAGGGAAGCTCCATCCACAGGTGAGGAAGAGGAGAGGCCAGAAAGATTTTACCCAGAATGCCCCAGGGGAGGACTAGCAGATCCAGAGGAGCAGGGGGGCCAGGAGGAGACCAGCAAGGCTGGCCTTGGGGGCAGCTGCGGACTTGTCGTCGGGCAAATTGCAGGTTTTGTAGGGCTGCAAGCAGCCGGCGAAGGCCATGGCGTGGGCGACGTAAGATTGTTCCTGCACCCCGTGGAAAAGGTGGGCCATGGGTCCTTTCGCCATGATGGCCACGTCCTCCCCTCCGTGGGTCTCTGAGATGAGGTTCACGGCGGCCTGCTGGTGGTACGTGTCGTTCTCTGGGGAGAAGAGGAGGCAAGAGATTAGATGGGCAGGAGACCCTTAAAAAAAAAAAAAAGAGCGAGACTTGAACTCGGCACCCTTGATTCTCTAGGGCGCCTCGGTCGAACCGCTGCGAACGAAGCACATGCCCTCTTCGTCACTAGCTCAAAAGAGGGCTAGTGAACACAGGGGTGCCCTAACCAGGCATATATAGACAGTCCTCGATTTACAACAATTCATTTAGTGACCGCTCGAAGTCACTCACGACGACACCGAAAACAGTGACTTAGGAGGCCCGTTTTTCACACTTAGGACCCTGCAGCATCCTCACATGATCAACATTCGGATGCTTGGCAACGGGTTCGCACTTATGACCATTTTCACACTTATGACCGTTGCAGTATCTTCGTGATCACATGATCAACATTCGGACGCTTGGCAACGGGTTCGCATTTACGACCGTTTTCACACTTATGACCGTTGCAGTATCCCAGTGGTCATGTGATCAGTATTCGGACGCTTTGCAAGCCGATTCATATTTATGACGGTTGCAATGTCTTGAGGTCCCCTTAGGAGACCTTCTGACAAGTGAAGCCAATGGGGGGACATCAGGTTCACTTAACAACTGTGGTACTCGCTTAATAACGCCACTTCAATTACCCAGAGCTCACTTAACAACTGTCTCGCTCAGCAACATAATTTTTTTTGGCTTGTTGTTGTAAGTGGTTATAAGTCAAGGACTTGCTGTAAACAGCAAGCAGAGCTGTTTATTTATTTAAATAAATAAATATTTATTTATTTATTTATTTATTACTAAAATTTATATGCCGCCCTTCTCCTGTAGGACTCGGGGCGGCTCACACAATAAAAACAACAACAACAATAACAACAATACAATATTAAAATGCGGTCCAAATTTAAAATCCCCAAATTAAAACCCCATAATCGGTCAGGGAATTTGATGAAAAAGCCACGTCTTCAGGCCGGTGCGGATTATGACATCATCACAGTTGCCCTATTGACTTTTTTGACCTCACCCTGCAAACACCCCTACCTAAATCAGTGACCGAAGCGCTTTTCCCTTCCAAGTTTAATTCTGCCTCTGGCAGCATCCAGACAACCCTTGTTTTCCATGCAAAGCCCTGATTATGGCTCAGAAAGGAGACCACAAGGAGATCCCAGGATATAAACTAGATGAGAAAGTCTAAAGGAGAAATCTTGGGAAAAGGGAGCAGCATCTGCATTGTTGTCCCAAAGATGCTTTTTCAGGAGGCAACTCGACTTTCTGTTTTTTTTTTCTTTTGAAGAGGTTTCGCTTCTCATCCAAGAAGCTTCTTCAACTCTGACAGGAGAGTGGGGAATGGAAGGGTTTATATTCCTTGCAGACAGCTGGTCATTTGTGTTCTTGGGGTCAGTTGAAATAAACCTCCAAGAGGTCTCAACTACCATCTAAAACAGGGGTCTCCAACCTTGGCAACTTTAAGGTTGGAGGACTTCAACTCCCAGAATTCCTCAGCCAGCTTGCTGGCTGAGGAATTCTGGGAGTTGAAGTCCTCCAACCTTAAAGTTGCCAAGGTTGGAGACCCCTGCTCTAAAAGGATGGAAATGACCTGGATGACTGAGAATCTCTACAGACACCTGCATTGTTGTTATATTGCCAACTGTATCGTCCAATATTTCTCAACCTTGGCAACTTTGAGATGCTTGGACTTCAACTCCCAGAATTCCATGCTGGCTGGGGAATTCTGGGAGTTGAAGTCCACACATTTTAAAGTTGCTAAGGTTAAGAAACACTGGTGTCCAGGGCAGTGGTGAAATCTGAACCGGTTTTCTATCGATTCGCTGGCTGCATGCCCAGTATATGCCAAAAGGAGGCTTCGGAAGGTGAGAAGAACAGCAGGATCAGCTGTGCTGCAAATATTTAGCTTTGCTAGAAAAAAGGATTTCCTGTTTTCTAGCAAAGCTAAACCGTGCAGCACGGCTGATCGTTTGAAATACCGGTTCGCCCAAATTGGAGCGAACCGGTAGGATTTCACCCCTGGTCCAGGGAGTTTTTAATATTGTCTGCAGCTGCCTCTTCCTTATATGGTTCTTACTCAAAAGCTGCCTTCCCCAACAGGGTGCCCTCTGGGCAAACTGAACTACAATTCCCATCGTTTCCAGCCATTAACGCCATCTAGCTGGAAGAGGGATGAGAAACGCAAAAATCTGTAGAGATTCTCAGTCATCCAAGTCAGGGTTGTCCCCAATTTTTTTCTGTGGGTGTGGCTTGCTGGGCGTGGTGTGACTTGGTAGGCATGGCAGGGGAAGGATACTGCAAAATCCCCATTCGCTCCCCACTTCTGGAGGAAGGATATTGCAAAATCTCCATTCCCACCCCACTCCAGGGAAAGGATATTGCAAAATCCCCATTCCTTCCTCACTCCAGGGAAAGGATACTGCAAAATCCCCATTCCCACCCCACTCCAGGGAAAGGATACTGCAAAATCTCCATTCCCTCCTCACTCCTGGGGGAAGGATATTGCAAAATCTCCATTCCCTCCCCACTCCTGGGGGAAGGATATTGCAAAATCCCCATTCCTTCCTCACTCCAGGGAAAGGATACTACAAAATCCCCATTCCCACCCCACTCCAGGGAAAGGATACTTCAAAATCCCCATTCCCTCCCCACTCCTGTGTGAAGGATATTGCAAAATCTCCATTCCCACCCCACTCGAGGGGAAGGATATTGCAAAATCCCCATTCCTTCCTCACTCCAGGGAAAGGATACTGCAAAATCCCCATTCCCACCTCACTCCAGGGAAAGGATATTGCAAAATCTCCATTCCCACCACACTCCTGTGTGAAGGATATTGCAAAATCTCCATTCCCTTCCCACTCTGGGGCCAGCCAGAGGTGGTATTTGCTGGTTCTCCAAACTACTCAACATTTCCGCTACCGGTTCTCCAGAACTTGTCAAAACCTGCTGGATTTCACCCCTGGACTGCATCCACCCATCAGGGACTTTTAACCACCCACCCAATTTGACTCCTGTAGCCCTCTTACCACTTTGTTCTACGGTCACATCCGGTCGGCCTTCTTTGGTGATCTGGTAGCCTGGCCCGTTGCCGTAAACGATGGAAGTGTATGACTTGTTGTCTAGCGCTTTTTCGGGTGCTAAACCTGGGAGGGAGAATGAGACCTTCTGAGCCATGCTTTCCAACCTCCCGGCCTTTAGGACTACAAAGCCCATAGTGGAGAATTCACCAGCTGAATTGGAGTACAGTCAGAGGCCCCTAACTTCCATCTCAAGGAAAGATAACCCAAAAATACATGTATTATCTTTAGTGGTGAAATCCGAACCAGTTTGCTACTGGTTCGCTGGCCGCAGATGCACGCTGGGTGCCAAATACACGCTGGGTGGACATGCACAATGCACATCAAATGCACATGCATGCGCGGTACGCACCAAAAGGAGGCTTGGGAAGGTAAGTAGAACAGCAGGGGGGATCAGCTGTACTGCGCCATTTAGCTTTGCTAGAAAGCAGGATTTCCTGCTTTCTAGCAAAGCTAAACCACGCCACACAGCTGATCGTTGGAAATACCAGTTCACATGAATCGGTAGCTTTGCCCGAACTGGAGCGAACCGGTAACATTTCACCCCTGATTATCTTCCTCATCTTGAATCACACTCTAAATTCATCAAGATCCAAGTTATCGCCAAGGGTGACCTAGGAGAAGATGGCTGCGGACATCCGAAGCTGGGAAGAAGACACACTATGAGATGTATGAAGTGTGTTTTATGGTCTCTTCTCTTTCCAGATGTCTTACATCAGCCCAGGCACCTTTGAATAGCTCCATAGACCAGTATTAGCAACCTTAAGATGTGAGGACGTCAACTCCCAGAATTCCCCAGCGAGCATAGCTCGCTGGGGAATTCTGGGAGTTGACGTCCACACATCTTAAAGTTGCCAAGATGGAGAAACATTTCCTCAGGTTATTAGAGATCTTTCCCAGTTCTGTTTTACAAGATCTTTCATGGTTGCCCCCCATATTCTCATCTTTCCCGACCCACAGATTCTTCATAGGGGCTTCCACTCTAGGTCTCACGACCTCCTTGAGGGCCAAACAACCTCTTCAGATCCTCCTCTCCGAAAGCTACCCAACTCACACCACGGAGTGGTTCTGTGGGTGTGGCTTGGTGGGCGTGGCTTGGTGGGGGGGGGCAGGATGAACCATGTGCTTGGTGGGGGGGGCAGGATGAACCATGTGCTATACCGAAAATGGAGCTTCCCCGAAGGGTGTAGCCTCCAAAGCTGAAGACGTGAGAGTGGTCGGCGGTCACGACGGTCAATGTGTCGTCTTCCTTCGTCAACTCCCCGGCTCGTTCGATGGCCTTGTCGAACTCGATAGCCTCCGTCAGGGCTCGCTTCGCGACACCGTCGTGATGTCCGTGGTCAATTCTGCCTCGTGCAAAGGAAAGAGCAGGTATAACTTTTAAGATAGGTGGACTTCAACTCCCAGAATTCATAGTCCGGCTGGCTGGGGAATTCTGGGACTTGAAGTCCACCCATCTTAGAGTTAGGTTAACAAACACCAGATTGGCGATTTCCCTGACTTGTTTACCCATCTTGTGTAAAGATAAGCTATTCGTTCAGCCTCCCCCCCACCCCCAAATCCTTCTCTGCTGTTGGTTCCTCCTTCGATCGCTTGGGGACCTGAGAAGAACTCGAGAAGAAGGCCTCACTCATCATGGTAGGGACCCAAGACTTATCTTCGACAAAGAGATAGAAGCCTTTTGGGTTGGCACTGAGGAGTCTGATGGCCACTTCGGTCATCTCGGCCAGAGACGGGTCAGTGCTGTTGTCTCGGTACAGCTCGTATTTCATGTCTGAAGGTTCAAAGAGGCCTGAGAAAAGGAAGAAACGTGGGATGAACCCAGTGCTAGAAGGGAGAGGGGTTTGGATATTCAGATGGTCATTTGACTGGGTGAGTGACGTCACTCATCACACCTAGCCCCGCCTCCTGGCCACTCGCCTCAAAGGCAGAGATAGGATTCAGCCGGTTCTGCTATTCCCACCACTGGCTGTCCCTGCCCTCGCCCGTTTTTCGGCTTGTTTTTGGGTCGTTTTTCAGGCTGTTTTCTAGCTGTTTTTCGGGCTGTTTTCAGGCCGTTTTTGGCCCGGAAAATGGTCCAGAAAACAGGCTGAAAAACAAGCAGAGGTGGGGCCAGCCAATGGTGGGATTCGGCCAGTTCGCTGAACTGTGGAGAATCTTAACTACCAGTTTGTGCAAACCGGTGCGAACCGGAAACAGCCCACCTCTGGATGGACCTTCACACCACCAGGGAAGGCCAAGGTTTGAACGTCCACTCAATCACCTCACACGTGTAACACGCCCAGATAAAGACATGCTGGCTGCATTCACACAACATGTAAAGTGAGTTGGCGATATCTCCGTTAGCTTTTGGGTGGGCTCCGCAGGAAGGTGCGAATCCATCCAGTTTGCCGAGTTTATGGTTCCAGCTATGTTTGGGGAAACTAGTTAGGAAGAGGGAGGCCATTTTTAACTCCCTTCTCTTTATTCTTCCCTCAGCAAACACAAATGCAACTCTCTTTTGAGTGTTCAATTTTGAGATGGGGGTTAAACTGCATGTCAGAATGCTGCTAAAACCTTCCCTCTTGATTTGGGCAGGGAAGTCCTTTCTTCCTCCTGTGTAATGTCACACACACACACACACACACACACAAACCACAAACTGTAATTGTGAGTACCCTGAAAAGGACCCTACCTTTGTCACCGGCTTCTCCATGATCTGTAAACTGAGTTTAATAGCTTTCTATTAAACTATGTTTAGAGAAGAAGAAAAAAAACAACGGCACACAGAGACACATGAATACACACAGAGAGAAACACAAAAACACACAGAGAGACACACAGAAACACACATGGGCGAAGGAAAAAGAGCATTTTGAACCCTTTACCCATGAGACGGTGAACGTTTGGGTCCCTGGCAGCTTTCAAGAGCTCAGTTCGGTTCCAAACATATTTGCTGCCCTAGAACAGAAAGCCAGAGACTGGTGAGAGAGACCCCCAGGGGGTAGGGTAGGTGGGTGCAAGTTGGGTCAAAAAAGTCATTTATTTATTTATTTATTGGTTTGATTTATATGCCGCCCTTCTCCAGAGACTCAGGGCGGCTTACAATGCGTTAAGCAATAGCCTTCATACTTTTGTATATACCTGCTTAGTAGGGCTTTCGCCCCCCCCTCGCCCCCCAGGGGTGTTCTTTTTTATACAAAGTAATCTTATTGCCTCCACAATCCGGGTCCTCATTTTACCTACCTCGGAAGGATGGAAGGCTGAGTCAACCTTGAGCCTGGTGAGATTCGAACTTGCAGTAATTGCAGGCAGCTGGCAACTAAGTGTTACTTTAACAGCACTTAGTCCACTGCGCCACCAGGCTCCCGTCATAATGGCAGGCATCACGGTGCAGTTAAAGCTCTACCTGCAGCCATCTTAATTTTTTTTCAATTACAGCAGGGTTTTCCAACCTCAGCCCCTTTAAGACGTGTGGACTTCAACTCCCAGAATTCCTCAGCCATTCCTCCCATGCTGACTGGGGAATTGTGGGAGTTGAAGTCCATATGTCTTAAAGGGGCCAAGCTTGAGAAATTTTTCCTCATAGACACCCCTGTCCGAGGCTAAATGCTACAAACAAAATTTGGGCTCTAATTCTGCCCCTGTTTTCTCTTGAGCATCATGAGAAGCTATCTTAGCTTGGTGCAAATCATGCTTTATAGATAGTCCTCGACTTAGGACGGTCACTTAGCGACCATTTGAAGTTACGACAGATCACCCAAAAGCGACGTTCCACCCAGTTCTGAATTCCAATGTCTGCCTCCCCCTCCAGTCTCATGGCCGCAATTTAGAGCACTGCATTTACAGGCAGTCCTCGCCGTATGACCTTAATGGAGCCCAAAGTTTGCGTTGCTAAGTGAGATATTTTTTAACGGAGTTTTGCCCCATTTTACGACCTTTCTTGCCCCATTTGTTAACTGGATCGCTGCAGTTGTTAAACTAGTCACACAGTTATTGAGGGAATCCGTCTTCCCCCCTGACTTTGCTCATGGGAAGGTTGCCAAAGTGGATCATGTGACCACATGACACTGCGACCGTTGTAAGTGTGAAACAGGTGTCAAATCACATGACACTAGGGATGCCGAGTCACTTGCTAAGTACCTGAATTTTGATCACGTGACCACGGGAATGCTGTGAGAGTCATGTCCAGAGGCGGGATTTAGCCGGTTCTCTCCGGTTCGGGCGAATTGGTCAAAGGGTCAAATCACATGACCCTAGGGATGCCGAGCCATTTGTCAAGTATCTGAATTTTGATCATGTGACCACAGGAATGCTGTGAGAGATGTCCAGAACCGGCTGAATCCCACCTCATGTCCAGAGGTGGGATTCAGCCGGTTCTCTCCGGTTCGGGCGAATTGGTCACAGGGTCAAATCACATGACCCTAGGGATGCCGAGCCATTTGCCAAGTATCTGAATTTTGATCATGTGATCACAGGAATGCTGTGAGAGGTGTCCAGAACTGGCTGAATCCCACCTCATGTCCAGAGGCGGGATTCAGCCGGTTCTCTCCGGTTTGGGCGAATTGGTCAAAGGGTCAAGTCACATGACCCTAGGGATGCCGAGCCACTTGCCAAGTATCTGAATTTTGATCATGTGATCATAGGAATGGTGTGCGAGGTGTCCAGAACCGGATGAATCCCACCTCATGTCCAGAGGCAGGATTCAGCTGGTTCTCTCCGGTTCGGGCGAATTGGTCAAAGGGTCAAATCACATGACCCTAGGGATGCCGAGCCACTTGCCAAGTATCTGAATTTTGATCATGTGACCACAGGAATGCTGTGAGAGGTGTCCAGAACCGGCTGAATTCCACCTCATGTCCAGAGGTGGGATTTAGCCGGTTCTGTCCTGTTCGGGTGAATTGGTAGTTGTGACTGTGGGAGGCTCCGCCCACCCACCCGGACGTAATCCACGAGAAAAGAGCATGCGCAGAAGGCCATACGCATGCACACAGGAGACGAGTGCAGGCAAAGCGTGTTCACGTTTAAGAACCGGTCAGGAAGTACCAGCAACCAACTACCAGCAACTCCCATTCTGCTAGAGAAAGTTTGAGATTTGTAATTCCGACGCAAATGGAGGGCGCCAGAGTTGGAGAAGCGGCAGGAAAAGAACTGACACTTACCGGCGAAGCTCGGAGCCATTCCTCAATTAGGTTCCTCTTATCTTTGCGGTTCCCTTTGGCTGAGTTTTGGGTGGGGTATTCAGGGTCTGGGGTGTCTTTAGGAGTCATGTATTTCCTGCCCCCACCCAGGACCACCTGCCAAGGAAAAGACAGTGCGCAGAAAACATTATTTGCCGGGGTCCCTGGTGCCTTCTGAACGTGGTGGGGTTTTTTTGCTGACGTTTCATTACCCAACTAGGTAGCATCATCAGTGCTAGAAGGGAGAGGGATTTGCTACAAATATTCAAAAGTAGGAACTGTAATAAAATGGATCGAGTAAGCGTCAGGGTTAAAATCAACACCATTATTATGATTTACAGGTCTCGGCTTCGTGGGAAAGTTGTGTTTTTGCTCTTCGTTTTAAATTGTATTTTCAGAGCAGCTACAGAAGCTGCCGAAACTCAAGAGAGGTTAGCAAGAAGGGATCTCAAGCCTAGTAAACGTTGGAGATGTAATCAAAAATCTGGCACCTATTGTCATATGTGGTGGACTTGTGCTAAACTCCCCCAAAAAATTTGGACAAAAATACGACACGTGGTAAGGAAAGACGTTAGGAAAACATGTCAATCTTAAACCTGAACGTTTTTTTTTATTAGGCGTAGTACCGGAAACGTTTGATCAACAAAGTGTATATTTAATATTGCATGCATTAACAGCAGCGAGGACTGTATTTGCGCAACATTGGAAAAAAGAAGAAATACCACTTGATCAAGGGTGTCAAACTAAATTTCATTGAGTTTCACATCAAGGTTATGTTTGACCTCGGGGGGGGGCAGGGAGGGCACGACGGCTGGGCATGGGTGACTAGGTGGGTGTGGCCAACTGGGTGGGCGTGGCCTGCTTGACACCAGTCCCCAAATTTGCTGGCATGTTTCCTCTTCGCATTGGATAGACCAGGACTGCCCCACAGGCTGGATCCAACCGCATTGCAGGCCGGATGCGGCCCGCAGGCCTTGAGTTTGAATCCCCTGCACTCAATGAAGAGATAATTAAGAAGATATTGGACTGCGCAGAAATGGACAGACAGAGTTACATCGAAGATCAAACAGAAAGAAGATACAGAATGCTACCAAACATGGAATTTATTTTATCGACGGCCGGAAAAAAAGCGGGGTAAAGGTTAGGAATATAATTTGTATTGTTAAGCAAACAAAACAACTCAGACACCACGATGTTTATTAAGCACTAATTAAATGTCATAGTAGAAAAATAATACAACTTTATTTTATATATATATATATATATAAAGAAGGGTTCTCGAACAAGGCTTCAAGGTTTCCAGCTCCTCCGACTTACTGTTGTGGCCCACCAGCAGCCTGCGTGGATCGTGGCTGATCCTGACGATGAGGAGGCTGGTGTGGGGTCGCGTCAGCAGCCTGCGCAGCCGGCGCTCGCGTCGGACAGCGAGGAGGCCGAAGAGGATGTGATGCCAGAGGCAGAGACTCAGCCTGGGCTGAGAACCTCGAGAGGCTCCTTCAAGTGGAGAGAGCGAAGTGGAGGAGCCTCTCCTCAATGCTCGGGCACGCAGGGCTGCCAAAAGGCAGGAGTGGCTACTCCGGAGGTGGAGGTCTACTCAAGAGTAGGGCTTGAGGATAATCGGCCACTCCCTTAGCCTATTTAAGTCGCACGCAGCTAGTGCTTTCTTGCTAGAAACAACGTCTCATTACTACAGAGCATCTTGGAGAGTGAGCGACTTCTCATATCTGATTTTCTGGGCTGATTGCCAACCTTTGTCGGACTTTGTTCTTAATAACTTTGATAAGGACCCTTTGCACGGGAAGCCTGCATTCTTGAAAGGGGTTTGTTTGGAATTAAACAGTGTTTGCGAAGCTTGGTGTGTGTCACATTCTCTGGGAATCCAAAGCTGGGGCAGAACACTTACTGTGAGGTTCACGTTTTCGATGAGTTGCAGTGCAATATCCTTGCAGCCCCCCTTGAGTGCAGATTGAGGCAGGCTGGCGTCACTATACCAGCCTCGGCTGACCACGTGGGCGTAATTGCCAGCCGGGGAAGCGTGCTGGACTCGCGTGGTGGTCACAATCCCCACGGACTTTCCTGCGATGGAGGAAGAAAGAAAGGGCCGTTCACACAATCAGCGTGAAAAGGCGTGGAAACTCGCAAGAGGACGCGAAATTCCCCCCTTCCCATCCTCTCGTCCTTACCAGCCAGCTGTGCCCGCTTCAGGACCGAAATAACTTCGTTGCCCTTGGTTGTATTGCACTGGTTATACTGGGCGGCGGCACTCACACCAATGGTTTTGTAGTTGGCCTTCACCCCACAGAGGTAGGCAGTGGCTGTTCCTGCGCTGTCGGCCACTTGGCGGTCCACATTGTAGGTCTGCATGAAGCAAGAGAGACAGTTGGGCGAAAGTCCCATCCCATCCCATCCCATCCCATCCCTTCATCTTCTTCTCTTCTCTTCTCTTCTCTTCTCTTCTCTTCTCTTCTCTTCTCTTCCCTTCCCTTCCCTTCATCTTCTCTTCCCTTCCGTTCTCTTCACCTCTTCTCATCCCATCCCTTCTCATCTCGTCTCATCCCTTCCCATCCCATCCCTTCATCATCTTGTCTTGTCTTATCATCATCTTATCTGATCATCTTATTTATTTCCGGTCCACTAATAAAGGTCAGGCAAATAAAACCATCGGTTTCCTACCTTGGAAAGGGCCACGTAGGGAAAAGCATCTATACTTAGAGGTGATTCAGGAGTCGCCGGGTTCTGCAGATGCCCCTTCAGGATGCGGGTGGCTGTGATGGTGGGAATGCCCATCCCTGCCAGGGAGAGAAACTCGGCATGAGAAAACCTGCGGGGCTGAATTACACCCTACTTCGGTCTGCAACAACCGTTCCTTCTAAGGGAAAAAAGGATCTGCTCCATCAGTCCGTGCAAATATCAACTTGGGTGGAGGTCAACTTGTTACCCCCTCTCCTGTCCTTCCTTGGTTGCTCCTGCACAAAGAGCCTGGTAGCTCAGCAGACTAAAAGCTTTGTGATTAACACCAGCTGTCTGCAATTACTGCAAGTTTGAATCTCACCAGGCTCAAGGTTGACTCAGCCTTCCATCCTTTCTAAGGTAGGTTAATTGAGGAGCCAGTTTGTGGGGGCAATAAGCTGACTTTGTATAAATATACAAAAGGATGAAGGCTGTTGCTTAACGCATTGTAAGTCTCCGGAGTCTCCGGAGAAGGGGGGCATATAAATCAAATTAAAAAAAAAAAACACAGCATTGCAGCAGAGGTGGGTTTCAGCAGGTTCTGACCAGTTCTGGAGAACCGGTAGTGGAAATTTTGAGTAGTTTGGAGAACCGGTAGTAAAAATTCTGACTGGCTCCACCCCTGTCTATTCTCTGCCTCCCAAGCCCCAGCTGATCGGGAGGAAATGGGGATTTTGCAGTAACCTTCCCCTGGAATGGGGAGGGAATGGAGATTTTACAGTATCTTTTCCCCTGCCACGCCCACTGTGCCACGCCCACCAAGCCACACCCACAGAACCGGCAGTAAAAAAAAATGAAACCCACCACTGCATAGCAGCCTCTTTCACACCCACAACCGGCAAAATCTATAGCAGAAGCAAATTCGGGAGGAAATAAATGTATTTACAGTCTATCACAGAAGTGAGTACCTCCCCTCACATTTTGTAAATATTTAAGTATATCTTTCCATGTGACAACACTGAAGAAATGACACTTGGCTTCAGTGTAAAGTAGTGAGTACACAGCTTGTATAACAGGGTAAATGTGCTGTCCCCTCAAATTAACACAACACACAGCTATTAATGTCTAAACTGCTGGCATACTCACTACTTTACACTGAAGCCAAGTGTCATTTCTTCAGTGTTGTCACATGGAAAGATATACTTAAATATTTACAAAATGTGAGGGGGGGTACTCACTTCTGTGACATACTGTATTTGCATTTTGCCAACAATACACACACACAAACCCCCAACCACTCTATTTCCTAGGAATATAATACACAGAATACATAATAAGAGTTGGAAGGGACTCTGGAGGTCCTCTAGTCCAACCAGTGGTGGGTTGCTACCGGTTCTCCCCGGTTCTTGCGAACCGGTAGTGGAAATTTTGAGTAGTTTGGAGAACCGGTAAATACCATCTCTGCTTAGTCCCACCCCAAATCTATTCGCTGCCTCCCAAGTCCCAGCTGATCGGCTACAAGGAAAAAAGTCAGGGCTCACTTGACAAAGAAGAGGGGAAAAAAAAAGACACCGTCGCTTTAAATTTAGAAGCCAAGAAGCCTTCCAACTGATCAGCTAGAACCGGTCCGCTCCTTGTAAACCGCTCGGTGGTGGTAGATTGGCAATTGTGGCCAAACTGCCTGAAAATGGTTTCTGATGCTCACGGTGGTGGCAGAGCGGCAAAAAACTGTTTAAACTCTTGCCGCGGCGCTTCAAAGGGCCGCCCTACAGCTGATCAGTGGTAAAAGGCAGTGTGATGGTAGGCTGGTGCACTCCAAAAACAAATGGGTAGACCAGTACGGCTCGGCAAGCAGTTAAAAGCCTGGTAGACCAGAACCTCTGCTAAATCCTAAAGAATTGTTTGGTCAAAAAATGTACAGTGACTCTGAGATAATCGAACAGACAATGGTTGAAAACCAGATCTGCTAGAGATGTTTCTCTCAGGCCGACTGAGTCGAAACTGGGCCTGAGAGGAAGGAACAAGGGGCGTGGTCAAAAAACTATGACTCCCCTTGACGTGAGTGACATTGAGTTGACCACGCCTACCCAGTCACATGACTATCAAGCCATGGCCACTGTCACATGACCATCAAACCACGCCCACAAAATAAGCCACGCCCACAGAACCAGTAGTAAAAAAATTTAGAACTCACCCCTGAGTGCAACCCGCTACCGAAGGCAGGAAATAACAAAATAACACAGTCGAAAGGGACCCTGGTGGTTTTCTAATCATAATTCATAAATGGGGGGGGAGGGGGGGAAACTAGCCAAGATTAAAATCAGGGATGCTGAGTATATAACACAGTGCAACCGGTAGATTTTTTGATGATCTCCTGGGGCATTGTGAGAACCTTGGTTTTTACAGTTGTGTCCTTTGTTGGAAAAATTTTCCTGAACTGTCAGGAAACCTATTATGAACATTCTGCCTGAAATCTCCATTTCCTTCTTTAACAAACCAAGAAATGCTGCTATTACAATAGGAAAACTCAGCACGAGATATTGAATATTTTGGAGATTCTGAATTTCTACTTTCATTTAAAGCCACTAATCAATCCATCAGAATAGAGCTGGAAGGGACCTTGGAGGTCATCTAGGCTGACCCCCTGCCCAAGCAGGAGACCCTATATCATTTCAGACAAGTGACTGACCAGTCACTTCTGAAAAAACTCCAGTGATGGAGCCCCCACAACTTCTGGAGGCAAGTAGTTCCACTGGTTACTTGTTCTCACTGTCAGGAAATTTCTCCTCAGTTCCAGGTTGCTTCTCTCCTTGATGAGTTTCCACATCAAACCTTGCCTTGTCCCTTGTATGTTGAATCTCCTGGGCCGCCGGCGGCTGTTTTGTTTCCCCCTTTTTTACCTTGATCTTAGCTTGAGCCCATCCAATAATTAATTCCTGCAAGCGATACTCGGCCAATCAGCTCTTCCTTTTCGATTCCCTAAGTCAGCCCCTGTTGAATGAAGCAAATTGGAGTCTGCCTCGAGCCGATCCCCTCTTCTTTGTGGCAGCCCCTCAAATTTTGGAAGACTGCTATTGAGTCCCCCTAGTCCTGTAATGGCGATCCTATGGCACAGTGCTACAGGTGGCATGAGGAGCCATATAGGTGGGCACGCGAGCATTGCCGTACCTCAGCTCCAGCACGTGTGTACCTGCTGGCCAGCTGATTTTTCGGGCCTTCTGGGCCCACTGGAAGTTGGCAAATGGGCTGTTTTCGGCCTCTGAAGGACCTCCGGGGGTAGTGGGGAAGGCTGTTTTCACCCTCCCCAGGCTCCTAGAAAGCCTCTGGAGCCTGGGGAGGGCAAAAAATGGGCCTACCGGGCCATCACATGCCAAAAGCGGGGGACCATGGGGGGGTTATGCACATATGCGGGGGGAGGGCAGGGCACATAGAATTATGGGTGTGGGCACGCACACACGCGACCACACGCATTCCCCCCGCTTTTGGCACACAATGGCAAAAAGGTTAGCCATTACTGCCCTAGTCCTTCTTTTCATTAAACTAAACATATCCAATTCCTTGCAACCGCCGATGGTATGGTTTAGCCTCCAGACCCCTGATCCTCTTTGTTGCTCTTCCCTGCGCTCTTTCTAAAGTTGGCTGGGTTCAATTGTGGTCATAAGCCGAGGATTATCTGTATATAAATATTTTCATTCTTGATTTTTTTTTTGCATTTCAGTAGTTAATGCAACTCCCTTTCCTCTTTTGTTAGATCTGTTTCTTTTGAACAAGTTAAATCCTCCTAATAGTACGTTCCAGTCATGGGTTTCATACCACAAATGCAAAAATGCCATCTCTGTAGTAGGACTTCAAGTTCTCCACATTTTGTTCCTCATACTTTGAGCATTAGTGTACAGGCATCGGAGTCCTGGAACTTGAAATACTAGTAAATCACAACCTACTTCTTGGTAAGCTAGAAGCTAAAATGTGGGATAGACAGCATCACGACCACATAGATTTGTAACTGGCTGACAAACCGTACTCAATGAGTTGTTCTTAATGGTACTACATCTATATGGAGGGACGTAAGCAGTGGTGGGATTCAAGTAATTTAACAACCGGTTCTCTGCCCTAATGATTTCTTCCAACAACCAGTTTGCCAAACTGCTCAGAAAGTTAACAACCGGTTCTCCCCAAGTGGTCCGAACCGGCTGAATCCCACCACTGGCTGCGAACCGGCTGAATCCCACCACTGGTCCTAACTAAACAAAACAAAATTCAATGTCGAGAAAAGCCAACGTTTTACACTTAGAAAAGAAAAGCCAAATGCACAGGTACAGATTAGGGGGTCCCTGGCTCAATAATAGTAACTGCGAGAGGGATCTTGGGGTCCTAGCAGACAATCACTTAAATACGAGCCAGCTGTGTGCAGCAGCTGCCAAAAAAGTCAACACAGTTCTAGGCTGCATTAACAGAAGGATAGAATCAAGATCACATGTGTTAGTATCACTTTATAAGGCCTCGGTAAGGAATCCTGCATCCAATTTTGCTCACCACAATATAAAAAAGATGTTGAGCCTCTGGAAAGAATGCAGAGAAGATCAATAAAGATGATTAGAGAACTGGAGGTTGAAACATGAAGAACGGTTGCAGGAACTGGGTTATGTCTAGTCTAGTGAAGAGAAGGACTGGGGTGACATAACATCAGTGTTCCGATATCTCAGGGGCTGCCCCAAAGAAGAGGGAGTCAAACTATTCTCCAAAGCACCTGAAGGCAGGAGAAGAAGCAACGGATGGAAACTCATCAAGGAGAGACACAACCTAGAACTAAGGAGAAATTTCCTGACACTGAGGACAATTAATCAGTGGAACAGCTTGCCACCAGAAGTTGTGAGTGCTCCAACTCTGGAAGTTTTTAAGAAGAGATTGGACAACTATTTGTCTGAAGTGGTTTAGGGTTTCCTGCCTGGGCAGGGGGTTGGACTAGAAGACCTCCAAGATCCCTTCCAACTATTCTATTCTATTCTATTCTATTCTATTCTATTCTATTCTATTCTATTCTATTCTATTCTATTCTATTCTATTCTATTCTATTATTCTCTCATTCCTTTCCTACATTTTCAAAGCAAAACGGACAAGGGAAAGATATAGTTTTCATTTAATTCCATTTGTTCACCCTCAATAAAGCATAATAACCTGGTTGGATCAGGGGATTAAAAACTTAAACAAATGAAGAAATTTTTTTTTTTCTTGCATCATCACGCTGAGTTGGGAAAATCTTGAGTGGGGAAGCGAGATTTCTACAGCCGCTTGAAGAAGAAAACCAAATGCTCCAATAATTTCATATGAAGAAAGAAAGAGAAAAGCCAAGAAATAACAACAACAACAACAACAACAACAACAACAACAACATCCTCCGACGATACCTTAACAGTTCCTAGGTCCCTGGTTAGGACTCAAGCTGCTGAGCTATTAACCAGCCTCAAAGGCTGTGAATCTCACTACAGATTAACCAATAATAATAATAATAATAATAATAATAATAATAATAATAATAATTCTGATAGTTATAATATTATAATAATTCTGATTCAGCAACCTCTCCAGCCTGGTTAAGCTTCACCCTGGAGTAACTACTCACCATCTCCCAGAAAGAGGATGAGGTTCTTGGCCTTGTAGTTGCGGTGTTGTAACTGTCTCGCTTTCCGAATGGCTTTATCTCCCAGCTGATCCCAGAATGATGGTTTTTGTTCTTCCACTGGAAAGGCAGGAGAGAGAAAGGGGTTATGACCAACACTGAATTGTTCAATTATTCAATTGTTCAAATGTTGTAGCTTGTTGATCCTTAGAGTTGATCGTGTGAATCTGTGTATCCTCGGCAACTTTAAGGTGAGAGGACTTCAACTCCCAGAATTCCCCTGCCAACATTTGTGGCCTTCAACTCCCAGAATTCCCCAGTTAACATTTGTAGCCCAACTCCCAGAATTCCTCAGGCAACCTTTGTGGCCTTCAACTCCCAGAATTCCCCAATCAACCTTGGTGGCCTTCAATTCCCAGAATTCCCCTGCCAACCTTTGTGGCCTTCAACTCCCAGAATTCCCCAGTTAACATTTGTGGCCTTTAACTCCTAGAATTCCCCAGTTAACATTTGTGGCCCAACTCCCAGAATTCCTCAGGCAACCTTTGTGGCCTTCAACTCCCAGAGTTCCCCAGTCAACCTTTGTGGCCTTCAACTCCCAGAATTCCCCAGTTAACATCTGTTGGCCAGAAATCCTGGGAAGGTTGGTTGGGGGATTCTGGGAGTCAAAATCTACCCATCTTGAAGTTCTCCAAGTTGAGAAACATTGCTACATACAGGTAGTCCTCAACTTATAACAGTTCATTTAGTGACTGTTAAAAGTTACAATGGCACTGAAAACAATGAAATACAACCACTTTTCACATTAATGGCCATTGCAGCATCCCCATGTTTGCCTGATCAAAATTCAGATATTTGACAACTGACTCATATTTATGACATTTGCCATTTCCCGGGGTCATGTAATCATCTTTGGCGACCCAAAATTTCCAACACTAAGCGAGGTGTCTAAGTTGTTCAAGTTTTGTCCCGTTTTACGACCTTTCTTGCCACCACCGTTAAGCGAATCACTGCGGTCGTTAAGTTAGTAACACGGTCGTTAAGCGAAGCTGGCTTCCCTGTTGACTCTGCTTGTCAGAAGTTTGCAAAAGGCGATCGCATGAACCTGGGATGCTGCCGACCGTCATAAATGTGAGTCAGTTGCCAAACGTGCATGAATTTTGAGCACGTGGCCACAGGGATGCTGCAACGGTCGTTAAGTGTGAAAAGCGTTAAGCCGTAAGTCACTTTTTTCAGTGCCGTTGTAGCTCTGAGCGGTCACTAAGCAGACGGTTGTAAAGCGAGGACCATTCTGTATTTCTTGATCAACTTTAAAGACGGCTCTTCTCGCTCCCGGAGTGACTTGGTCTTCCATTCTGTAAAATGGGAACAGCATTGATTTGACTGGGATTTTTTCTTGCAGAATTCTATGTTGCCTTTCGAGGGTTTTTCTATTGAAATCCTCAGTCTGAAGCCGCTCAAAATTACAAAGTATAATTCTTTATTTGCAATTATTCTCCTCTGCCCTCACACAAGCTCAGATATCGCCAAGGTGTGATCTAAAGGCACAATCTGTTAGCTCTGCTCTTGTTATATTTACACCAGGGGTGGGCTTCAAAAATGTTAGCAAGGGGTTCTCTGCCCAGGTGGGCGTGGACTAGTCAGCCTCCTGCACCATGGCAGGGGGGCATTTTTGCCCTCCCCGGGCTCCAGAGGCTTTCCTCAAGCCTCTGGGAGGGTGAAAACGGCCTCCCCAGGCTCCAGGACCCCTCTGGAGGCCGGAAACAGGCCGAACTTCTGGTAGGCCTGCTTTTTGCTCTCCCTCAGCCTCCATGCGCACCCTGAAGTTACCGGCATGCAAAATGGGCCACGTGGAGACTCTTGAGAAGGGCAGGGCAGGATGGGAGGAGCCAGCCAGGACTGGGATTTGAGGGTTCTCCGAACTGCACAGAATCTTAGCTAGAGGTTCTCCCGAACCCCTGCGAACCCCCAGCCGCCCCATCCCTGATTTACACACTTGCTTAATGAGCACCGGGTCCCAGGTGTTTATATGCAGTTAAAAGCAAACGCAATTAAAACTAAGCCACCTAAGCAAAACAGTAAAATCGCCGAAGAAGGGACCCTCGTTCGGGATGGTTACTTGTCTGAAACGGTAAGTCTCCCGATTGAGGAAGGGGGTTGGACTAGATGACCTCCAAAGCCCCTCCTTTCCAAACTCTGTTATTCTGTACTCTGCATTCTTGCTGCTATTTTTAATTATTGAGAAATGGGCGACTGTACCAATCTAAATGAACACATGAAATAAACACATAAATTACTGGCTTTTTTATAACACATAAATTACTGGCTTTTTTATAAACACATAAAAGAACCGGCTTTTGCATCGCTTGAGGTCAAAATAAATCCCAAAGCTCAAATTAGGAAACATGTTTACTCCACCAGCAGTGTCTGATTTTTTCCCAGCTAGCAGGGATAAGTGTGCAAAATATTCATTGGTGCACGAGCATAGTTTTTGGATGCTTTTATTTATTGCAGTGCTGCCATTTGGCCAGAGACAAAGAACGGCTATTGGTTGGACTCTGGGGTGCCCAGGAGGAGGTCAAAAAAGTCAAAATGGCCACCTTGGTAATACACCCCCCCCCCATGGCCTTCATCTTGACACAACTATAACCACCAGGCAGAAATTCACTTGCATTATTTCAGTCCACCCTAACATTTTTCATCCTAGCCTATGGATACCCCAACTAATATGTCCCATTTCACAGATGGGAACACTAAGGCAGTGAATTGGGGTCGATTGGATCCATTGTTCCTTTTGCTACTGAAGCCTAGAAATTGTGGGAATCAGAAGCATAAGGGGGTGTTCCCAGCTATGGGTCACTCACCTCCCCAAAAATCTAACACTGAATCTTCACCCGGCCATCTTTGGTGGATCACCTAGTCCAGCTCTGTCTCTAGTTTTTCAAACTTGGCCATTTTAAGATATGGGAATTTCCTCAGCCAGGCTGGGGGATTCTGGGAGTTGAAGTTCACACATGTCTTAAAGGGAATCCTGGGAGTTGAAATAAACACATCTTGGAATTCAGGAAGCTGAAATAAATACGTCTAAAAGGGAATTCTGGGAATTGAAATGAACAGACCTTAAAGGGAATTCTGGGAGTTGAATGTCTACATGTTAGAAAGAGAATTCTGGGAGTTGAAATAAAGATATCTTAAAAGGAATTCTGGGAGTTGAAGTCTACATCTCAGAAAGGGAATCCTGGGAGTTGAAATAAACATGTCTTGAAGGAAATTCAGGAAGCTGAAATAAATACATCTAAAAAGGAATTCTGGGAATTGAAATGAACAGACCTTAAAGGGAATTCTGGGAGTTGAAGTCTACATGTTTGAAAGGGAATTCTGGGAGTTGAAATAAACAGACCTTAAAGAGAATTCTGGGAGTTGAAGTCTACATGTTTGAAAGGGAATTCTGGGAGTTGAAATAAACAGACCTTAAAGGGAATTCTGGGAGTTGAAGTCTACATCTCTGAAAGGGAATCCTGGGAGTTGAAATAAACACATCTTGAAGGGAATTCAGGAAGCTGAAATAAATACATCTAAAAGGGAATTCTGGGAATTGAAATGAACAGACCTTAAAGGAAATTCTGGGAGTTGAAGTCTACATGTTAGAAAGGGAATTCTGGGAGTTGAAATAAAGTTATCTTAAAAGGAATTCTGGGAGTTGAAGTCTACATCTCTGAAAGGGAATTCTGGGAGTTGAAATAAACAGACCTTAAAGGGAATTTTGGGAATTGAAGCCCACAGGTTTCAAAATTGCGAAGTTTGAAAAAGACAGCTCTAATTGGATGCCTCCCAAATGTACTGGACTACATGTCCCATCTTCTCCCATCAGCAACTGAGCATTACAAATCCACAAAGAAAACCATGTCTGAATTTCGGTATGTAAGGAGAATTGGAGAGAAAAACAGTTTGTAATTTTTGTTGTTGGTTTTTCTGGGTTTTTTTGCACCTTGGAGTTTGTACCCTCATTCAGCATCAAGACACTTGTTCCTTTTTTAATCAGGATTGTGATAAACTGAAGCCTGGAAACTTCTCCTTGGCTCTTGCTTGCAAAGTAAGCAAATGTCAAGATTACAGTGGCCTGACTGTTTATTTAACAATTTAGCCCCATCAGGCAGAATCAATTGCTCATTAACTGCTTGGTTTATGATGCACAAGGGCGTTTTTGATAAAATGTCAGCTCCCAGCCCTGATATGACAATCATCAAATATTCAAACTGTGGGAAAACAGGAAGAGGACAACGAAATGCACAAGAGAAAATGTTTTCAGGCATTTCTCTCTGGGCCAAAGAGACTTGGCAACTTTATGACTTGTGGACTTCAACTCCCAGAATTCCCTAGCCGTCATGCAAATTACCAATGCGCAATTACAAATTGCAAACTGTGGTTTCCCCCCCCCCCTCCAATTCTTCCTACATGCACAAATTCAGACATGATGCCTTCCAGGCTTTCCTTGCAGAATTGTAATGCTCAGCTACTGATGGGGAAAATGGGATACGTAGTCCAGTACATTCGGGAGGCATTTATTAGAGCTGTGTTTTTCAAACTTGAGAATTTTAAAACCTGTGGACTTTGCGTCTCAGAATTCCCTTTAAGATGTGCAGGCTTTTAACTCCCAGAATTCTTTATCAGATGTGTAGACTTCAATTCCCAGAATTCCCTTTATGAGGTGTGGACCTCAACTCCCAGAATTCCCTTTAAAACATATGGATGTCAATTCCCAGAATTCCCTTTAACACGTGCAGACTTTAACTCCCAGAATTGTTTATTGTATTTGTCGACGTCAACTCCCAAAATTCCCTTTATGAGGTGTGGACTTCAACTCCCAGCATGGCGGCTGAGGAATTCTGGGAGTTGAAGTCCACAACAAGCTATGGCATCAAAACATTGTTAGCTGAGGTTAACAGACAGCTAGTCTTCTTCAGCCTATCATCAAAATTAAAACCAAAATTTCCATTGCTAAGCATGGCAGTTGTTAAGTGAATCGCGCCTGGTTTTACAATCTTTTTTTGCCATGGTTTTGCCAGATTCGCTTAGTGACGGTCATTAAGCGAATCTAGCTTTCACCATGGACTTTGCTTCTCAGAGGCTGGCCGGGAAAGTTGCAAATGGTGATTCCCCTGACACCAGGACGCTGCAAATATTGTAAATATATGCCAGTTGTTCGAGGGCCCCGAATTTTGATCCTGTGATCACTGGAATGGCTGCAGCAGTCGTAAGTACGAGGACTGGATGTCAAGTCACTTTTTCCAATGACGTTGGAGCTTTGAATGGTCACTAAACGAATGATAGTAAGCCGAGTATACTACGTGTATACTTTTCAAATTAAATTCAAATTCAAATCTTTATTGTCAGTGCACAACATATGTACAATGAGATTAGTTGAGCTCCCTAGATATACTGTTGGCACCCTGGCAATCTTGCCAGGAGTAAATCTACTATAATTATTTGCAAAAACACATAGTTGGGATGTTGGTTGACATGTCCAGCCAGATTTCCCCCCTATTTTTGCAAGGGGAGGTGGCTGTGACAGCCCTACTTCTCTTTTACCTGTCCCTGCCATTTTTGGACACCCCTCCTACCCAGTGGTGGGATTCAAATAATTTAACAACTGGTTCTCTGCCCTAATGACCAGCTGGGTAGGCATGGCCCGGTGGTGATATGACTGTGTGGGTGTGGCCAACTCAACATCACTCATGTCGATTGGCACTTCACCTTATCCGTTACAATGTAATAAGGGTTCACCAGAGAGGCAGTTTCTGTAAGCAGGGCGATAAAGATTAGGCTAGAAACACCACCAGAATGGTTCAGTTCCTTATAGGATTAGCCCTGTAAAGCGGAAAAGAAACAAGATAAGATTTCTTCCAACAACCGGTGCTCTGAACTGCTCAGAAAGTTAACAACCGGTTCTCCTGAATAGGTGCGAACTGGCTGAATCCCACCACTGCTCCTACCTGCCCCACAGGTACCCCTGCACAGATGCTTGCTGACTCCTACTGTTAATAGAATAGATGCACAGATGCACAGACTTCTACTGATAGTAGCATAACTGCATTTTAGCATCCTTACAGAACTAAACTCCATTCTGTCCTTCTCTTGCCTAAGCAGGGGGTTGGACTAGAAGACCTCCGAGGTTCCTTCCAACCCTGTTATTCTATTCTATTCTATTCTTGTCACCAAATACTTGCCATTTCCTACCACTGAGGTCTCGCCTACCTAAAAATCAAATATAAATAAACCGGAACCCTTCTTTGCCTGCTTCACTAAGTTGAATCACGTATGAAATGCTTCAAAGTGATATTATTTTCTTAACATTAAAGCAAACTCTTGCAGGGAGGGAAGTGATCATTTACGGTGCCCCAAATTAAACGCTAATTGTAACCGCAAGACCAAATTCCCATCGGGAACTACTAACTGCAAAGAACTTGAGCAGGCAAATTGGATCGATATTAATCCGGTTAGTTGCAAGGGAGGAGAAAGGCAATCTGCTAACTAAGGCTTGGAAAGTTAGTTTAAGGGTTAAGGGGTTTCAGGCCACAAGGCACAAAACGGATTAATTCAATAAACAGGCGAAACCTGTTGCACGAATCTCGCCTTAGCGATAATGCATCGATGCGTGGCCTGTTTGGGAGACTTAAAAAAAGACTAATCAGCTGACTTTAGAGGTTTGCAGATGTCTGTTTCCTGCCAACAGAGCAAAAAGATCAGTTCGGAACTCAGCTTGAGTATTTATTATTGCATAATTATTGCAGTATTTATTATTGCAAAATTATTGCATAATTTTTAAGGTCAATGAACAAAATTCTCTCTTTTTTAACCCCCCCCTCCCTTTCAAATCTGATTGAAGAAACTCCTCTGCAGAGATGGGGCTCGGAAGCCAAATTTGAACCCAGGACTGGGTTATTCCTTTGCAAAGGAGTGGCAGGGCTGAGCAACCATCGCTCGGGAAAGTTAATGCGTGGGTTGGTATCAGTGGGGGGTTTCACATTATGTTATTACCAGTGGTGGCAGTGGTGGGTTGCTACCGGTTCTCCCCAATTCTTGTGAACCGGTAGTGGAAATTTTGAGTAGTTCAGAGAACCGGTGAATACCATCTCTGCGTTGCTCCGCCCCCAATCTATTCACTGCCTCCCAAGTCCCAGCTGATCGGCTAGAAGGAAAAAAACTGTTTAAACTCTTGCCGCGGCGCTTCAAAGGACGAGACGTTCGTTAGTGAGTTTTGCCCCATTTTCCGACCTTTTTTGTTAAGTTGTTAAGTGAATCAGGGCAGTCGTTAAGTTAGTAACAGGTTGTTAAGTGAAGCTGGCTTCCCCTTGGACTTTGCTCGTCAGGTCACAAAAGGGAATCACCCACCACCGTCATAAATACGAGTCAGTTGCTCAGAGTCTGGATTTTGATCACGCGACCACGGGGAAGTTTGCAATGGTCGTAAGTGTGAAAAATGATCCTCAGTCACTTTTTTCAATGCTGTTGTAACTTCAAACGGTCACTAAATGAATTGTTGTTCATTCGAGGGCTATTTGAAAGCACAAAGCCACAAAAAATACCTTACGTATCTGTGCATAGCCCGTGTCCTGTTTTTCTTAAATTTATGTTTGTTTATTTATTCAATTCTGATAGCCGCCCAACTCAATCAAGTGACTCTGGGTGGAGACTTAGAATTTTAAAGTAATTGAAGAGTTAAAAACATTTTTAAAAAAAACACACGAAAGCAATAAAAACACCTACTGAATAAATATGTACAAGTAGCAGCTGTGAGGATTAATCAATGAACTAATAGTACATAAAATCAAGCAGCGGGGCCCTTCACACATTATCCTTGCAGAATTTAAGAGAATATCAGAGTTGGAAGAGACCTTGGAGGTCTTCTAGTCGAACCCCCTACTCACGCAGGAGACACTATACTATTTCAGACAAGTAATCTGGTGTAGCTTCTTCTCTGGTAATGTTGTACTGCTAGCTAGGGCATACAAAACCTTTGCTAGACCAATTCTCGAATACAGTTCTTCTGTCTGAAACCCCACACTGCATATCGGACATAAATACAATCGAGAGAGTCCAGAAATATTTTACGAGAAGAATCCTCCATTCCTCTAACTGCCATAAAATACCTGATGCCACCAGACTCCAAATTTTGGACTTAGACAACTTAGAACTACGCCGCCTTCGGTCTGACGTAAGCGTAGTACATAAAATTATCTGCCACAATGTCCTTCCTGTCAATGACTACTTCAGCTTCAACCACAACAGTACACGAGCAAACAATAGCTACAAATTCAAGGTAAACGGCTCCAAACTTGATTGCAGAAAATACGACTTCAGTAACAGAGTGGCCAATGCCTGGAATGCACTACCTGACTCTGTGGTTTCTTCCCCAAACCCCCAAAACTTTAACCTTAGACTGTCTATTGTCGACCTCACCCCATTTCTAAGAGATCTGTAAGGGGCGTGCATAAGTGCACCAGCGTGCCTCCCGTCCCTGTCCTAATATTCCTTTTATACTTACTCTTTTCATGTATTCAAATTATGTTTATACTTTTACCTGTTATCTTATATATCCGTGATGGCGAACCTATGGCACAGGTGCCACAGCTGGCATGTGGAGCCATATCAGTGGGCACATGAGCTCAGCTCCAGCACGCATGCGTGCGCCGGCCAGTTAATTTTCGGGCCTTCTGGGCCCACCAGAAGTCAGAGGACCTCTGGGGTGTGTGTGGGGAGGGAAGGCCGTTTTTGCCCTCTCCAGGCTCCTAGAAAGGCTCTGGAGCCTGGGGAGAGCAAAAAATGGGCCTACCAGGCCCACCATGCCATCGCGTGCCAAAAGCGGGGAGAGCACGGGGGGAGGGGGTGCCTAGTATTATGGATGTGGGCACGCGTGTGTGTGATCCCACCACGCTCTCCCCGCTTTTGGCACGCGATGGCAAAAAGGTTAGCCATCACTGTTATATCTGCTTGACAAATAAATACATAAAATAAAGTGGCTGCCCAATCTCTTCTTCAAAACCTCCAGTGATGAAGCTTCTAGAAGTTTGCCACAACTTGAGTAGCCTGAGTAGCGTAGGGGAGTAATGCCTCCTACAAAGGCAGCATTTAAGATCCAGCTGCCAGCAATTATTTGCGAGTTCAATCCCAGGCAGGCTCAAGGTCGACTCAGCCTTCCATCCTTTATAAGGTGGGTAAATTGAGGACCCAGTTTGTTGGGGGCAATAAGCTGACTTTGTATAAATATAAATATACAAAAGTACAAAGGCTATTGCTTGGCACATTGTAAGCCGCCCTGAGTCTTTGGAGAAGGGCAGCATATAAATCTAATTAAAAAAAGAAGAAGAAAGAATGGAAGGAAGGAAGGAAGGAAGGAAGGAAGGAAGGAAGGAAGAAAGAAAGAAAGAAAGAAAGAAAGAAAGAAAGAAAGAAAGAAAGAAAGAAAGAAAGAAAGAACATTCAGCTGCCTGCAATTACTGTAAGTTCGAATCTCCCCAGGCTCAAAGTCGATTCAGCCTTCCATCCTTTCTAAGGTGGGTAAATTGAGGACCCAGTTTGTTGGGGGCAATAAGCTGACTTTGTATAAATATAAATATACAAAAGTATGAAGGCTATTGCTTAATGCATTGTAAGCCGCCCTGAGTCTCCGGAGAAGGGCGGCATATAAATCAAATTAAAAAAAAAAAAAACTTCTAGAGGCAAACTGTTCCACAGGTTAATTGTCAGGAGAATTCTTAATTCTAGTTGGATCTCTCCTTGATTTTTTTCCATTCATTTCTTCTTGTCCTGCCTTCAGGTGCTTTGGAGAATAGCTTGACTCCCTCTTCTTTGAGGCAGCCCCTGAGATACTGGGATACTGCTATCATGTCACCCCCAGTCCTTCTTTTCTCTAGAGTAGACAAATCCAATTCCTGCAACTCTTCTTCATATGTTTTCAGTCTCCAGTCCCCTAATTTAGGAGTTACCTGTTTCTCTGCCCATTTCCAGGCAGAGTACGACAGACAGCCGTCCAACAGGATCAGCTTTCCTTACAGATTTGAAGCTGGCTTCCTTCACACAGTCCTCTTAACCAGAATTCTCCCCCTTTACATCTTTACGTCCTAACAGGATGCCCACTTCTGCTCGTGCCGGCCACCCCATGCCAGCCCGGCTGCCCAATTTACCTGGGATAATCACAGCGGTGACTGCCAACCCCACCAGCCACAGGAGCAGCTGTGCCCGCCACATGTCTACAGGTAGAGCTGAGCACACCTTCACCCAGGAAGGAAGCACCTCGCCAAGATCCGAGGCTTATAAGAAGAAACGGCAAGGAACTTTGGACAGCGAGAGGACGATGAGCATCCTTGGCAACCACTTTCGTTCTTTCCAGGTCCTACCCGGGCAAGGAGTTATACAACTTTTGGCACCAGGAAGTATTGATATAGCTGCAAGAAATTGGACTCGTGCCCAGGGCTGAGTCCTTTTTTTTCCTTCTCCTTTCCTTCCGATAAGTAGGCTTCTGTTTCAAGCTTCTAGTCCTCATTCTCCAACTCACCTCAGCCTGGCCTTAATTTCTTCCCCCAAATCTTGAATGAATGGATGGATTTTTTTGATTATTCTACACCAGTGATGGCTAACCGTTTTGCTGTCGGGTGCCAAAAGTGGGGGGAGCGTGGTGGGGTCACACGCATGCGTGCCCACATCCATAATTCTATGCTCCCCGCTCCCCATGCTCCCCCCCACTTTTGGCATCTGATGGCACAGTAGGCCCGTTTTTTTGCTCTCCCCAGGCTCCAGAGCCTTTCTAGGAGCTTGGAGAGGGCAAAAACAGCTTTCCCCACCCTATCCCCAGAGGCCCTCGGAAACAGGGTGTTTCCTGACTTCTGGTGGGCCCAGAAGGCCCGAAAATCAGCTGGCTGGCACACGCATGAGTGTCGGAGCAGAGCTTGCGTGCCCACCGATATGGCTCCATGCGCCACCTGTGGCACCCATGCCATAGGTTCGCCATCCCGGTTTTACACAGAAGGCAGGCCCAGTTTCTGTTGTGGTTGATCGTCTTGGTCCATATCATTTCTTTCCTGTCACTTGATCGTCGTTCTTGGAGTGTTTTGCTCTGGCAGAATGGCAGGGCAGGTAGTCAATCAATCAATATCAATAAAACAGTTTTGTTTAGAGCCAATTGTGTCTTGTAATGACTAGGTGAGCCTAGATCACAACATCACAAGATGTGTGTGTGCAACACACGGAGCCTTGCCGAAGCCTCGTTTTGTTTCCTCTGGGTTATTTCCAATTTGGGGAGGGGGAGCGTTCATGTAATGCGACCTCCCGCCCTATTCACAACAACCTTCTGAGGCAGGCTGGGCTGGCGCATGTCACCCTGCAAGCTACTACACAACATGAACATCTGTTCCCCTCACCCCTGTTGCAAAATTCCCCGCTGAGGTGTGGGCCCAGTTGTTCTTGGGCCACCCCTCCGCCATTCCCAACCGCGAGGTTTTGAAACGGCCTTTTGGTGATTCGGTTGCAACTGGCTCCCTCATGCGCTGCTTAGAGCCATTAAATCACCCCAAGTGGATTTGCAAGGCGTCCGGCCAAGCCAACATCAAACAAAATACTTTCTGATCTAGTGCAGAGTGCAAACCTCAAGGGAGGGGGCGTTTACTCTGTAAACAGAGTGCAGAGAAGAGCAACCAGGATGATGAGGGGACTGGAGCAGTGATGAAATCCAATTTTTTTTACTACCAGTTCTGTGGGTGTGGCGAGGTGGGTGTGGCAGGGGAAGGATACTGCAAAATCTCCCTTCCCACCCCACTCTGGGGCCAGACAGAGGTGGTATTTGCCAGTACTTCAAACTACTCAAAATTTCCGCTACCAGTTCTCCAGAACCTGTCAGAACCTGCTGGATTTCACCCCTGGACTGGAGGCTAAAACATATGAAGAACGGTTGCAGGAACTGGGCCTGGCTACTCTAGTGAAGAGAAGAGATGGACCAGGGGGGACAGGATAGCAGTCTTCCAATATTTGAGAGGTTGCCACAGAGAGGAGGGGGTCAACTGACTATTTTCCAAAGCAAAAGAAAGAAAGGAAGGAAGGAAGGAAGGAAGGAAGGAAGGAAGGAAGGAAGGAAGGAAGGAAGGAAGGAAGGAAGGAAGGAAGGAAGGAAGGAAGGAAGGAAGGCACCTGAGTGAACCATGGATGGACAGAAGACATGGCTACTCTAGTGAAGAGAAGAGAAGGACCAGGGGGGACAGGATAGCAGTCTTCCAATATTTGAGGGGCTGCCCCAGAGAGGAGAGAGTCAACCGACTATTTTCCAAAGCAAAAGAAAGGAAGGAAGGAAGGAAGGAAGGAAGGAAGGAAGGAAGGAAGGAAGGAAGGAAGGAAGGAAGGAAGGAAGGAAGGAAGGAAGGAAGACACCTGAGTGAACCATGGATGGACAGAAGACATGGCTACTCTAGTGAAGAGAAGAGAAGGACCAGGGGGGACAGGATAGCAGTCTTCCAATATTTGAGGGGCTGCCCCAGAGAGGAGAGGGTCAACTGACTACTTTCCAAAGCAAAAGAAAGAAAGGAAGGAAGGAAGGAAGGAAGACAGGAAGGAAGGAAGGAAGGAAGGAAGGAAGGAAGGAAGGAAGGAAGGAAGGAAGGAAGGAGGGAAGGAAGGAATACACCTGAGTGAACCATGGATGGACAGAAGATATGGCTAGTCTAGTGAAGAGAAGGACCAGAGGAGGCATGATAGCATCTTCCAATATTTGAGGGGTTGCCACAGAGAGGAGGGGGTCAAGCTATTTTCCAAGGCACCTGAAGGCCAGACAAGGAATAATAGATGGAAACTGACCAAGGAGAGATTCAACCTAGAAATGAGGAGGAACTCTCTGACAGTGAGAACAATCAACCCATGGAACAGAAGTTGCCTTCGGAAGTTGTGGGAGCTTCATCACTGGAGGCTTTCAAGAAGAGACTGGACTGCCACTTGTCACAAATGGTGTAGGGTCTCCTGCTTGGGTGGGGGTTGGACTAGATGACCTACAAGGTCCCTTCCAACTCTGTTATTCTGTATTCTCTACTCCCTGTCTTGAACACCCATCTTCCTCTCTCCGTTTCCAGAAGTGCTGTTTCCTCACGACTCCGGCAATAGCAGGGCTGACCTTATCAGGCTTCGAGAAAGAGCACGGGCCATGCCGTGCCTCAGTTTCCCATGGGTTTCTTCCCTGAGAGGAGCCTAAAGTTTCCTCATGGGGAATTCTGGGAGTTGAAGTCCCCGCATTTCAAGTCCCTCAGGTTGAGGAGCCCTGAGTCAGTCTGATTGCAACCGGTCCCCGTCTCGTGCATTTGCATAAAAATAAGGCAGCTGTTGGGAAGAAAACAAGACATTTCTTAAATTGCTCCTACGCGTAAAATATGCATATCTATAAAGAAAAATCTTCTGGTTGATTTAATCGCAGGACAACTTTTTAAATACGGAATAACAGAATTGGAAGGGAGCTTGAGATCTTCTAGTCCAACCCCCTGCGCGGGCAGGAAACTCTAAACCAGTCGCTAACCCTTTCCAGACCGTGTGCCCAAAGCATCCGTATATGCGCGCATGCCCGAACCCCCAAAGTACAATGTGTGTGTGGTCCCTGCGCATGCGCACACAGCCCTCTGAATGTGTCCCACATGTGAGCACACACTCCTCTGCACGCACCCTGCGCATACACGCACGGCTCCCCTGCATTCCCCACGCCCCCACGCATGCGGGAAGTGCGCGCATATGCACAGCGGAGCTGAACTGGGGTGACATAGGACAGGACGCTGCATGCCACCTCTGGCACGCGTGCCAGAGATTCACCATCACAGCCCTATACCATTCTGTACAAATGTCTAATCTCTTCTTAAAAGCCTCCAGTGTTGGAGCATTCACAACTTCTGGTAGCAAGCCGTCCCACTGGTTAATTGTTCTCATTGTCAAGAAATTTCTCCTTAGTTCTAGGTTGCTTCTCTCCTTGATTGGTTTCCATCCATTGCTTCTTGTTCTTCTTCTGGTGCTTTTCGAAAATAGGCTGCAATGGGACATGTCTTGCTCGGGGAAACTGTTGTGACCCAGGCCCAAGTAAGTAGTAGGAAAATCAGTCAGTGAAAAAACAAACAAACTTTATTCGAACCGCTGAGAATGACTTCATTCCCAGCGTCGTTCGACTAAATTAAAGCCAATTCCTCCCAACACACATTCCTCAGTCCTATCGCAAACCTGGGTCCAATTAGGCATACATCCAGAAGTCACAGATACAAAAATAAATACAAGACGTAGATGAAGAAGAAGACGAAGACGAAGCTACCAACGTTGTTTTCCGGCAAAGTCCAAATGCCGTTACTGGTCTGTTTTAAGCCTTCTGGGAGGGGCCAATCATCTCTTGGCCTTACTCCCGAGTCGTCCTTTTTGCTTTAGCTGCTCTGGCCTTCGGGCAGCTCTTCTCATGCGTGCATTAGAACACGCTCATCCTGTTCCTCTGCCTCTCTGCTGTCAGCCTCTGGAGGCTCCGGAGTCCGCACCTCACTCCCCGAAGGTCCTGGCCCCATCTCTGCCTCTGACGCAGAGCCCTCATCCGGGCCTTCCCCAGCCTCCAGGACTGGCCCATGTTCTTCCTCAGCCTCATTGCTGTCCGACTCCGCTGCCAGCTCCTCAGGCTGCTGGCGGACCACAACAGAAACTGAGTGCTGACCGGGGGGATTCTGGGAATTGCAGTCCACAAATCTGAAGTCACTCAGGCTGAGAAGCACTGAGTTAGTCTGATTGCAAATCATCCATTTCTGGTACATTTGCATAAAAACGAGGCAGCTGTTGTGAAGAGGTTTTTGTTAAATTGCGCCTACACACAAAATATGCATATCTATAGAGAGAAAGCTGCTGGTTGCTTTAATCGGGGGACCACTTTTTAAATCTTTCAAAGAGATAAATCCGAGGGATGGGGGAAAAAAAACTTTCCAGATGTAGGAGAAAAGCAAAAGCAGAGCTATGAGGCGGAGTTAAACATGTCATCAGCTTGGAATCATTGTGTTGCCACAACACGAGTCCAGCCCCCTTGAATCTGTTAACCCTAGTGCCAGTTTAGAGCTGACCACAAGATTCTTGTATTTAGGCTATAAAAATAAATCTTCTGTGATGGGACTTAAGAAATGATCCTGGGTTTTTTTTGCACCTGACATTAAGCCACATTTATGCCCATCTTCGGCATCCCACTGGCACATTGGCTGTTATTTACAATTGTTTTGCGGAAACTAGCAAAAAGATTGTAATTACTTCCAGTTTTCAGGGACCACCAAAAAAGTTTGTAAATTGTGTTTGGTCACATGGTGATTCGCTTAACAACCATCACCATTTATGACTGAAATTTTGGGCTCAATAGAATAGAATAGAATAGAATAGAATAGAATAGAATAGAATAGAATAGAATAGAATAGAATAGAAAAGAAAATAGAAAAATAGAATAGAATAGAATAGAATAGAATAGAATAGAATAGAATAGAATAGAATAGAATAGAATAGAATAGAAATTAGTATAATAGAATAAAATTTAGTATAATAGAATAGAATAGAATAATGGAATAGAATAGAATTTAGTATAATAGAAAAGAAAATAGAAGAATAGAAATAGAAATAGGAATAGAATAGAATAGAATAGAATAGAATAGAAATAGAAATAGAAATAGAATAGAATAGAATAGAATAGAATAGAATATAGAAAATGAATGGAATGAAATAATAGAATAGAATAGAATAGAATAGAATAGAATAGAATAGAATAGAATAGAATAGAATAGAATTTAGTATAATAGAAAAGAAAATAGAAGAATAAAAATAGAATAGAACAGAATAGGATAGGATAGGATAGGATAGGATAGGAAAGGAATTCTTTATTGGCCAAATGTGATTGGACAGTGGAGGATTACCTGTACACTTTATGTTGCTAAGCGAGACATTTATTAAGTGAATTTTGTCCCATTTTACGACCGTTCTTGGCACAGTTGTTAAGCGAGCCACTGCCGTTATTGTTAGTAGCACGGTTATTAAGTGAATCTGGCTTCCCTGTCAGCGTTGCTTGTCCGAAGGTCGTAAAAGGGATCACATGACCCCGGGATATTGCAATGGTCATAAATATGAGTCAGCTGTCAAGTGTCTGAATTTTGATCACATGACCGGAAGCTGCAAGGGTTGTAAGTGTATAAAATGGTCGTAAGTCATTTTTTTCCAGCGCCGTTGTACCTTTGGACGGTCACTAAATGAATGGTTGTGTTTCTTTTCTTTTTTTTTAGCAGTTTATTTATACAATTAATCAGTGGAACTACTTGCCTGCAGAAGTTGTGAATGCCGCAACATTGGAAGTTTTTAAGAAGATGTTGGATAACCCTTTGTCTGAAGTGGTGTAGGGTTTCCTGCCTGGGCAGGGGTTGGACTAGAAGACCTCCAAGGTCCCTTCCAACTCTGGTATTCTATTCTATTCTATTCTATTCTATTCTATTCTATTCTATTCTATTCTATTCTATTCTATTCTATTCCCTTCCCTTCCCTTCCCTTCCCTTCCCTTCCCTTCCCTTCCCTTCCCTTCCATTCCATTCCATTCTATTCTATTCTATTCTATTCTATTCTATTCCAACATTTTCATTTAACATAAATAAGTGCTTTGTGAACGGTATATTGTCTGGGTCAAGGTGCTTACTTAATAATATTTTCCTGCTCCTAATTTCTATTATCCAACCATTTATAAATCTCATGTTTGAAAATACTCTGTATCTTCTTTTTCTTTTATCTTTAATGTCAGTCTGTCCATTTCTGCACAATATAATATAATATAATATTATTTATTTATTTATTTATTTATTTATTTATTTATTGAATTTTTACACCGCCCTTCTCCCGAAGGACTCAGGGCGGTGCACAGCCATAATAAAAACCAATATATACCATAAAATTTAAAAAACAACTAAAACAAATAGGATAATTTGGCCATTTTTTTAAAAAAAACCCAAGATTAAAATTCATTATCTCGTCAGCCCGGCCTGTTTTATTTATTTTATTTTTATTTTTTTATTTGATTTATATGCCGCCCTCCTCCGGAGACTCAGGGCGGCTTACAATGCGTTAAGCAATAGCCTTCATACTTTTGTATATTTATACAAAGTCAGCTTATTGCCCCCACAAACTGGGTCCTCAATTTACCCACCTTAGAAAGGATGGAAGGCTGAGTCGACCTTGAGCCTGGGGAGTTTCGAACTGGTGTAATTGCAGGCAGCTGGATGTTAAATGCTGCCTTTAGTAGGAGGCATTAGCCTCTTACGCCACTCAGGCGTAAGAGGCTAATGTTGAAATAGTAGAGTTTTAAGGGCACGGCGGAAGGTCGGGGATCATACGTATCACCGGGGCAATTCATTCCAGAGGACAGGAGCCCCCACAGAGAAGGCTCTCCCCCTGGGGGTCGCCAGTCAGCATACTTTGACTGATGGCACCCTGAGGAGTCCCTCTCTGTGGGGGCGTACTGGCCGGTGGGAGGCTATTGGTGGCAGAAGATGATCTCGCAAATACCCAGGTCCTAAGCCATGGAGTGCTTTAAATGTGGTAACCAACACCTTGAATCACACCCGGAAAACCACTGGGAGCCAGTGCAGCTCGCGCAGGAGAGGTGTTACATGGGTGCCTCGTGTCGCCCCCATAATTACCTGCGCGGCCACATTCTGGACCAGTTGGAGCCTCCGGGTGCTCTTCAAGGGGAGCCCCATGTAGAGAGCATTACAGTAGTCCAGATGGGACGGGACGAGGGCATGAGTGACTGTGTGCAGAGCGAGAGATGTAATTTTAAAATTACATCTCTCGGGGTTTCCTCCTATTTCCAGTACTGCACAAATACAATCCTTGGCTGCTGTCAAAACGTGTAGCATTAAATACAAACTCCTCTTCATCATACTTTTCTCTGGTATAATAAAAAAAATATTTCAGGTTTATAATCTCTATGCCGCTTCAATATTTTTTCTAACCATGGATGTATTTTCATCCACTCTTTCTTTGCTTTCACGCATGTCCACCACATGTGATAGTATGTGCCCGTCGACTGGTTACAATTCCAGCATTTGGTGGACGTGTTTTTAAACATCTTTGCTAGCCTCGCCGGTGGTAAAACATTGCAAAAACTATGGGAAAGAAACTATAAATTGACAATGGCAATTACTACCTATAAAGAATGGTTGTGTTTCTGGTGGTTCCTTTACTCCAAAGAGATTCCATCGAGATTTTGATTGGAGGTTTCTGCTGTTTTTCTTAAAAATAAATTAACTGGCATTTGCCCATCCAAAGGAAGTGACGAGGTGCATCAGAGGTGCTATTCAGCTGGTTCAGATGGAAATCGGGGATGGAAACCTGCCCCAGCTCTATGTTGTCCTATTTGATGTGTTTTTTAAAAAAGTTTTTTATTATTTTTTAAAAACATAAACATAAAACACATCTTTTCCAGAACAAAGCATTGATCCGGTCCCAGATTAATACAAATCACTAACAAATCTTAATTTTCAATTAACACAACTTAATATTTTACTCGGTTATTTCCCTCAATTCTATTTATTTAACAATGCCGTTATCCCAAAAACCCGTTACTTAAATCTTAAAACCTAACCAAATATCATTCCATTTTTCTCTTTCTTTTTACTTAGATGGATATATTTTAAAAATATAAATCATTATAGTTATTTTTTTTATTGAAAATTTTTAAAAAGTTTTACATATATTTCCTCTTCTCCCCCCACCCCCACACCCCACTTGCCCTCCCTAACCCTTCTCCCACTTCCCAAAGCAAAATACAGGGTATCATATTTAACAATCATAAACTAATATAAACTAATAATCTATACCCTCCTATCACCCTCTTGAACTTTTAACTCGCTTTTACTAATCTAACCTTAAATACATTATAAAACTCTCTTAACCCCTTCTTTATTCAAAAGCTATTCGTAATTGTTTAATCTTATATTTGCCTTGGATATATTCTATCCATCTTTTCCAATCCAGCCTAAAGTTTTCGTTTGAATAGTCTTTTAGATACGCTAAGTTTGTTACTTTTAATGTCCATTCTTCAATAGATGGTAGGTCTTCCTTCTTCCAGTATTGCACCACCAGAAGTCTTGCTGCAGTTATTAAATTCAAAATCAAATTGGTTTCCGTTACCGTACAGTTTTGTACAATACTTAACAAAAACAACTGTGGAGTAAATTTTATCCGTTTAATCATTACAAGCATGGAAAATCAGTAGCAGCATAATGTGCAATCCATTGCTGGTGTGCATTATGGGGAGGAAAAGAGAGCGCCATATCAGTTTAGTTCCCGTCAGGACAAAATCCTGATTATGGTTTTCCAGCTGATCCAAGTTAATTAAACAAGATCAGCCTGGGTCCCGGCATACGGTCTGATTTAATTGTGTTCTTAAATCAGGCAGCCGAACTGCCAAAATAAAGCCAGGATAAGCCTGAACATCCAATGGGAAGGAAATGATATTGAAAAGAAGATTATTGGGGGTTTTTTTTCCTGCAGATTTTTCTGAAGCATTAGCTGGAGGCAAGATTTATTGTCTGGGAAATTCTTTAATGAGATCGGATAGGAAAGCTGGTTTTCCGGCACCCTCAGATCAAATCAAATCAAAATCAAACCTTTATGATCCATGCACCACCTGTGTACGAGGAAATTGAACGATATAATTGAAATGGATAATATTAATAATATTATTAATTATTGTATATTACAGCGGTGTTTTTCAACCTTGCAACTTTAAAATGAGTGGAGTTGAACTCCCAGAATTCCCCAGCAAGGCTGAGAAACATTGAGGCTTTGTGCCTGCAACTGGATCTTAAGTCTTAATAGAGTTGGATTCATTGCTGGCAGATAACCACGGAATAACAGAGCTGGAAGGGGTCCTGGAGCTCATCTAGTCCAACCCCCTGCCCAACCTCTTCTTGAAAACCTCCAATGATGAAGCGCCCACAATTTCTGGAGGCAACTTCCGTTCCGCGGATCAATTGTCCTCACCGTTAGGAAGTTTCTCCTGAATTCCAGGTTTTTTCTCTCCTTGATGAGTTTCCACCCGTTGCTTCTTGTCCTGCCTTCAGGTGCTTTGGAGAATAGCTTGACTGCCTCTTCTTTGGGGCAGCCCCTCAAATATTGGACCACTGCTATCCTGTCAGCCCTTAATTGAAGTCAAGGATTATTTTGCACAGAAAACAGATGGCTGTTTATTGGATATTAATATTAGTATTTTTAGGAGATGTGACCACCTGTGAGAGAAGAGCTCTGAAGGCAGAGGGATTGGAGATTCGCCACATTTGATTAGCCATGACATCTGTCAGCATCCTGGGCCAATCTTGCTATTTAGAGGATGTCACAGAGTTGCTGCAAAGAGTTGGGCATCTGGAAGTTGACGTCCACTCATCTTAAAATGCCTGAAGTTGAGAAACGTTCTGAAGCAGAGCTGGGCCACTCTGGCTTCTTGATGACCTGTGGACTTCAACTCCCTTAATTCCTGAGCCAGCATGATATAATCAATCAATCGATTGTCCTCTGGAATGAGATACGTGCTAATTTACCACCGAGGATCACCTGATGTATTTTTGAGCCAACTTGGCAGCCATACCTATCTACCTACCCCACCTGCCACGCCATCCTCCACCCGTCCACCCTTTTTAGAAGGCTCTCTCTGTTCCTACAAATACCCCATAAAGGAAGGGTAATGGCCCCTTCACCACCTGTGGACTTCAACTCCCAGAATTCCCGAGTCAGCCAGGCTGACTCTGAGGCATGCTTGCTCAGGAATTCTGGGAATTGAAGTCCACAGGTCCTTGCCCTATGGAATGAACTGCCCCTGGAAATGCATAGGATCTCTGACCTCCGTGTATTTCGCTGTGCCCTCAAGACCCTGCCGTTCCGCCAGGTCGGGTTATCAATGTAATGATTTTAAATTGGGTGTTTTAAATTTGGGGTTTTATATCTGAGCCGAAATTATTTAATAATTTTAATTCTTTTTAATTCATGTCTGTTTTTGTGCTTTTAATTGGCTGTACACCGCCCTGAGTCCTTCAGGAGAAGGGCGGTATAGAAATATAATAATAATAATAATAATAATAATAATAATAATAATAATAATAATAATAATAATAATAACAACAACAACAACAATAATAACAACAACAACAACAATAATAATAAGTCCTTGATTAGGACTCGAGCTGCTGAGCTATTAACCAGCCTCAAAGACTGTGAATCTCACTACAGATTAACCAATAATAATAATAATAATGGGGCTGTGGTAGCTCACCCTGGCCATGGAAATTTCCCGTGTTACCTAACACATTTATGACTACGGGAAGTTTTGAATCATGGAATTTTCCAACATTTGCCATGACAAAGACACTTAACTGCTACTCCACTTTGTCATAGTGGTATACAGGTGGTCCTCGATTTATGACAACGGATCCTAAAATTTACATTGCTAAGCAAGACAATTGCTAAGTGAGTTTTGCTTCACTCTATTCCATTCCATTCCATTCCATTCCATTCTATAATATTCTATTCTATTCTATTCATTCTATTCCATATATTATATTCCATTCCATTCCATTCGATAATATTCTATTC
This sequence comes from Masticophis lateralis, assembly GCA_030761175.1. Classification (NCBI taxonomy): domain Eukaryota; kingdom Metazoa; phylum Chordata; class Lepidosauria; order Squamata; family Colubridae; genus Masticophis; species Masticophis lateralis. The sequence goes on along the minus strand of JAUDYJ010000005.1, from coordinate 4,512,353 downwards.
TATTCATTCTATTCCATTCCATTCGATAATATTCTATTCTATTCATTCTATTCCATTCCATTCTATAATATTCTATTCTATTCCATTCCATTCTATAATATTCTATTCTATTCTATTCTATTCCATTTCATTCCACCCCACCCCACCCTAGTCCAATCAATCCTATCTTATCCCATTCTATTCTAGTGTTATTCCTGTTCTATCTGTATTTCTATTTCAGTCCTGTCCTTTCCTATTCCTATCCTACCCCATCCCATCCCATTCTAGTGTTATTCCTGTTCTGTTCTGTTCTACTGCCATTGCAACGTTGAAGGGTCACTAAACAAATGGTTGTAAATTGAGGAATAGCTGTATTTCATTGGGGTTTCCTGAAGGAGCTGCGTCACACGGCCATTCTGCCATGCTGGTAGGCCTCAATTTATGACCGTAAATCGAATCTGGAGTTACGCTTGTTAAGTCACACTGGTAATTAAGTGGTTCACCTTAAGACCGCACCCAATTTTGACTTTTGTGGTGGTCATTCAGCAAATGCAGTGGTGCAGATGGCAGGCTTTGTTAAGCGATAGCCATGGTCGCTAAGGGAATCCATTATCTGCAATAGGCTGGAGATTTTTGCCAGAAACCAGAGATAAAGGTAAAGGTTCCCCTCGCACATATGTGCTAGTCGTTCCCGACTCTAGGGGGCGATGCTCATCTCCATTTCAAAGCCGAAGAGCCAGCGCTGTCCAAAGACGCCTCCGTAGTCATGTGGCCAGCATGACTAAATGCCAAAGGCACAAGGAACGCTGTTCCCTTCCCACCAAAGGTAGTCCCTATTTTTCTACTTGCATTTTTTACCCATTTTCGAACTGCTAGGTTGGCAGAAGCTGAGACAATTCACGGGAGCTCACTCTATTAATGTGGTGCTAGGGATTCGAACCGCTGAACTGCCGACCTTTCTCATCGACATGCTCAGCGTCTTAGCCACTGAGCCACGTCAAAAACGTCGTACATTGCAGTCACGTGGCCGTAGAGCGCTGCAAATGGCTGGTTACTGAGTGTCTAAAATGTGATTGTGTGATGGGGTAGACAGCAGAATTTTGAATCTGGGTTGTAAGTGGCCGTGGGCAGATCCGTCATAACTTCAAACGGTCACTAAGCGACCGTTCGTAAGTGGAAAACAATCTGTAATCTCTGCCTTCCCTCGTAGATCCCTGTTCGCAATGCTTCCTTTTCAAAATCGGTGTTGCCTGCAGGCAGATACTTAGATAAAATTACGACGTAATCAAAAGATAGATTTTTGCCCCCCACCAGCTATCGTAAAAGAAACCACAACGGAAGCCGATTTTAGAGGGATTCCAGGAATTTATTTCATTGTTTTTCTTTATTAGAATTTCGGGGACGGAGGGGGGGAGCAAAGGGGAGACGGTGTCGTCCTTACAGACTCTCCAAACTCATATAGCCGGACGAAGAGGTTGTTAAAACACACACAAAAAAACTGATTTAAGTTGTAGCTTTGCGAGGGGCGGAGAAGTGGAATTGAAAAAAAAGAACAACACAACTCCGTCACAGACGTCGCAACTTCCTTTCCTACCGCAATGGAGAACCTTCCAGTTTAGCCAATGGACGTGAGAGCCACACATGGGAAACATGAGCCTCCAAAGGCTGAGCAAGAGGTTATTTACACCAAGGTGGAAGCGCCCCGTGGGCCAGATACAACAAAGAGGCGCTCTCCTCAAACCCTCCTCCCCAAATTTATCTAAGAAGGTGGAAAGATTGCGGGTTCACACTTCCAAAGTATTCATGACTCCGTGTTGGAAGCGGCTTGAGTAAAAATCAAGGAAAATCCATGCCTAGCAGGTCAAAAAAGTCAAAATGGAGGCTACGATCTGCTAGCGAAGCCCTACCATTTTTTTAAAAAATGTGAGTCTTGAACGGCTGCGGCCGCCATCTTGACTTTGCCCTCCCCTCTTGTTTAAAACCCCGGGATCAAAGAAACAACATCTGCCCAAATTAAAATTAAAATTAAAATTAAAATTAAAAGTCTCAGTTCTTTTCTCAGGGAGCCAGTTCGGGATATCTGCCAATATTAGTGGGGGGGGGGGGGGGGGGTAGGCAAATAGGCAGGATGCGTGACTGGAAGCCCGGCCTGGTCATTCTCCACCACCGGGCCTCTTCAGCACCGCGCTGTACTTTGTGGTCCCGTTGTCGGCTCGCAGGACCACGTCCACCAAGGCGAATATGGAGATGACCTTGAGCGGGAGATAGAAACCAAGCAAACGTTAGTTGGATCTCGGGAACGTGATGCTCATCAAATCTCAGAATTTTGGCCCCAAAAGCCACATTTATCATTGCTACAGGTAGTCAGATACAGATACAGATTAACAGAAGGGATCTTGGAGGTCATCTAGTCCAACCACCCCACCCAAGCAAACCCTACACCATTTCTGACCGAGGGCAGTCCAGTCTCTTCTTGAAAGCCTCCAGGGATGAAGCTCCCACAACTTCCGAAGGCAACTTCTGTTCCATGGCTTGATTGTTCTCACGGTCAGGAAATTCCTCCTTATTTCTAGGTTGAATCTCTCCTTGGTCAGTTTCCATCCATTATTCACTGTCTGGCCTTCAGGTGCTTTGGAAAACAGCTTGACCCCTTCCTCTCTGTGGCAGCCCTTCAAATATTGGAAGACTGCTATCCTGTCTCCCCTGGTCCTTCTCTTCACTAGACTAGCCATGTCTTCTGTCCATCCATGGCTCACTCAGATGTCTTTCTTTCTTTCTTTCTTTCTTTCTTTCTTTCTTTCTTTCTTTCTTTTTCTTTTTCTTCCTTCCTTCCTTCCTTCCTTCCTTCCTTCCTTCCTTCCCTCCCTTCCACTTTCCTCCCTCCCTCCTTCCTTCCTTTCTGCCTTTTGCTTTGGAAAATAGCTCGACCCCCTCCTCTCTGGGGCAGCCCCTCAAATATTGGAAGATGCTATCCTGTCTCCCCTGGTCCTTTTCTTCACTAGACTAGCCATGTCTTCTGTCCATCCATGGTTCACTCAGATATCTTTCTTTTCTTTTCTTTCTTTTTCTTTCTTTCTTTCCTTCCTTCCTTTCTTTTCTTTCTTTCTTCCTTTCTTTTTTTTCTTTCTTTCCTTCCTTCCTTCCTTCCTTCCTTTTCTTTCTTTCTTTTTCTTTCTTTCTAGTGCTTTGGAAAACAGCTTGACTCTCCTCCTCTCTGTGGCAGCCCCTCAACCCTTCTCTTCACTAGACTAGCCATGCCCAGTTCCTGCAACCGTTCATCGTATGTTTTAGCCTCTAGTCCCCTCATCATAGTCCTTGACTTATGATTGCTTAATGACCGAAGTTACAACTGCACTGAAAAATTATGACTGATTTTCACACTTTACAACAGATGGAGCATCTCCCTGGACAGGTGATCAAAATTTGGACGTTTGGCATGTAATTATGATGGTTGCAATGACCCAGGGTCATGTGATTCCTTTTTGCCACCTTCTGACAAGCAAAGTCCAGCCAGCCAGCCATCAATCAACCAATCAGAATAGAATAGGAAGAGACCTTGGAGGTCATCTAGTCCAACCCCCTGCTTGAGCAGAAGACCCTATAACATTTCAGATAAATGGCTGTCCAGTCTCTTCTTAAAAACTTCCAGTGTTGGAGCATTCACAATTTCTGGTGGCAAGCTGTTCCACTGATTAATTGTCCTCACTGTCAGGAAATTTCTCCTTAGTTCCAGGTTGTTTCTCTCTTTGATTAGTTTCCACCCATTGCTTCTTGTCCTGCCCTCAGGGGCTTTAGAGAATAGCTTGACTCCCTCTTCTTTGGGGCAGCCCCTGAGATACTGGAAGACTGCTATCATGTCTCTCCTGGTCGTTCTTTTCATCAAACTAGCCATACCCAGTTCCTGCAACCGTCCTTCATACGTTTTAGTCTTTAATCTTCTTAGTTGCTCTTCTCTGCACTTTTTCCAAAGTCTCAACATGTTTTTTCCAACGTGGTGACCAAAACGGGATGCAAGTACTCCAGGTGTGGCCTTACTAAGTCCAAAGCCAGATACACCAAACAAACGTGTTATTAACTTAACAGCTGCAGTGATTCACTTAATTACCGTGGCAAAGAAAAGTTGCAAAATGGGGCAAAACTCGCTGAACAAATGTCTCACTTTAGCAGCCGTAAATTTCGGGCTGTGATTGAGGTTGCAAGGCGAGGACTGCCTGTCCTGCATGCAGGGATCGGCTGCTGAGGGTTCGCAGGGGTTCGGGAGAACCTCTAGCTAAGATTCTGTGCAGTTCGGAGAACCCCCAAATCCCACTCCTGGCTGGCCCCGCCCACCCCTCCCCTCCCTTCCCAGGAGTCCTCATGCGGCCCGTTTTGGATGCAGGTAAGTGCAGGGTGCACACGGAGGCTCAGGGAGGGTGAAAAATGGGCCTACCAGAAGTTTGGGGCTGTTTCCTGCCTCCAGAGGGGCCCTGGAGCCTGGGGAGGCCGTTTTTGCCCTCCCAGAGGCTCAAGAAAAGCCTCTGGAGCCTGGGGAGGGCAAAAACACCTCTCCCCTCTTGCCGTGGTGCAGGAGGCCGACTAGGCCACGCCCACCATGGCCACGCCCACCCAGCAACCAGGCAGAGATCCCCCCTTGCTAAAATTTTTGGCGCCCATCCCTGATTACAAGGCATTAAAAACTTCTCATTTCCGAGCAAACGGAGCCGTCCTTTTTCCTGGCATTGCTTCAACCCTCTGTCTCCACCAGCTTTCTCGGAATCAGTATTACAGACAAAGTCCACATAGGGGGATTTTGTTGTTGTTGTTTTTTTTAAAAGAAACACATGGCAAGTTTGGTTAATTATTTCTGATCCTTTTCCAGGCAAATATCAGTATTTGTCATTTTTACAGCCACTTTACCCTCGGGTTAATGTGTTTCGGGTGCCAAGGAAATCCCTTGGCGGGATAGTTAGTTCGTTTATTTTATTTTATTGTCCTTGCACCTTATGCAACGAAATTAAATGCCATCTTCGGGTAGATTATACACACACACACACAAAAAAAACCCCCCCAAAACCAAAACCACACATCCTTCGCATTCTATACAGTTGAACTGAAAAAAACCCAGATATTGCATTGTTGTCATTCGTTGCGAAGTCGTGTCCGACCCATTGCGACCCCATGGACAATGTTCCTCCAGGCCTTCCTGTCCTCTACTATCCCCAGGAGTCCATTTGGATATTGCATTAATATTGCACTCTACAGTAGAATTCAATATGGTTACTGCTCTGGGATAGAAGCTGTTTTTCAGCCTCGTTTTTATTGCCCTGTACCGGCTGCCAGATGGTAATAATTCAAAAAAAGGGTGCCCAGGATGAGATGGAGCTTTAAGAATGTTTTGAACTTTCTTAAAGCAGCGGGGGCTATAAAGCTCTTCCATAGAGGGGAGGGGGCAACCAATGATCCTCTGGGCAATGACGTTAACCCTCTGGAGCGCTGTTCTATCTGCCACTTTGCAATGGGTAAACCATACACGGGTGCAGGAAGTTAAAATACTCTCAATGGTGCGGTGGTAGAAGGTCAATAGCAGTTTTCCATTCAGTTGTTGTTTCCTGAGAAGTCTCGGGTAGGAAAATCTCTGCTGGGCCCTTTTGACCAGGGCTGCAATGTGAGTGCCCCAGGCCAAGTCTTCTTTTAGGATAACAGATAACAACAGAACGGTACCCAGTGGAGAATCACCAGTGAGGCTCTTGGAAGCTGGTACTTCCTCGTTCAGCTGGGATTCTCCCTGAGTTGAGGCCTGGACTGGATGAAGTTTGGAGGAAAGGGCTCTGAACCATGTGCAGAGTGCCTACAATCCTTACCCCTAGATGGGGAGGCGGGGGGGGGGCAGAAGAGTTGAGGTCCAGGCCCTCTTGAACCCTCTCTCTAGAAAGGGTATGGACAGATAGTTCTCCTGAGCTGAAAGTGGTTAAGGCATCAGGCTAGACCATGAGTTCTAGACCCGCCTTAAGGCATGAAAGCTAAGTGGGTGACTTTGGATGAATCACCAGGAGACGGGGAGTTCCAGTCTCACCTGAAAGCCAATTGGGAGACTTTGGGCCAATCACCAGGAGACGGGGAGTTCTAGTCCTGCCTTAGGCATGAAAGCTAAGTGGGTGACTTTGGGCCAATCACCAGGAGACGGGGAGTTCTAGTCCCGCCTTAGGCATGGAAGTCAGTTGGAAGACTTTGCACCAATCACCAGGAGACAGGGAATTCTAGTCCTGCCTTAGGCATGAAAGCTAAGTGGGTGACTTTGGATGAATCACCAGGAGACGGGGAGTTCCAGTCTCACCTGAAAGCCAGTTGGGAGACTTTGGGCTAATCACTGGGAGACAGGGAGTTCTAGTCCCGCCTTAGGCATGAAAGCTAAGTGGGTGACTTTGGGCCAATCACCAGGAGACAGGGAGTTTTAGTCCCGCCTTAGGCATGAAAGCTAAGTGGGTGACTTTGGGCCAATCACCAGGAGATGGGGAGTTCTAGTCCCGCCTTAGGCACAAAAGACAACTGGGTGATTTTGGCCAATCACCAGGAGATGGGGAGTTCTAGTCCCACCTTAGGCACAAAAGACAACTGGGTGATTTTGGCCAATCACCAGGAGACGGAGTTCCAGTCTCATCTGAGGTATGAAAGCCAGCTGAGTCAATTTGCACCAATCACCAGGAGACTGGGGGTTCTAGTCCCGACTTAGACATGAAAGCCGGCTGGGTGACTTTGAGTCAGTCCCTCTCTCTCAACCCAACCCACCTCACAGGGTTGTTGTTATGGGTAAAAATAGGAGGAGGAAGGCACGTTGGCTGTCTTTGTTGCATGAAATTATTTGAAAAAAAATAAATAAAGAAAGGGTACTAATTAATTAATTCAATCAGAAAGTCAGCATTGCTAGATCTAGCCAAGATCTGTTGCCTTTTAAAGAGCGTCCGAGTGGGTGATCGGCTGTCTTTGTTCATGGAGACCCCCAGCCCCCTCCACTGGAACATTTTATAATCCTCAATTTACAACCACAATTAGCCCCAGACCTGCTAGAGGTAGCTGCTAAGGGAACCGTACCCAACGTTACAACTTTTTCTCTCAACCATTGTAAAGGGAACCACTGCAGCTGTTGAATTAGTCACACGCTTGTGAAATGAATTGTTTGGACTGGACTTGGCTGATCAGAAGATTACAAAAGCGGATCACGTGACCCCAGGACACTTTATTGATTGATTGATTGATTGATTGATTGGTTTGATTTATATGCCGCCCTTCTCCGGAGACTCAGGGCGGCTTACAATGCATTAAGCAATAGCCTTCATACTTTTGTATATACCTGCTTAGTAGAGCTTTCGACCCCCCCTAAGCGGTGTTCTTTTTTTATACAAAGTCAGCTTATTGCCCCCACAATCTGGATCCTCATTTTACCTACCTCGGAAGGATGGAAAGCTGAGTCAACCGTCATAAATACGAATCATTTGTGAAGCCGGTGAATTTTGATCACGCAACCCTGGGCCATGGTGTGTAAGTCACTTTCCTAAGTCACTTTTTTTTTCAATGACGTCATAGTTTTTGAATGGTCGCTAAATGAACTGTTTTAAGTTGAGGATGACCTGAAATTATGTCTTGTAATCTCAGTGTGCAGAGGGAGAGAGAGAAGGGAGAAAGCAAGAGAGAGGCGAGAGAAACAGAGAGAAAGAGAGAGTGAGGAGAGAAACAGAGAGAGAGAGGGGAGAGACAGTGGGAGAGAGAGAGAGAAAGAGAGAGGAGAGAAAGAGAGAGGAGAGAATGACAGAGAGAGGGAGGAGAGAGAGAAAGAGAGAGGAAAGAGAGAAAGAGAGAGAGGAGAGAAAAAGAGAGAGAGAGAGGAGAGAGAGAGAGAAAGAGAAAGAGCAGAGAATGAGAGAGAGAGGGGGAGAGAGAGAGAAAGAGAGGAGAGAGAGAGAAAGAGAAAGAAAGAGAAAGAGAGAGGAGAGAAAGAGAGAGAGGAGAGAAAAAGAGAGAGAGGAGAGAGAGAGAAAGAGAAAGAGCAGAGAATGAGAGAGAGAGGGGGAGAGAGAGAGAAAGAGAGGAGAGAGAGAAAGAGAAAGAAAGAGAAAGAGAGAGGAGAGAAAGAGAGAGAGGAGAGAGAAAGAGAGAGAGGAGAGAAAAAGAGAGAGAGAGGAGAGAGAGAGAGAAAGAGAAGAGAATGAGAGAGAGGGGGAGAGAAAGAGAGGAGAGAGAGAAAGAGAAAGAAAGAGAAAGAGAGAGGAGAGAAAGAGAGAGAGGAGAGAGAAAGAGAGAGAGGAGAGAAAAAGAGAAAGAGAGGAGAGAGAGAAAGAGAGAGGAGAGAATGACAGAGAGAGGGAGGAGAGAGAGAGAAAGAGAGAGGAGAGAAAGAGAGAGAGAGGAGAGAGAGAAAGAGAGAGAGAGAGGAGAGAAAGAGAGAGGGGGGGACAGAGAGAGAGAGAGAGGAGAGAGAGAGAGAAAGAGAAGAGAATGAGAGAGAGGGGGAGAGAAAGAGAGGAGAGAGAGAAAGAGAAAGAAAGAGAAAGAGAGAGGAGAGAAAGAGAGAGGAGAGAATGACAGAGAGAGGGAGGAGAGAGAGAGAAAGAGAGAGGAGAGAAAGAGAGAGAGGGGGGGGGACAGAGAGAGAGGAGAGGAGAGAGAGAGAGAGAACAGTAGGATGCAGTGATTAAAGTTGCATCTAGACGAGGAGCCAAAATCAGAGATGGGGAAAGACCACAATCCAATTCATGGTAACTGAGATCGCGCCGTTGCACCATATGACCCGGGGAAGGCTGTTCTTTGAGAAACTCTGCCAGTGGCCCTTGACTGGGTGGCACTAGGGCCTGGCTCAGGGCAAAACCTGAGCGGAGGAGAGCCAGGTGGGAAGTTGGGGGGGGGGGGGAGGAGAGGAGAGAGGCGGGGGCCAACGTTACCTGCCGTGGGGCGTCCTGCTCTGCGCTCTGTGGTTCCCACATCAGCGACAACTGTGGCTTTTTCCCCACTTTTTGAAACTGGAATCCCACCAACGGCAGAGCCTGCAACGGAATGAAGAGATGGAGTCGATTGGCAGAGCAGGATGGGAGATGGAGTCAACGGGGAGGGGGTGGGAGGGGCAGGAGGCAGAGGGGCACCAAAAAGTGAAGGAAACCCCCCCCCCCATGAGAGACACCCTTGTCCATGTACAAAAAGCTTTTTCAACCCCATTCTGTATTTTGCAGAGTTATATTTTTGTAACCTTTTATTTACATTTTTAAAATCTTTTAAATACTGTAAGCCGCTCAGAGTTACCCCCAGGGGTAAGATGGGCAGCCAATAAATTTAATAAATAAGTAAATAAATTATATGGTTTTCATCCTGGCACTAAGTCAGCCAGGCTGGGTCACCGGATCAAAGGGCTATCAGGGTTGAGTTTTGAGATAAGGGTTGTGTTTTCTCTACTGCCTGTTTGCGGGCATTTAAGGCAGCCGGTGCCAGGCACATGCCCACAGCACGAGCTGCAAAAGCTGATGAGGCCAAAGGTGGCCAGGAAGTGGCTTCTTGTAAGGGTAAATTCAGAAACCTCTGGGAAGGAAGCTATGAAAGCTGGATGAGCCAATCACCAGGTGGCTGTGAATTCTAGTTCTCCCTTAGGCACGAAAGCCAGCCAGGTATTCAGCCAGGTTGGGCGAATGGCCAGGCGCATGGGCGCTCACATTTTTGGTGCTGGGCGAAGCGGTAGGTAAATTATATGAATCCCACCTCTGGTCTAGGCCAATCACTAGGAGATGGTGAATTCTAGTCTAGACGGTGAGTTCTAGTCTAGGCATGAAAGCCGGCTGGGTGACTTTGGATGAATTAACCTAGTGGTTATGAGTTCTAGTCCTGTCTTAGGCATGAAAGCCAGCTGGGCGACTTTGAACCAATCACAGGGTGGCTGTGTGAGTTCTAGTTTTGCCTTTGGCATGAAAGACAGCTGGGTGACTTTGGCCCAGTCATTCCCTCTCAGCCCAACCGACCTCACAGGGTTGTTCTTGTGGGGACAATATTAGGAGGAAGGCCTATATCCATGATGGCGAATCTATGGCACGCGTGGCTATATCAGTGGGTACGGGAGCTCAGCTCCTGATTTTTGAGTCTTCTGGGCCCACCAGAAGTAGGGAAACAGGCTGTTTCCTGCCTCTGGAGGGCCTGGGGATGGGGTGGGGGGTGGGGAAGGCCCATTTTTTGCTATCCCCAGGCTCCAGGGCCTCTCTAGGAGTCTGGGGAGGGCAAAAACGGCCTTCCCCACCCCCCCAGAAGTCCTCTGGAGGCCGTTTTCTTCCTCCCCAGACTCCTAGAGAGGCCCTGGAGCCTGGGGACAGCAAAAAATGGGCCTTTCATTCCCACCGGAAGTTGTTAAACAGGCCATTTTCAGCCTCCCCAGACTCCTAGAGAGGCCCTGGAACCAGGTGAGAAAGAAAAACGGGCCTACCGGGCCATCACATGCCAGGAGAGGAGGGAGCGGGGGGGGCGCATGCATGCACAGGGCGCATAGAATTATGGGTGTGGGCACATGTGCATGCAAACCCCCCCCCTCTCCCTGCTCCTGGCACGTGATGGCAAAAAGTTTAGCCATCACTGGCCTATATGGTACGTTCTCTGCCTTGAGTTGCTTCTAAAGCAGGGGTGTCAAACTCAAAGCCCGGGGGCCGTATCCGGCTTGTGCGGTGCTATGATCTGGCCAGTGGGGCCACCCTGGAAACAGCGAAGGACCGGCCCGCAGAGCCTCTGCCAATGAAAACGGAGCTCGGGAGGGCTGTGTGCAGCCCTCCCGAGCTCCGTTTTTGCTGGCAGAGGGTTGCAGGAGGCTGTCGCGGCCGAAAACGGAGCTGGGGAGCCTGTTTTTGCTGGCAGAGGGTTGCAGGAGGCTGTCGCGGCCGAAAACGGAGCTGGGGAGCCTGTTTTTGCTGGCAGAGGGTTGCAGGAGGCTGTCGCGGCCAAAAACGGAGCTGGGGAGCCTGTTTTTGCTGGCAGAGGGTTGCAGGAGGCTGTCGCGGTCGAAAACGGAGCTGGGGAGCCTGTTTTTGCTGGCAGAGGGTTGCAGGAGGCTGTCGTGGCCGAAAACGGAGCTGGGGAGCCTGTTTTTGCTGGCAGAGCGCTCAGGCCAACACAGGCGCCCCTGACATGAGTGAGGTCGACCTGGCCACACCCACCCCAGCCATACCCTCCCTGCCCGACCCTCCCCCCAAGGTCAAACACAACCCTGATGCGGCCCTTCATGAAGTCAAGTTGCACACCCCTGTTCTAAAGTAATAAAGGAAGGATAAAACGCTCCTGAATACATTCTTCCTGCCAGCATCTTCCTGATGCCTGCAGATAGGCAGTCATGGCACATGGAGGCTTCATCGCTGGAGGCAACCTACATTGCTGTCATCATCAACCCCCCCTCCCACACTCTTTTTGTCTCTCTTGGCTTTGCCTTTTTTTGGGGGGTGGGAAAGTTTTTACACACACACATATATATACACATAATATAAAATGTACATTTTCTTATACATACTTAATCATACATATACATATTTTCCTTCAAGAAAGCATTAAAAGAAGGCATTTAATTACATTCGGAGTTGCTCTTCTACTATTCCTTACCTCATTTCACAACAACCCTTCTTCTCCTCCTCCTCTTTCCCTTCCCTCCCTCCTCTCCTCTCCTCTCCTCCTTTCTCCTTCCTCCTCTCCTACCTCATTCTACTTCCCCTTCCTTTCCCCTGCTCCTCTCTTCTTTTCCCCCTTCTCACCTTCTCTCCTACTCTTGTCTCCTACCCTTCCTTCCTCTCCTTTTCCCTTCCTTCCCTTCCTCTCCCTCCTTCCCTCTCCTCTTCCTACCCTCTCCTCCTCTCTCCTTTCTTTCTCCTTTGCTGTGGAATATTCTCCTTGTTTGGTATCGGCGCAACTCCTGTCTTCTAATAGTATATACTTTCTTTCGATTTCTTTTCAGATTTATTCTGTCTATCAGTATTATCATGATAATTGTATAACTGCTTCGCCTTCCAAAGTCCTGCGTTTCCGCCAGAAAGGATCAGCGTTTGGCCAAGCAGGTACCCCTCTGATTGTCTTAAAACGACGGTGATTCTTGGGGATTTAATCCTGGCCCCGGGGGTTCGCACGAGCCTCTAGCTAAGATTCTGTGCAGTTCGGAGAACCCCCAAATCCTGCTCCTGGCTGGCCCCGCCCACCCCCTCCCCTCCCCGGAGTCCTCACGCAGTCCGTTTTGGATGCAGGTAAGTGCAGGTGCGCGTGGAGACGCGTAAAACAGGCCTATCCGAAGTTCGGGAATGCCTCCAGAGCCTGGGGAGGCTATTTTCGCCCTCCTGGAAGCTCAAGTAAAGCCTCTGGAGCCCGGGGAGGGCAAATATATATATAAATAAATAAATAAATAAATAAATAAATAAATAAATAAAATCTCCCCCCTCCCGTGGTGCAGAAGGCCGACTAGGCCACACCCATCATGGCCACGCCCACCCAGCAAACGGGCAAAGAACCGCTTGCTAAAATTTTTGAAGCCCAGCCCTGATTTAATCCATTGATCACACATCACCCCGAGATCCTGGGACTCGTGGATCCCGAATTGGCTGGCTTTGCCGTCTGCCTTCTGGACTCCGTCTTTCCTGGGCTACGTTCCCAATTTGCGGAAACAAGGATTTGAAAATCTCAACTAAGAATCTGGGTAATGCGGAATGCCTTTCGGTTTTTTGAAAACAGGACTCCAGGTAGTACTCGACTTACGACTTCAGTCGAGACCCAAATTGCTGCTGTCGCTAAGGGAGACATTTGCGAAGTGGGTTTGGCCCCATGCCGCGCCCTTTTTGGGACTGCCGTTGTTAAGTGAATCACCGTTAAATTAGTTACACGGTTGTTAAGTGAATCTGGTTTCCCCGTGGACTTTGCTTGTTAGGAGGTCGTAAGAGGGGGATCACGTGACCCCCGGGACCCCCGGGACGGTCATAAATATGAGCCAAGCATCTGAATTTCGATAATGTGACCACCGGTCGTAAGTGTGAAAAACGGCCCTAAGTCACCTTTTTTTTAATGACCCTGTAATTTTGAACGGTCACTAAAGGAACGGTTGTAAGTCGAGGACCACCTGTAAATATCTGCTGTTATCTCAGTGTGCAGAGAGCGTCCTGCAAATGATTACAGGTAGTCCTCAATTTACAACCGTTCCTTTAGTGACCGTCCAAAGTTACAACAGCACTGAAAAAAAGTGACTCCTGACTGTTTTTTACATTTAATGACCGTTGCAGCATCCTCAGTCACAGGATTTACATTCGGATGCTTGACAGCTGACTCACATTTATGACGGTTGCAGCATCCCGGGGTCATTTTGCGACCTTCTGACAAGCAAAGTCAACGGGGAGGCCAGATTCACTTAACAACCCAGTGACTCACTTAACTGCAGTGATTCACTTCACAACGGTGGCCTGAAAAGTCGTAAAATAGGGCAAATTCACTTAACAAACGTCTCACCGAACAACTGACATTTTGGGCTCCATTGTTGTTCCTAAGTTGAGGACCAATGGAACAGAAGCTGCCTTCAGAAGAGCTTCATCCCTGGAAGCTTTCCAGAAGAGACTGGACTGCCCTCTGTCAGAAATTGAGTGGGGGGTTGGACTAGATGACCTCCAAGGTCCCTTCCAACTCTGTTAATCTGTATCTCTCTGTATGTGACTGCCTGTATTTGTAGATATCTTCAAAATAAAAAGGGAAAGAAAGAATTCGGTCTAGCATCCCATCCCGACTCTTCCTGGCCTTGTGCCATCGGATCACCGGGGACCGGCACACAGTCCACCAGATGCCACCGAGTCCCGTTTGTGACAGCGGAAATGAAATCCAACGTCTCCCTGCTGGATCGTTGGGAAGGCAGAATTGCGTGCTTGGCAGGATCTGCTCTGCTTTAATGACTGCGCCGGGAGGGGATAATGGTCTTGGTTTCAGCGAGGGGCAGATGGAGGCACAGCCGGTACCAACTTGGCATCCCCAAACAGCGATCAGAGAAGGGGAGGGAGGGAAGGATGGAGGGAGGGATGACAGCATCCTCCCCAAATGGGCTCCTGAACTGCCTTGCACAGCAAGAGGCCCGCAGCTGCGACAGGGCAGGAGACGTAGTCCTCGATTTACCACCGCAACTGAGCCCCAAATTCCGTTGTTAAGTGAGACAGCTGTTAAGTGAGGCCAACAGAGCCATCACTGATCCTCTGGGCAGCCATGATTTCTGGCCAGGAAATGGATTCCAGCTTTAGCGATGGAGGCCTTCCGTAGCTCAGAGTACAGAGAGCCCTCGACTTAAAAAGACCGCAGTTGATTCCCGACATCTCTGTTGTTAAGCGAGACAGCTGCTAAGTGAGCCTTGCCCTGTTTTTACGACCTCTCTCGCCACAGCTGCTCACATGACCCCAGGGCAATGCGACCGTCATAAATATGAGCCGGGGCCCAAGCGTCTGAATTTTGATCTCGTGAAAACAGGGATGCTGCAAAGACTTTAAGTCGCTTTTCTCGGTGGTGGTGTAGCTTTGGAAGGTCATTAAACGGACTGTTGTAAGTCGAGGACTACTTTTATTTTACTTGCCCCCCAGGCAAATCTTTCCCTTTTCTAGCTTCTCTTGCTCTATCCAATTTTGTCTCGTTCGGTTTCCTTTCCAGCACTGAAAGACTTAAAAATGGTTTGCCCGGCTAATTCTCAGACCTGTTGTTGTGGCTTATTGGGAAGAGGAAATGGAGATGTCCAAGAGAGAGAGAAGAGGTAGAGCCTGGGCTGTCCGTCAGCCCTCAGAGGGAGAGTCAACAGCCCCCAGGTCTGGAGGTGGCTGATGAGGAAGAGGAGGAACAGCTGGGTCCAGTGCCTAACGAGCAGATGCACAGAAAGCAGAGAGGAGAGGAGAGCAGTGGAAATCTATGGGCCGGTCCTTGGGACGGAAGAGCCAGTGTTGCTAGTGAAGAACCAACCCCAGCTCTGGGGATAAAAGGCAGGGGGCGGAGATGAATAGGTGTGGCAGACAACTATTCATCTCCCGGACAGACGGACTTGTTGCCTGCGTTGAGAGAGAAATTTCTTGCCGGGGCTGCCGGCACTCCTAATTAAAGGAATCGTTGATTTAACTACAGCATGGACTCACGTTGCAATAAATGCGCTTCTGGACTCCGAATCGCAGCACCAGGACGTCGAAGGCCTCGCTTAGAACGCCCATCACCATGGCCTCTGACTCCAGCGGTCCACACTCCTGCAAGGTGGGGGCACAGAAAGAGGGAGGGATGAGCAAAGCGGAACAGCTCCTTCGTGGCACCCGGGGATTCGAACCTGGTTCCCAGCCAAGCTTCGTGCAAAACCCTCGTGCGAAGCTTTGGAAAGATGACAAATAATCAGAGGCCTTTGGCTCGCATCGAACCCCGAGGGTAGATCCACAGATCTGTCAAGGGAAGGAGCAGATCTCCAAAGGCCTTCGATCAGAGGTGGAGGCACCTTGCTTTTATAGCCAGTCCTCAAGTTAGGACCAAAAAAATTGATGTTGACGAGCAAAACGTCTGTTAAGTGAGTTTGCTCCGTTTTAACGGCTTTTCCGGCCGCCGTGGTTAAGCGAGTCAGCGCAGTTGTTAAGTTAGGAACGCAGTTGTTAAGTGAATCTGGCTCCCCCATGGACTTTGTTTGTCAGAGAGGTCGTAAAAGGGTATCACATGGCCCCTGTCGTAAATATGAGTCGGTTGCTGAGCGTCTTGAAGTTTGATCAGGTGACCAAGGGGACGCTGCGTCAGTCGCAAGTGTGAAAAATGGGTCGTAGGTCACTTTTTTCAATGCCGTCGTAACTTTGAAACGGTCACTAAATGAACAGCCGTAAGTGGAGGACTGCCTGTATTGATATTTTCATTGAAAAATTCGTAGGTTTTTTTTTTTTTCCCCCCAAGAGAAAAATCTCCCCTAGGATACATTTGGGGATCGGGGTTTTTCCGCTTAGCAAGTTTTAAGATGTGTGGACTTCAACTCCCAGCATTCCTAAATCAGGCCATGCAGACTTCAACTCCCAGCATTCCCCAGGCAGCATGGCCAGAATTCCACACAACTTAAAAGTTTCTCAGTTGAGAAACTCTACTATATGTATAGTCCTGGGTTTACAGTCATTCGTTTAGTGGCCGTTCGAAGTGACGACGGCACCGAAAAAAGTGATTTACGACCCTTATTCACACTTACGACTGCTGCCACGTCCCCATGGTCATGTGATTAAAATTTAGACTCTCGGCAGCTCATATTTATGACGGTTGCTGTATCCTGAGGTCAAGCGATTCCCCTTTTGCAACATTCTGACGGGCAAAACCCACGGGAAGTCACTTCACCGTGTTACTCACTTAACAACCGCAGGGATTTGCTTAGCCAGCGGCAGCGGCAAAAGCCGTAAAACGGGGCACACCTCGCCTGAACCGATGTCTCCTTTAAGTGACGACTGCAGTTGCAGTCGTAAGTCGAGGACCGGCTGCGGATCGATGAAAGAAAGAAAGAAATGCAACGTTTCTGTCAGCGGACGGGGGCTGTACAAACACAACACCCGGCCGATTTTAAGAGCCCCCCCCCCACTCCCCCTCTGTGCCTGTCCCTCCCCTCCGGGGTCCCGAATGGGCCTCGAGCCCCTGACCTTGACAAACACGGCGAAGAAGAGATCGACGCTGAGTTCCTGCACTCGCTTGGAAGCCATTTTCCGGTCGTTGCAATGTTCCGCTTGCTTCTGCATCTCGGTCTCCTCCATCTGTGGGGCGGGACCCAGCCCTTGAAAAAAGAGACACCTTCCGGTTGGAAGCGGCCTGAGGAAGACACCTGAGGCCCCCTCCCGCTCCGCCAGCCCCCTGTTCCCGTGGGGCGGTAGCGGGGGTGAGTTTCAAAAATGTTAGCAAGGGATTCTCTGCCCGGTTGCTGGGTGGGCGTGGCCATGGTGGGTGTGGCTTAGTTGGCCTCCTGCACTATGGCTGGGAAGAGTGTTTTTGTCCTCCCCAGGCTCCCGAGGCTTTTCTCGAGCCTCCGGGAGGGCGAAAACAGCCTCCCCAGGCTCTGAAGGTTGTCTGGAGGCCGGAAGCCAGGAGTGGGATTTGGGGGGGGGGGTGTTCTCCGAACTATGCAGAATCGTAGCTAGAGGTTTCTCCCGAATCCCTGCAAACCCCGAGCAGCTCACCCCAGGTAGTAGGTACTGAGCAGAGCCTTTCTGTGCCCTACAGAAAAAAACCCTGACTGTTGCATCTTGTAGAGTGCAAAAAGGGGGAGTTGGTTAGCTGGGAAAAGGCACATACAATGAGAGTTAGTTTGGAGTAGTGGTTGAGGGATTGGCCTGGAAACCAGGAAACGGGGAGTTCTAGTCCCATCTTAGGCACAAGGTCAGCTGAGTCACTTTGGGCCAATCATCAGGAGACCGGGAGTTCTAGTCCCATATTAGGCAGGAAAGCTAACTAGGTGACTTTGGGCCAGTCGCCAGGAAACTGGGAGTTCTAGTTCCACTTTAGGCACAAAAGACAGCTGGATGACTTTGGGCAAATGACAAAGCTGGCTGGGGAATTCTGGGAGTTGAAGTCCACAGATCTTAAAGTTGCCAAGGTTGGAGACCCCTGCCCTATGCTTCCCTAGTGGCAGCCAGCCAGCTAGCCCATCATCCTAAGAAACTCACCCAGCGAAGCTGAGAGTAGCCGGTGCACCACGATGTCCGGAAACCGGCGGATGGGCGACGTAAAGTGGGTATAGAGAGGCACGTTGAGGGCATAGTGGCGGAAGAGGTTCTCGTCCTTCAGCACGCCGGTGCAGAAATAGACGGCCATCTGCAAAGAGCGGGGAGAGATCAGAAGCTACCGGTAGCAAGGCTGGGAAGGAAGACGGAGGCGTTTCTGACATGGCTGAGGGCGAAAGAAGCTGCAAAGTTTTAGGAAGAGCAGGAGTAGGTGGGGAAGAGCTACTCGGAGGTTATATATTGTTTTCTGAGGTTTTCGCGGCTGTTTGTATGTAGGTCTTTGGTTATTCGGGTCTTCTACCGCGTAAAATTGGAAGTGTCTTGGCGACGTTTCGACGAAGTCTCATTCGTCATCTTCAGGCTGGTGTCTTCGGCTTCGTGCTTCCAGGAGCTTGCGTATTCACGACAAACCATTTTATACCAAATTTATATTTTGCTAATAAAGAAATAAAGGGAGACTAGTATAGATCTATTTCAAGCTATTTAGCTCTCATCAGCTAGCCATACCCTTACTCGGTTTGTCATGAACGCAACGGCTTGAGGGCTCCTGGATTAGTGCTGAAAGGCAAAAGGGAAGGTGTATGCTCCCTCCCACATGCTGGGGTAGACCAGGTGTCTCGATAGAAAACACTTAATCTCTCCCCTGGCTCAAGCTGATGAAGGGAGGAGAATTTGTGGCTCAGAGGTTAATACAACTGCCTAACATGCAGGCAGCCCAAGTTTGAATCCAAGTAAGGGTATGGCTAGCTGATGGAAGCTAAATAGCTTGAAATAGATCTATACTAGTCTCCCTTTATTTCTTTATCAGCAAAATATAAAGTTGGTATAAATATATAATATATTATATAACATATGATAGCTTAATATAAACCAGAAAACTACTATTAGCACAGGCCCCCAGGTGGTGGGCAGATGGGCAGCAAATAAGTTAGATAAATACTATAAATTTAAATTAAATAAATAAAAGAAATTCACATTTCATAAATACAATGAAATTCAAATTCAATAAATAAAATAAATTGAATAAATAAAATAAATTCAAATTTAATCAATTAAAAAATTCAATTTTAATTAATTAAAAAATTCAAATTTAATAAATAAAATAAATTCAAATTTAATAAGTTAAAAATTTCAAATTTAATAAATAAAATAAATTCAAATTTAATAAATAAATTTTTATTATTTAAACAAGAGCCTCAGATAGCTCACAGGCTTGATAGCTTGTTATTAACATCCAGCTGTCTGCAATTATTACAAGTTCGAGGCTCAAGGCTGACTCAGCCTTCCATCCTTTCTAAGGTAGGTAAATTGAGGACCCAGTTTGTGGGGGCAATAAGCGGACTTTGTATAAAAATATACAAAAGTATGAAGGCTATTGCTTAACGCCTTGTAAGCCTCCCTGAGTCTCCGGAGAAGGGCAGCATATAAATCTAATTTTTAAAAAATTCAAATTTAATAAATAAAATAAATAAATTCAAATTTAATAAATAAAATACATTCAAATTTAATAAATAAAATACATTCAAATTTAATAAATAAAAAATTTCAAATTTAATAAATAAAATAAATTCAAATTTAATGAATAAAATAAATTCAAATTTAATAAATAAAATAAACTCAAATTCAATGAATGAAATAAAATTTAAATTTAATCAATAAAATAACATTTAAATTTAATAAATCAAAGAACTCTCCTGCCACGGCTGCTGCTGGGTTCTGCACTAACCGTACCCCCGGAGGGTCTCGAGCGGCAGCCTTCACAGCCTGCATCGCAATACCCCAATTGGGCAGGGAGGGGTTCTTCGGGATGGCCCCTCCCTCTTTCCTACCTGCATGGGACGGGAGAACATGTTGGTGAGCACCTCCTTCCTGGCATCGCTGTATTGGTCGTTCCCAAAGGTTTCGTTCAGGCTTTTCTGGAAGAGAGAGAGAGAGAGAGAAACAGACACAGGCGTTAGGAGGGAGCAAATGTGGCTTGCACTTCCCTGTTGCACCTCATGCTTTTTTTCTCCCAAGCTGTGACTAACCTTGACCTCAACGCAAGTGGGGTTGTGTGTTTCTGTTTGGTCTAGTAGTGAAAGAGCTGGTCTAGAAACCAGGAGACGGTGAGTTCCAGTCCCAACTTATCCATGAAAGCCCGCTGGGTAGCTTTGGGCTAATCACTGGAAGAGGGTGAGTTTGAGTCCTGCCTTAGGCTAGGCCCAGGATGGCGAACCTATGGCACGGGTGCCACAGGGGGCACGCGGAGCCATATTGGTGGGCACGCGAGGATTGCCCTAGCTCAGCTCCAGCGCACATGCGCGCACCGGACAACTGATTTTCAGGCCTTCTGGTCCCACCAGAAGTCGGGAAACTGGCTGTTTCTGGCCTCCGGGGGGATGGGGAAAGCTGTTTTTGCCCTCCCCAGGCTCCTAGAAAGCCTCAGGAGCCTGCGGAGGGGAAAAATGGGCCTACCAGGCCCACCATGCCATTGTGTGCCAAAAGCAGGGGGAAGTGTGAGGGGGGACACGTGCGCATGCGTGAAAGGGCGGGGCACATTGAATTATGGATGTGGGCACACAAACCCACAACCCCCCACGCTCCTCCCGCTTTTGGCACGCAACGGCAAAAAGGTTAGCCATCACTGGGCTAGGCCCTACCACTGATGATGTTACCTAGCTGGGTAATGAAACGTCTCCAAGAAAACAAACAAGCTCAGAGAGCACCAAGGACCCCAGAGTTTTCATCCTCCTCCTCCTCCTCTCTGCAAACCCCACTCCTTCCTAGTGCTGCTGATGTTATACTGAGAGGCAATGAAACGTCTGAAGAAAACAAGCAAGCTCAAAGAGTATTGAGAACTCCACAGTCCCTCTTTTCCTTTCCTTACAGAGCTGATTCCGTGGAAAAAAAGGCTTCCAAAGCCTCAAACCTTGGCTGAATGCAGCAGGAGGAGCTCCTTTGATTCTCCCTCCCCTCCTTTCTCCCCTCCGGCTCCTGCCGTTACTCACATGCAAAGCCCCAGCACTGCTGCAGTCGATCTCCAGGCCCATCTGGCTGCAGAAGGCCATGAGGTCGTGGAGCATCTTGCTCTGCGGAGGGGGGTGCCGGCGCAGGAGGGCTTGGGTGGGGAAGGAGCGGTAAATCCGATGGGCCACTGCCATGTTGGCCAGTAGCATAAATTCTTCCACCAGTCTGGAGCAAGCAAGGAAAAAGCGAAGGCGGGTGAGAGGCAGGGAGGAAGCCCAGGTGAAAACGAGAGGGGAGGAATAGGGAACGACAATCACAGACAGGTAAGCCTCGGCTTACGACCGCAGCGGAGCCCAAAATGTATGTTGCTAAGGGAGAAATTTGTCGAGTGGGTTTTGACCCATTTTACGACTTTCCTTGCCGCGTCAGTTAACTGAATCACCACGGTTGTGAAATTAGTAATTTGGTCATTAAGTGGACTCTGCTCATCAGGAGGTTGCAAAAAGGAGATCACGTGACCTTCATGGCATCCAGTTTTGGTCCGCACAATGTAAAAAAAAAAAAATGTTGAGACCTCTGCAGGCACGCGAGCCATTGCCCTAGGTCGCCCCCACTGCGCAGGTGTGCGCCGGCCAGCTGATTTTAGGCTGGCCCTGCCCACACCGCCACTCCCCTCCCAGGAGTTGCCACGCGGCCCATTTTGGACGCCAGGTAAGTACAGGGCTCACGCAGAGGTTTTGGGAGGGTGAAAAATGGACCGTTTCCGGCCTCTGGAGGGCCTCCAGAGAGCTGGGGGAGGCCGTTTTCGCCTTCCCCAGGCTCCAGGAAAGCTTCCGGAGTCTGGGGAGGGCAAAAAACGGGACTAACGGGCCTAACGGAAGTCCAGAAATGGGCTGTTTCAGGCCTTCAGAGGCTTCAGGGAGCCCAAAATGGTGCAGGGGGGGTCATGCATGCATATGTGGGGGGGGGGTGAAGGCACATGCGCAGGGGGTGGGGCAGCGCGGTAGGGTGTGCACATGCGTGGGGGGCACTTTGGGTGTGTGCATGCAACACACACACACCCGCGCTCCCCCCGCACACAACGGCAAAAAGGTTTGCCATCACTGCTCTAGGGTTTCCTGCCTGAGCAGGAGGTCAGACTAGAAGACCTCCAAGGTCCCTTCCAACTCTGTTATTTTGTTATTCTGTTAAGCGGTGCATAATCCACCAAATTGTCTTCGTGCGAGGAGAAGACCTTGAGAGAGGACTTCATTGAAAGCCTGAGCTGATGTCTTCTGCAGAAGAAATTAAGGCCGTCAGATCCAGGCCAGAGGTGGGTTTCAACAGGTTCTGACCAGTTCTGGAGAACCGGTAGCGGAAATTTTGAGCAGTTTGGAGAATCAGCAAATACCACCTCTGGCTGGCCCCAGCCTGGGATGGGAATGGGGATTTTGCAGTCTCCTTCCATGAAGATCACGTGAAGTGTTAATACCACTTTATAAGGCCTTGGTAAGGCCACACTTGGAATATGGCATTCGGTTTTGGTCGCCATGATGTAAAAAAGATGTGGAGACTTTGGAAAGAGTGCAGAGAAGAGCAACAAAGAGGATTAGGGGACTGGAGGCTAAAACATACGAGGAACGGTTGCAGGAACTGGGTATGTCTAATTAAATGAAAAGGAGGACTAGGGGAGACATGATAGCAATATTCCAGTATCTCAGGGGCTGCCCCAAAGAAGAGGGAGTCCAGCTATTCTCCAAAGACCTGAGGGCAGAACCAGAAGCAATGGGTGGAAATTAATCAAGGAGAGAAACAACTTAGAACTAAGGAGAAATTTCCTGACAGTTAAAACAATTAATAAGTGGAACAACTTGCCTGCAGAAGTTGTAAATGCTCCAACACTGGAAATTTTAAAGAAAATGTTGGATAACCATTTGTCTGAAGTGGTGTAGGGTTTCCTGCCTAAGCAGGGGGTTGGACTAGAAGACCTCCAAGGTCCCTTCCAACTCTGTTATTCTATTCTATTCTATTCTATTCTATTCTATTCTATTCTATTCTATTCTATTCTATTCTATTCTATTCTATTCTATTCTATTCTATTCTACTCTACTCTACTCTACTCTACTCTACTCTACTCTACTATTTCCATTCCATTCGATTCCCCTGGAGTGAAGAGGGAATGAAGATTTTACAGTATCCTTCCCCTGCCACGCCCACCAAGCCACACCCACCAAGCCACTCCCACCAAGCCATGCCACGCCCACCAAGCCACTCCCACCAAGCCATGCCACGCCCACCAAGCCACTCCCATCAAGCCATGCCACACCAACCAAACCACACCCACAGAACCGGTAGTAAAAAAAATTGAAACCCATCACTGGTCCAGGCATTCAAAAGTGGATTGCTTACAACGAACTTAATCGAACCTGCTCTGGATGTTGTCTTAACCACCACAGCCTTGCAAGGTATTCTCCTTGACATATAAAATTTCTGAGCTTCATTGTTTTCTTTATTTAATGCTTTATTAAATATTATTTAGATGTTTCATTGCCGAAACTGGGTATCACCAATGCTAGAAGAGAGCACTGATAATTTTTTTTTAAAAAAATTGATTTATATGCCGCCCTTCTCCGGAGACTCAGGGCGGCTTACAATGCGTTAAGCAATAGCCTTCATACTTTTGTATATTTTATACAAAGTCAGCTGTCAGCTTACTGCCCCCACAAACTGGGTCTTCAATTGACCTACCTTAGAAAGGATGGAAGGCTGAGTCAACCTTGAGCCTGGTGGGATTTGAACTTGCAGTAATTGCAGACCGCTGGAGTTAAATTACAGTGCATTAGTCTGCTGAGCTATCCAGGCTCCTGGATAGCTCAGCGGACTAAGGTAATAATGTACCTTGTAATGTTACCTAGTTTGGTTAATGAAACGTTTGCAAGAAAACAGCCAAGCTAAGGAACCCCTCATTTCCACCCTGAGCTCCAAATATTCTCCGTTATTCCAAAGGTGTTTTTTTTTTTCAAGAGACAACTGGACTTTCCTTTTCTGACTGGATGGCGGGGGATGGAAGTCAGAGCTGAAGAAGCTTCTTGGATGAGAAGCGAAACGTCTTCAAAAGAAAAAAAAAAAGAAAGGAAGTCCAGTTGCCTCTTGAAAAAGCATCTTTGGGACAACCACGACCTGGATGACTGAGAATCTCCATAGACATTCTCTGTTATATGTAAAATTTCCTAAAGCTGATGCTATGCAATGGAATCACCACTGGGTGGCAGCGTTGTTCCCCATTTCGGACTTTCCTCTTGATGTGATCTCACAAAATTGGGATCCTGTGAACCTGCTCAGTTTTGTTTTGTTTTGTTTTGTTTTAAAAATTGATTAATATGCCGCCCTTCTCTGGAGACTCAAGGTTTCCAGCTGCATTAGGTGCTCCAAAGGCTGATGGCAAAGGAGGACGTGCCTTTTGAGCTCATCTTGTGCCATAAGGTCCCCAACATTTAAGAGGCCCCTGAGGCTGTGCGCATTTGGAAATCAGACCCTGTTGTGGGTGCACTCACAAAACAAACAACCCAACAAAGATGGCTGCCAAGAGGACAGGGTGCCCAATTCACAAATTCACCACTGTCAGGGGTGAGATTGTCATTTAGAACAAAGCTTCTCAACCCTGGCAACTTTAAGGGGTGTGGACCAAGGGTGAAATGCTCCCGGTTCGGACTGGATCGCTCGATCCAGAAGCGATGGTGGTGGGCAGTTCAGAGAACTGGTAGCAAAAATCCCTGCCCAATCCCCCCATGCCCAGCTGAGCTGTGAGATCATAGGCGGCTTTCTTTTTTTTTTTTTACTTTTAAAAGCATTTTTTCTACAACTTCTTCGGCCGAAAAAATGCTTTTAAAAGTAAAAAAACAAAAAAAAAAAGCCTCTGACGATCGCGCAGCTCAGCTGGGATCGTCAGAGGCTTTTAAAAGCATTTTTTCTACAACCTCTTCGGCCGAAGAGGTTGTAGAAAAAATGCTTTTAAAAGTGTCTTTTAAAAAAAAAGTTGGCCACGCCTACCCAGTCACATTACCCCCACCACCACCACCAAGCCACGCCCACGGAACAAATTTTACACTGGTGTGGACTTCAATTCCCAGAATTCCCCAGCCACTAGGGGAATTCTGGGGGGTTGAAGTCCATGAATTCTGACAGGTTAATTCTGGGAGTTGAAGTCCACAGCTCATCTTAGAGTTGCTAAGCTTGAGAAAGAGGGCTGTTGCCTCCAGAATTAATCTGGATCATGAGGAGATTTTCCCTCACAATCCCAACGCTGATCATGAGCACGTTTTTCCTGACGCTCATCCAACCCCTACTTCCTTTCATTTAAACGTGATTTTTCTCTGCAAAATCCTGGGAAACCGTCATCACCTAAATCTGCTGGCTATCCACAGCCACCTGCGAACCAAGCAACCCCGTCTTTCCGACATTAATTCAGATTCACAGATTGACGGGAGCTGGAAGGGTCCTTGTAGGTCATCTAGTCCAACCCCCCTGCCCAAGCAGGAGACCCTACACCCATTAGGGCGAACCTATGCGCGCTGGCCAGATGATTTTCAGGCCTTCCGGGCCCACCAGAAGTAGGGAAACAGGCTGTTCCCAGCCTCCAGAGAGTGTGGGGAAGGCCGTTTTCACCCTCCCCAGACTACCTAGGTTTAGGTTTAGGTTTTATTTGATTTATATACCACCCTACTCCCGAAGGACTCAGGGCGGTGAACGGGCACAAGATAAAACACATAAAGTACAAAAATTTAAAAGCAGAAATAAAAACGAATTGAAATCAATTTAGCCCAAGACAGATTTAAAACCCCCAAATTTAAGAACAGATTAAAATTTACTTTTTAAAAGGGAAAAGGGGAAGGTTAGGCCAGACCAGCCTGATGGAATAAAAAGGTCTTGAGAGCGTGGCGGAAGGTGCGCAGATCCGGGATCCGCTGTATCTCCGGGGGGAGCTCATTCCAGATAGTAGGTGCCCTCACAGAGAAGGGTCTCCCCCTGGGGGCTGCCAGCCGACATTGTTTGGCCGACGGCACCCGGAGGAGCCCCTCTCTGTGAGAGCGTACCAGCCGGTGGGAGGCCGTTGGTGACGGAAGGTGGTCCTGTAAATAAACAAGCCCTAAGCCATGGAGCGCTCTAAAGGTGCAAAACCTTAAAGCGCACTCGGAAGACCACCGGGAGCCAGTGCAGCTCGTGCAGGAGAGGTGTTACATGGGAGCGCCACGTCGCTTCCATAACCACCCGTGCGGCTGCACTCTGCGCCAGTTGCAGCCTCCGGGTGCTCCTCAAGGGGAGTCCCTAGAAAGGCTCTGGAGGCTGGGGAGAGCAACAAATGGGCCTACTGTACCATCTCCTTCCAGAAGCGGGGGGGGGGAGCATGGGTGCGCATAGAATTATGGGTGTGCCCCCCCCGGCACATGATGGCAAAAAGGTTAGCCATCACTGCCCTACATATTTCTGACAGATGGCGGTAGTCCGGTCTCCGTGCCACGTTTACGTTTTGGGATTCAACTGTGCGGTAAATGCTTCTCCAGTGACAAAGTTAAGGATATGTGCTTCAGCGAGGTCCATCTTGGATGCCTTGTAGGTTCAGTAGATCCTGAGATCTCGGCCATCCTAGGTCCCTCACCACTTCAGCCAAGACAAACCTGGCACCCAGCGTCCTGGGATCCCATCAAAGGATTAAGATTTGAACTCGGCACGTTGGGATAGCAGAGCAATGCTTCCAATATCGTGTTTCTCAACCTCAGCCACTTTTAAGATGTACGGACTCTACAACTCGCAGAATTCCCCAGCTAGCCAGGTAGAAGAAGACCAGAAGACAAGCTCAGGATCCAGAAAGATCTCGACAGACGTGAACAATGGGCCTTATCCAATGAAATAAATTTCTACCATATCGCAAAACCTGAAATGGACAGCTAACATCAAAAACGTCATCAAAGGAGCACAATGAAGAATGTTCTTTCTACGCCAACTCAGGAAGCTCAAACTGCCCAAGGAGCTGCTGATCCAGTTCTACAGAGGAATTATGGAGTCTGTCATCTGCACCTCCATAACTGTCTGGTTTGGCTCTGCAACCCAACAAGACAGACAAAGACTTCAGCGGATAATTAGAACGGCAGAAAAAACCATGGCTACCAACCTGCCTTCCATTGAGGACCTGTATACTGCACGAGTCAAAAAGAGGGCTGGGAATATATTTACGGACCCCTCGCATCCTGGACATCAACTGTTTCAACTCCTACCCTCAAAGCGACGCTATAGAGCACTGCACACCAGAACGACACAAGGACAGTTTTTCCCAAATGCCATGACTCTGCTTAACAAATAATTCCCTCAATATTGTCCAACTATTTACTAAGTCTGTATTAATCTTCTCGTCGTTCCCATCACCGATCTCCTCCCACTTACGACTGTATGACTCTAACTTTGTTGCTTGTATCCTTACGATTTATATTGATATTGTTTCCTAATAGGATTTGATTGCTTATTTGTACCCTATGACTATCATTTAGTGTTGTACCTTATGATTCTTGATGTATATTTTGTTTTATGTACGCTGAGAGCATAGGCACCAAGACAAATTCTTTGTGTGTCCAATCACACTTGGCCAATAAAGAATTCTATTCTATTCCAAAGGAAATGTAATGTGGATAAAAGCAAAGATTTACACCTGGGGAGGAAAACCTAAAAGTATAAGTACGGATTAAGCAAAACCCGTAAGTGTGAGAGGGACCTTGGAGTCCTAGTGGGCAATGACTTGAATGGGAATTAGTCATGTGCAACAGCAGCCGAAAAAGCTAATACAACCTTCCGATGAATAAACAGAGGCATGGAATCAAAATCACAAGAAGTATTAGTACCGCTTTATAACACCTTAGTAAAATCACAGCTGAAATATTGCATCTAGTTTTGGTCACCACATTACAAAAAAGATGTTAAGACTTTGGAAAAAGTGCAGAGAAGAGCAATTAAGAGGATTCAGGGCCTGGAGTCAAAACAGATTGTGGTCTGCTAGCAGCCTGTGAAGCTGGTAGCGGAGTTGGACAGTGAGGAGGCTGGGGAGGAACATGGGCCAGTCTTGGTGTCTGGGGAAGGCCGGGACGAGGGCTCTGCGTCGGAGGCAGAGATGGGGCCAGGGCCATCTGAGAGTGATGCGCAGACTCCAGAGCCCCCAGAATCGGACAGCAGAGAGGCAGAGGAACAGGAGGAGCCTGTTCCCAGTGCGCTGCCAGATGGCAGGAGCAGCTAAAGCAAAAGGGACGACTTGGGAGTAAGGCCAGGAGATGATTGGCCCCTCCCATAAAGCTTAAAAGAGAAACAGAGCTACTTGGGGCCTTTTTGCAGGAAAACAACATTGCTAACTCTGTTTCCAGTCAGCATCTCGTTTGTTTCTGAACTTCATGGGGCTTTGCCAAGTAAGGTGCTTGGCAGGGTGTCAAAGAAGATAAAGGTTGGTGATTATCCCAAAGGACTTCTTCCGAAGGACTTGTTTTGCAACTAATTGGGACTCAGCTGGGAATGAACGTAATTCTCAGCTGTTACAATAAAATAGGTTTGTTTGGGACTAATTGTGTCTTGTAATGACTCAGTAAGCCACAGTAGGTCACAACAAAACGTATGAAGAACAGTTTGCAGGAATTAAGTTTGGCCAGTCTAGAGAAAAGAAGGATTAGTGGGGATATGATAGTATATTCCATAGTATATTTGAGAGGCTGCCACAAAGAGGAGGGGCTCAATTTGTTTTCCAAAGCACCTGAAGGCAGGACAAGAAACAACGGATGGAAACTCATCAAGGAGAGAAGCAACCTGGAATTGAGGAGAAATTTCCTGACAGTGAGGACAATGAACCAGTGGAACTGCTTGCCACCAGAAGTTGTGGGTGCTTTATCCCTGGAGGTTTTTAAGAAGAGACCGGACTGCCACTTGTCTGAAAGGGTATCGGGGGCAGGGGGTTGGACTAGAAGACCTCCAAGGTCCCTTCCAGTTCTATTCCGATTGAAACACCATTCCAAGTTGTCTGTTTTACTTCCCTGTGTATTTCTACGTGTTTGTACAAGTCTGGGCACATGCTGGGCCTTATGCTCCACTAAGATATAACTGGTGAAAAAAAATAGAGGATAGCATAGTTCCGTGATGGCGAACTGGAGCCATATCGGTGGGCATGCAAGCTAGCTCTAACACACATGCGTGCACCCGCCAGCTAATTTTCGGGCCTCCTGGGCCCACCAGAAGTCAGGAAACACACTGTTTCCAGCCTCCGGAGGGCCTCTGGGAGGGTAGGGAAGGCTGTTTTTGCCCTCCCCAGGCTCCTAGAAAGGCTCTGGAGCCTGGGGAGAGCAAAAAATGGGCCCACCGGGCCATGATGTGCCAAAAGCGGGAGGGGGAACACAGGGGAGCGGGGCGCATAGAATTATGGATGTGGGCACACGTGTGTGTGACCCCACCGCGCTCCCCCCACTTTTGGCACACGATGGCGTAGTTCATTAAGGATTTCTTTTTGATGACTCAACCGATGATTGCACTTTGATAGCTTTATTGCCCTTTACTGCCTTATATTAAAACTCAGAACTGTAACGGAAGAAAACATGATAAATATATTTGCTAGAAAGAAAAAGAAGAGCTGTGAAAAAGAAGAGCCTGAGCCACGTCATTCTCACAGAAGCCGAGTTAAGCGATCGAGAAGCTGGTCTACAACGCCGTGAATTCTTGGTGGTGTTAATGAGGTGCACGGGTAGTCCTCGACTTACAAAGGGGCCAAAATTCACTGAACAACTATCTCGCTTAGCAACAGAAATGTTGGGCTCATTGGGGTCGTACGTCAAGGATTACCTGCACACACCTAGAAGCATGTGGATATTAATCCCAGCACATTAGACAGTGGTATCTGCGGTGATAGGGTTGAAAAAAGTCAAAACGGCAGCCCCAAGGTACAATTGTAGCTCCATCTTCTTTTAAATTGTAGGTTGCATCCATTTTATTTATCTATTTTTTACCCTGCCTTTATTACTCTATAAGTAACTTAAGGCGGTGAACCTATCCAACACATCGTCCTCCTCCTTTCCCAACAATCCTGTGAGGTGGTTTGGACTGAGAGTGACTGATCCAGATACTCAGCTGGTCTTCATGCTAAAGACTGAACTAGAACTCACAGTCACCCAGGCAGCTTTGAATGGTCACTAAACAAATGGTTGTAAAATCAAAAACTTCCTTCCTTCCCGTCTTTTCTTCCTTTCTTTCCTTTTCCTTTCATCTTTTTTCCTTCCCTTTCTCCTCCTTCCCTTCCCTTTCTCCTTTCCGTTCTTTCTCCCTTTCCTTTCCTTCTTTCCTTCTCCCTTTCTTTCCTTTCTCCCGTTCCTTTCTTTCCTTCTTCCTTTCTCCCTTTCCTTTCCTTCCTTTCTTTCTCCCTTTCCTTCCTTCCTTTCTCCCTTTCCTATTTTTCTCTTTCTTTCTCCATTTTTTCTTTCCTTTCTTTTCTTTCTCTTTTTCTCTTTTTTCTTTCTTTTTCTCCCTTTCCTTTCTTCCTTCTTTCTTTCTTTCTTTCTTTTCTTTCCTTTCTTTTTTTCTTTCTCCCTTCCCTTCCTTTCTTTCTCCCTTTCCTTCCTTTTCCCTTCTTCTTCCTTTCCTTTCCCCTTCCCTTCTTCCATTTTCCTTTCCTTTCCTTTCCTTTCCTTTCCTTTCCTTTCCTTTCCTTTCCTTTCCTTTCCTTTCATTACTCCATTCCACTCTTCCCTCCCCTCCCCTCCCTTCCCTTCCTTCCCCTCCCTCCCGTTCCCTTTCGCACTCCTGGTTTTTGTTATGCAATCCTGTTCACTGAGATTGTGGGGTGTTCCTTTTCAGCCACGCACGCATCGTTCTGTTCCGTTCCATTTTAGAAACGCCGTCATCTTCAAATTTTTATAAGCATTTGTTCGCCTATTCATTAAGGGACGTCTTGTACAACTGATCCCTCACCAGATGTGCGAGAAGAGGAACTGGGCTGGCAGGTGCACCCCTAATGTCTTAAACACTTGGCTAAGAAGTTCTGTGAATCTCAGCTTCTGCCTACAAGCCGGCTGCAGCCCCCCCCCCCTCCCCAAAATTTGTCTCTGTCGCGCAGTTCACTGCTTCTCTTCCAAACAAAATGCCTGGCTAGTCGGCCGCCTGCTGCGAGAAACCTTCGCACGATCGCATCTTCACGCAGAGAGAAATAATGGGAAACTGAGGCAAGCATTTCTTGGAACGATCCGTTCGCTCTCAGTTTGGGCCCCCATGCCGAACGCTGAAGGAGGAGGCCAAGCGGTTATGGTTTGTCCTGCGAATGAAATCTTACGCCAGGTTAAGAAGCCGGCACAGTCAGCGAGAACCATTTTTCCGCCCAGGAGTTTTGTGGCACGCGGTGGAAACGGGAAGGTTTATTTTTTCCACCCCTTTCCCAGGAAAAAGAGATGTAAAAAAAGGACAGTGGAGAAGGACGTTTTACGGAAATCGGTGGCCGAGCAACCTGTCCAGTCCTCGACAGCGAAACACAGATAGTCCTTGACTTATGACCACAGTCAAGCCCAGGATTTCCATTGCTAAGCGAGACAGTTGTCAAGGGAGTATTGCCCTATTTTTACAAGCTTCCTTCCCACAGTTATGCAAAATCACTGCAGTTGTTATATTAGCAACCTTATCGTTAAGTGAATCTGGCTTCCCCATTGACTTTGCTCGTCGGAAGGTCGTAAAAGGGGGAATCACGTGACCCCGGGATGCTGCAACAGTCGTAAGTACGAGTCAGTTGCCAAGCATCCGAATTTTGATTGCGTGACCATGGGGAGCACAGCAACGGTCGTAAGTGTGAGAAACGGTCGTAAGGTCTGAATTTTGACCACGTGACCAAAATTGGGGGATGCTGCAACCGTTCTAAGTGTGAGAAATTCCACTGAAATCACTTTTCTCCCCCAGGGTCACTGTATTTCAAATGGTCCCTAAATGAACTGTTGTACGTTGAGGAACTGCCCGTACTGTCATTATATGTTCCTCCATTTCTGTTCGCCCCAGCAAACTTTTTCTCTTGGATTTCAAACCAGGAAGGGATGTTTTCTCCTCGCGTCCGAACCACATCGACCGCGGGATGCATCCCTCTGCATCTCCAGTCCCGAGTAAGGAGATATTCCGCCCCGAGTAATGAAGGATTATTAAATCACCTCCTGACTGCCTTTCCAGCTGGTGGACAGGAAGACAAACAGAAATGAATCTCATTGGATCACAAAAAATCAAAAAAACTGCCCCAGCTGGGAGGGGGGGGGGCGAATCAAACAAGGAAGTGAAAAATATGAAATATGTTTTGCACCTTCCTTCTGTTAGATCAGGGATGAAATGCTCCCAGTTCGGACCGGATCACCTGATCCGGCAGCAATGGCGGTGGGTGGTTCGGAGAACCGGTAGCAAAAATCCCTGCACCCACCCATGCCACCATGCTCAGCTGAGTCGCACAATTGAGGCTTTTTTTTTCTTTTACTTTTAAAAGCATTTTTTCTACGACCTCTTCCGACGATGATGATCACAGGGCTCAGCTGGGATCCTCAGAGGCTTTTCAAAGCATTTTTTTCTGCAACCTCTTGGCTGAAGAGGTGGTTAAAAAAAATGCTTTGAAAAGTCTCTGACAATCCAAACTGAGTTGCCTGATCGTCAGAGAGGCTTTTCAAAGCATTTTTTTAAAATGCTTCTCTGACGATCCCAGCTGAGTTGCCTGATCGCCAGAGGCTTTTCAAAGCAGTAGAAAAAATGCTTTGAAAAATTAAAAAAAAAAAAAAAAGTTGGCCACGCCCACCCACTCACATTACCCCCACCACCACCAAGCCACGCCCACAGAACCGGTAGTAAGACATTTTACATTTCACCCCTGTGTTAGATGCATTGAGCAGAGACTCCTGGGTGCTTATTAATATTATTAATAAATATTAATTCATTAAGCACAGAGAAGAGCAAACTGTAGGTTTGGCAAGGCTCCTGCAATGCTCTGTTCACACTAGAATCAAAACACCAACACACAACCTGCAACCTACAGGTAAGCTGACGTAGGAGCATTTTTCGCCCTTAACGACCGTCGTGGCGTTTCCCACACTCACGTGATCAAAATCCCGACGCTTGGCCACTGGTTCGTATTCATGACGGTCGCAGCATCCCGGGGTCACGTCGTGAACCCCTTTTTGTGACCTTCTGACATGCCAAGTCAACGCGGGAAGCCAGATTCACTTAATAACCGGGTTACTAATTTATCAACTGTGGTGATGCGCTTAACAACTATGGCAAGAAAGGTCATAAAATGAGGCAAAGCTCACTGAACAAATGCCTCACTTAACAACACTCACTTCTTGCCCCGATAGAAGAATTACTTCTTTAACGCTGCATTGTAATGACCTTTAAAAAAAAATCTTCATTTTTCTCCACGCTGTAATTTAACATTTCTCATTTTCTTTCCCCTCTTGGAATAAAATCTTCAACTCAATTTACAACAGTTCATTTAGCGACCGTCCAAAGCTACAACGGCAAAAAGTGACTTATGATCATTTTTCGTACTTAGAACCATTGCAGGATCTCCAGGGTCACGTGATCAAAATTCAGACGGTTGGCAACTGACTCTTACTTAGGACAGTGGCAGAGTCCCGAGGTCGTATTATCACCTTTTGCAACCTTCTGAGAAGCAAAGTCAAGGCATGAATGCCGGTTGGATGACTTTGGGCCAATCACCGGGAGACTGAGAGTTCTAGTCCCACTTTAGACATGAACACTGGTTGGATGACTTTGGGCCAATCACCGGCAGATGGCGAGTTCTAGTCCCACCTTAGGCATGAAAGCCAGTTGGGTGACTTTGGACCAATCAGCGGGAGACGGTGAGTTCTAGTCCCACTTAGGCATGAACGCCAATTAGGTGACTTTGAGCCAATCACCGGGAGACGGTGAGTTCTAGTCCCACCTTAGGTATAAAAGCCAGTTGGGTGACTTTGGACCAATCACCAGGAGATGGTGAGTACTATCCTAGCTATCAGCCTAGCCTGATTCCTAGAACATTTTAGTATTTTAGAGTTATATTTCAAATATGTTAGTTTTAAATTTTATGGCCATTTATTTTATGAAATTTTAACTTTTATATGTTTGTTCTTAATTGGCTGTACACCGCCCTGAGTCCGTAAGGAGAAGGGCGGTATATAAATTCAAATAAACTAAACCAAACTAAACTAGTCCCACTTAGGCATGAATGCCGATTGGGTGAATTTGGGCCAATCACCAGGAGACTGGGAGTTCTAGTCCCACTTAGGCATGAACGCCGGTTGAGTGACTTTGGGCCAATCACCTGGAGACAGTGAATTCTAGTCCTGCCTTAGGCATGAAAGCTATTTGGGTAACTTTGGGCCAATCCCTCTTCCTCTCTCAGCCCAACCCACCTCACAGGGTTGTCGTTGTGGCGAAAACAGGAGGGGGAAGATGCGCTGGGGATGTTCACGGCCTTGAGTTGTTTGTAAAAAAGAACAAAGGTGGGAAACAAATACAGACATTTGTAAATAAATAAAAACCGCAAGGCTGAGCCGGTCCCTCCTAGGGCAGCCTCTGAGAAAGCTACTCCATCATCCCCCCACCCCGAACCCCGTTTCCTACAGAGAAAGCCAGATGGCCACGGTCTAATGAAGGCAGGCTGGGTGAGGAGTGCGCAGCATGAGGGGGGGGGGAGCAATGGAGGAAGCCCATTCCGATGCCTGCAAAGCTGTCACTCTCCCCACCCCCCACCCCCCACCCCCCAGTAGCCGAGCTGCAGGAGCCGGAGATGAGTAATTATGTTCCACACTTATTAAATGTTTCCTTGCAGGCCAATTTAGCAGCTAATCTTTGTGAAATGCTTAGCGAGTCCCTCGGCAGCCGCCTTTTGCCAAGCGGAGCCAGAAACAGGCTATTAAATCAAGATTTGCTACAGTGGTTTTTTGACGGTCGGATCCCCGAGAGCCGTAATTTGCAACTCTCTCTCTCTCTTGGTGTTTAGCTGATAATGACCAGCACTTACACACACATGCTAAAAACATGACACGTACACACAATGTCTTCCCTCCTGCAGGAACGACAAGCCAGAGAAGGCCACAACGCCACAGATCTTAAGAGCAGTGGTGGGTTTCAAATTTTTTTACTACCGGTTCTGTGGGTGTGGCTTGGTGGGCGTGACATGATCTGGTGGGCGTGGTAGGGGAAGGAAACTATAAAATCCCCATTCCCTCCCCAAACCCGGGGAAGGATACTGCAAAATCCCCATTCCCTCCCCAATCCAGGAGAAGGATACTGCAAAATCCCCATTCCCTCCCCAATCCAGGAGAAGGATACTGTAAAATCTCCATTCCCTCCCCAATCCCGGGGAAGGATACTGCAAAATCCCCATTCCCTCCCCAATCCAGGAGAAGGATACTGCAAAATCTC
Source organism: Masticophis lateralis (assembly GCA_030761175.1). Lineage (NCBI taxonomy): Eukaryota > Metazoa > Chordata > Lepidosauria > Squamata > Colubridae > Masticophis > Masticophis lateralis. The sequence goes on along the minus strand of JAUDYJ010000005.1, from coordinate 4,477,308 downwards.
CATTCCCACCCCACTCCTGGGGGAAGGATACTGCAAAATCCCCATTCCCTCCCCAATCCAGGGGAAGGATACTGCAAAATCCCCATTTCCTCCCGATCAGCTGGGAGTTGGGAGGCAGAGAATAGATGGGGGCGGGGCCAGTCAGAATTTTTACTACCGGTTCTCTGAACTACACAGAATATCTGTTACCGGTTCTCCAGAACTGCTCAGAACCTGCTGAAACCCACCTCTGTCTTAGAGGGAGGTGTTACTGTCACAACAACACACAACAGGGCAACATCCCAGGAGACAGAGGCAGTCCTTAACTTACGGCAGTTCATTGAATGACCCAAGTTACAACGAGGCTGAAAAAAAAAGGGACCTAGGACCATTTTTCAAACTTAACACCGTTGCAGCGTCCCCTGCAGTCACGCAGTCAAAATTCTTGACTTGGCAACTGACTCGTACTTACGACGGTTGCAACGTCCCGGGGTGTGTGTGTGTGTGTCATGTGATTCCTCCTTGGCAACTTTCTGACGAGCAACTTCAATCGGGAAGCCAGATTCAATGAACAACTGTGTTGCTGTGGCGGTTCACTTAAGAAACTGTGGCAAGAGCCTTGGTGGCGCAGCGGACTAAAGCGCTGTTAAGTAGCACTTAGCTGCCAGCTGCCTGCAATTACTGCAAGTTCGAATCTCACCAGGCTCAAGGTTGACTCAGCCTTCCATCCTTCCGAGGGAGGTAAAATGAGGACCCGGATTGTGGGGGCAATAAGCTGTCTTTGTATAAAAAAGAACACCGCTTAGGGGGGGCCGAAAGCCCTACTAAGCAAGTATATACAAAAGTATGAAGGCTGTTGCTTAACGCATTGTAAGCCGCCCTGAGTCCCCGGAGAAGGGCGGCATATAAATCGAACCAATAAATAAATAAATAAGGTCATCAAATGGTGGCAAAGCTCACGGAACGAATGTCTCGCTTAACAACAGAAATGTTGGGCTCAACTGCGATCGTAAATCAATTACTATCTGTTGGCGGTGGGTTTCCAATATTCTTACCACCGGTTCGCCACAAGCGCCTTCCGCGCATTCGCCCGGCCTTGAAAACATGCCTTAATAGGACGGCATAGAGCCGGGATGGGTGTGCCTCCGCTACCGATTTGCCCGAACCGGCTGAATATCGCCTCTGCTATCAGTACACGGAGCACGGAAATGCCTCCGTTGCTAAGCTGGAATTCATTTCCTGGCTGCCAGAGGGTCAGTGATCTCCTGCCTGCCTCTCTGGTCTTCTCGCGGCTCCCAGCAAACTTGAGTAACAAATGAGAAGCGGTCCTTGATTTTGGAAAAAGTCCAGAGAAGAGCAAATAAGACATGGGTGTCAAATCCGATCGTGTCATATGTGGTATCGCGACGTGTTTTGCCTGGGCGAAGCTGGGGTGGGCGTGGCCCGCGCGGGACGCATCTGGCCCGCGGGTCGCCAGATTGACGGGCCTGAACGAAGATGATCAAAGGCCTGGAGACAAGGTGAAGAAACGGTTGCAGGAACTGAGTATGGCCAGTCTAGAGAAAAGAAGGACTAGAGGTGACATCATAGAAGTCTTCCAATATTTGCGGGGCTGTCAACAAGAAAAAGGGGTCAGCCCCCAAAGGACCAAAGAAGGCAGGACAAGAAGCAATGGAGGGAAACTAATCAAGGTGGAGAAGCAACCTGGAATTAAGGAGGAGTTTGCTGTCAGTGAGAAAAATTAATCCGTGGAACAACTCGCCACTAGAAGCTGTGGATGCTCCAACACCGGAGACTTAAGAAGAGACTGGACAGTCACTTGTCCTGAAATGGTACTGGATCTCCTGCTTGACCAGGGGGCTGGACTAGAAGACCTCCTGGGTCCCTTCAACTCTGCTATTCTGTATCTCTGGTGCAGAGCATAAGGGAGATGACAGAAATAGGCATGAATAGTTCCCTGGGCCAAAAGGGGGAGAAACGGTGGGCAGCTACAGACCTTAGAAAGAGTGCAAAGAAAAGCAACGAAGAGGATCAGGGGTCTGGAGGGGAAAACATAGGGTGAACGATGGGGGGAACAAGATACCTCTAATCTAACGAAGAGGACTGGGGTGACACGATAGCATGTTCCAATATTTGAGGGGCTGCCCCAAAGAAGACGGGATCCAACTATTCCCCAAAAGCGCCTGAAGGCAGGACAAGAAGCAACGGATGGCAACTCGTCAAGGAGAGAAGCAAAAGGAGAAAATTCCTTACAGTGAGGACAATTAACCAGTGGAACACTGAAAAGCTGCAGGAGCTCCTTGGATGAGAAGTGAAACATCTTCAAAGAAAAATCAGAAAGTCCAGTTTCTTGTTTTTTTTTTAAATTTGATTTATATGCCGCCCTTCTCCGGAGACTCCGGGCGGCTTACAATGCGTTAAGCAATAGCCTTCACGCTTTTGTATATTTATACAAAGTCAGCTTATTGCCTCCACAAATGGGGTCCTCTTGCAAAAAAAAAAAGCACCTTTGGGACTCATCAGAAGCAGCTCCCAATGCAAAGCCACAATATTACAACTGGGTTGCTCATTGACCCCAATTCTAGTGGGCCACATACATGTTCCCAGAGAAACCTTCAAGTCTAGGGAGATCCTCAAGTCATCCACGTCATGGTTGCCCCCAAGGTACTTTTTTCACGTATGAGCAGGACAATGCAGTGAGCTCTTTGCAGATCTGTACATTTGGGGAAACAAAACAACCACTTCGTAAACGCATGGCACAACATAGGAGAACAAATTCATCAGGATTAGATTCAGCAGTCCAGGTCCATTTAAAAGGCAAAGGCCGCTCTTTTGAAGAGAGCAAAGTCCATATTTTGGACAGGGAGGATGGCTGGTTTGAAAGAGGTCATTTATGTCAAAATTGACCAGCTCTCTCTCAACAAAAGGAGAGGGATACACCACCATCTATCTCCAGTCTAGTAGTTTCAAGAAGGCTCCGCACCCATTTGCACCACTCGGGTGACCTTGAGGACGAGATAAACTTCCAAGTATATGCTCACACAGAGAGGGCCTCCTCAGGGTGCCTTCGGCCAAACAATGTCGGCTGACGGCCCCCAGGAGGAGAGCCTTCTCTGTGGGGGCACCCACCCTGTGGAATGAGCTGCCTCCTAGTATACATTTTATTCTGGACCGTCGCACTTTCCGTAAGGCCCTAAAGACCTACCTATTCCAACAAGCCGGCCTAGCCCAAAGGGTTTTTTAATAGGGTTTTTAAATTATATGGATTCGGGGGTTTTAAATTGGAATTTTATGGATTTGGGGGTTTTAAATTGAGAAGCCAAGGATTTAAATTTATTCATTTTAGTTCCTTATAACTTTTGTTTTTTGTGTATTTTAATTTTCTGGCTGTTCACCGCCCTGAGTCCCTTTTTGGGAGAAAGGGCGGTATATAAACCCGAAATAAACTAAACTAAACTAAAGTGGCCTCAAGGACTCTCTAAAAGGATGCAGATGACCAGCTTTGTCTGCAAGGAGTATCAATCCTTTCATTCCCCACCATCCAGTCAGAGGTGAAGAAGCTCTTTGGATGAGAACGCCTTCCAAGAAAAACCTGGAAGTCCGGTTGTCTCTTGAAAAAGCACCTTTGGGACAATTGTGACCTGGATGACGGAGAATCTCCATCGTGGGACAGCTTACCTCCAGAAGTTGTAGGGGCTCCATCACTGGAGGTCTATGGAGCTTCTCCATCATCCAGATCACTATTGTCCCAAAGATGCTTTTTCAAGAGGCAACAGGACTTTCTGGTTTTTCTTTCGCTTCTCATCCAAGAAGCTTCTTCAGCTGTCTCCATACCTTTGGGACATCCATCACAGGAGGCTTTTGAGAAGAGACCAGGCCGCCATTTGTCTGAAACACCATAGGGTCTTCTGTTTGATCAGGGGGTTAGACTAGAAGACCTCCAAGGTCTCTCCCAGCTCTATTCTTATTTATTGAGCCCACCCTTTTCAGTTTGAAAAGTGAAATGAACCTCTCCCAGCTTGGGCTGGTTGCTAGTCCATCAGGTGGAGCGGAGGCAAGATGGCAAAGCTGGCTGGGGAAATCCACAGAGCTGAAGCTTTGAAATAAAAACAACCTTGACCTCATGGGACCGTCGTACCAAAGAAATCTCCGAGGTTTATTTTTTTTTTCCCCTCCTCCTTTTGTTCCAAATTGCAGATTACAAGGAGCGAAATTCCACCCGTTCGACGGTGGGGCCGGCTGCCAAGAGAGAGGCGTTTGGGTTTTCTTTGCTGGATGGTTAAACAAGTCAACAAGCGACCCACAAATTTCACGAGGAAACACCCCGTTGGCAGAGTGACGGCAGCCATTCAAAGGGTAGAGCTTCCCTTGTTATGCAATCCTGCATTTGATCGTCGCATTTCAGGATTGGCACCGGAATTCTTTCGTTTGTGGCTGATGATTTGGGGGCCACAATTCAAAATACTCTCTTTCTTTTCTCTTTTCCCCACTGTCTCTCTCTTCTCTCTTTTTCCTCTCTCTTTTTCTCCCTCCCTCTCTTTCTCTCTCATCTCTCTCATTTCCCTCTCTCTCATCTTTCTCTTTCATTTCCCTCTTTCTCCCTCCCTCTTTCTTTCTCTCATCTCTCTCATTTCTCTTTCCGTCTCTCTCTTTCTCTCATCTCTCTCTCATTTCCCTCTTTCTCCCTCCCTCTCTCTTCCTCTCATCTCTCTCATCTCTCTCTCCCTCTCCGTCTTTCTCTTTCTTTCTCATCATTTCCCTCTTTCTCCCTCTCTTTCTCTCATCTCTCTCTCATTTCCCTCTTTCTCCCTCCCTCTCTCTTCCTCTCATCTCTCTCATCTCTCTCTCCCTCTCCGTCTTTCTCTTTCTTTCTCATCATTTCCCTCTTTCTCCCTCTCTTTCTCTCATCTCTCTCTCATTTCCCTCTTTCTCCCTCCCTCTCTGTCTCTCATTTCTCTCTCTCGTCTCCCTGTCTCCCTCTTTCTCTCTCATCTCTCTCTCGCTTTCTCCCTCTCCCTCTCCCTCTTTCTCTCTCATCTCTCTCTCTTTTCCCCCTCCCTCCCTCAGAAATCCTTGAGGGGGGAGGCTGAGGACCCCTTAGCTAGACAAACTCAAACTTATCAGGACAGTCAACCCTTTGCAAATGTCTCAGATTGAGACCCTCAAGAGTGTTGGGGGTGTCCCAGGAGTTGCTTATCTAAAATTTGGGGATACCTTGCAGCCAGGAAAACTCCCTCAACCTCTCAGCCCAGGGATCCGTTTCCTAAAAAGAAATCTCAAAGAAGTGGGCAGCAAAGGGTCTGGGAAATCACTAAATCTCTTAAAAGACTGAGGAAAAAAAATCAATTTGTAGCTCAGGTTTGAAACGAGGGGTCCTTGGTGCTCTCCGAATTTGGTTGTTTCCATGCAAGATCTTTCATTATCCAGCTAGGTAACATCATCAGTGTCAGGGAGTGTGAGGTTTGTTCCTGTTTATATACAGCAGCTTTGTATATAAAACAGTGTTGGTGGGAATGGTGGTTTTCACCTTGGCAGTCCTTGATTTAAGGTAGTGTTTTATGCTTGACTGTTTGTCTGGTATTAATCCCTGCTTATCTAGGTATATCAGTAGAAGAGAGTATTGATAGCTCAGACTTGAACTGTGGGATATCCACGTGAACTGAAGATGTTACCTAGTTTAGGAAATTAACAAGAAAACAACCAAAAACAATCCCTCCTCCTCCTCCTCCTCCTCTCCATAAACCCTACCCTGTTCTAGCACTGATGATGTGACCTAGTAGGGTTATGAAACATCAGCAAAAAAACAACCAAGATCAGAGAGCACCGTGGACCCCCTTCAGATTGAAAAACGTAAAAATAAACTTTGGGTCACTTTCCCTGCTTAAAGCAGGAACAGGTGACTTGGTGCCCTGCGGAAATTTTCGGAGGACAGCTTCCCAAAACGGATGGTGTGAATCAGATGGACATCTGGAATTCATTATTTTGAGGCCATGCTGCCCAACCGAGGCTCCTCTTCAAAAGCTATATATTTTTCAAGAGCAAAATATTAGAGAAGCTCCAGCTCAGGGCTTTTTCCTAGAAAAAAGGATACTGGCTGAGGTAGGATTTGGGGTGGATTCAACAAGTGAGGTTTGGCTTAAAACGTCCACCTCTCTCTTCAAGTTTTACTGCTCTAAATTTGGGCTTGTCATCATTCTAGGCAGAACACGGAGGCACCCTTGCCCAGAATCGGCGTGCAGGCCATCCTCGACTTACAACCAACCATTCGTTTAGTGACCATTCGAAGGTACAAAGGCCCTGGGGAAAAAAAAGGGGACCGGCAATCGCTTTTCACATGAATGTTGCAAAATCACGGGATCAACATTCAGACGCTGAGCCACTGGCATGGATTTAGGATGGCTGCAGTGTTCCGGGGTCACATGATTCCCTTCTGCGACCTTCTGACAAGCAAAGCCAACAACCATGCTTCTAATTTAACAACCGCAAGTCTTAAATCGAAGACTACTTGTACTTAAAAACTAATACGCTGGACTTTGTTCCACCTGGTCAGCAAGTATTTCTCACCCTTAGCAACTTTAAAATGGGTGGACTTCAACTCCCAGCATTCCCCTGGCAGCATACATGGACTTCAACTCCCAGAATTCCCCAGCTGGAAGGCATGGACTTCAACTCTCAGAATTCCCCAGGTAGCATACAGGTACTTCAATTCCCAGAATTCCCCAGTCAGAAGGCATGTACTTCAACTCCCAGAATTCCCTAGGCAGCATACATGGACTTCAACTCCCAGCATTCCCCAGCTGGAAGGCATGGACTTCAACTCTCAGAATTCCCCAGGTAGCATACAGGTACTTCAATTCCCAGAATTCCCCAGTCAGAAGGCATGGACTTCAACTCCCAGAATTCCCCAGGCAGCATACATGGACTTCAACTCCCAGCATTCCCCAGCCAGAAGGCATGGACTTCAACTCCCAGAATTCCCCAGCTGGAAGGCATGGACTTCAACTCCCAGAATTCCCCAGGGCAGCATACATGGACTTCAACTCCCAGAATTCCCCAAGCAGCATACATGGACTTCAACCCCCAGAATTCCTCCGGTGGCTGGGAAAATATTCACATCGCCCACCTCAAGTGAGAGAGGACTTGGAAAGGATTGTCAAAAAAACCATCAAGATGGAGGATTGCAACTGTGTGATGAAATTCCAACAACTCTCTGACCCCGATTTATTTTAAAATTTTATTTTTTTAAATTTTGACTTATGAAGTTACTTGGATGAGTAACGGAACGTCTCAGATTAACAAACTTTGGTCCAGTTGCCATGATTTAACCTTTTTTTTTTTAGATGCTTTTGGCCTGGACGGTTGAATATTCATTGACATATTGCAATACATTTTGGGGAGAAACCCCTGCAGTTGGTTTGGCAAGAGGTGGGATTTTCCAAGGCCTCTCTGACTTTCTGCCTATTTTTTCATTTTATTTTATTTTGACTGATGAAGTTACTTAGATGAGTAACGGAACGTCTCAGATTAACCGACTTTGGTCCACTTTTTAAGTACATGTGATTACAACTCCACCCCTTTTTATATGCATCACAAAAGGGCGGAGCTTCTCTGGCATGGTTGTGGCAGCCATTTTGACTTTTTTGACCATTTCCCCTGTGGACCCCCTGCCACAATTCTTAGGATCATACACAGAAAATACACTCTTTCCTTCTAGAAAGTCTGCAGTATATCTGGCTACCGGAAGAGGAAAATCAAATCAAAAGACATTCAAACAAGCTGAGATTATTTTGAATACAGTTTTTCATCATCATTATCATCATCATTATCATATTTGCATCATGCTTTTCCATTAAAACAGTGTTTCCCAACCTCAGCAATTTTATGAGGTGTGGACTTCAACTCCCAGAATTCCCCAGCCAGCATAGCTAACTGAGGAATTCTGGGAGTTGCAGTCCACCAATGCTGCTTGGGGAATTCTGGGAGTTGAACTCCACTCGGCTTAAAATTGCTTAAGGTTGAAAAACAGTGCGCTAAAATGCTCCACAATAAATACAGGATAAAGTAAAACAGGTGTAAAAAAGTAAAACAGGTGTAAAAAAAACCCAGCACAGCCTAATTAGCACAAGTTGATTGGATCGGCCTCCCGACTCTCAGCTGTTTTGCACGGGCCTCTGCTGCTTGCTGCAAGGAGGTAAATTGCTGGGAGCAGATTTTTTTTCCCTTGTGCTAATCAAGCTATGCTGAAAACGAAACTGAAAGTAAAGCAGGCTGTTTGCTGTTTGCTGCAACGAGGCAAAATTGCTCAGAGGCAGAGGGAGATTTCGTTTTCTTCTTTTCCTCACCAAAAAAGGTAGGTGCATTTTATACTCTGAAAAATATAGTATTTTCCCAGGGGTGGGATTCAGCCGGTTCGGGAAAAGCGGATTCTAATTTTAGATCTGATTCGCCGAACTGGTAGATGCAAGGACTGACTGGGCCCTCGTGCCCTGCCCCTCCCTGCAGCCATCTCAACACAGCCCATTTTGGATGTGAGTAAGTGCAGGGCTCGGATGGAGGCTCTGGGAGGGCGAAAAATGGGCCTCCTGGAAAACTGTAAAAGGGCTAATTTCCGGCCTCTGGAGGACTTCTGGAGCCTGGGGGAGCCTGTTTTCACCGTCCCAGAGGCTCGAGGAAAGCCTCCGGAGTCTGAGGAGGGCAAAAAACAGACCTAATGGAAGTCTAGAGATGGGACTTCTGGAGCCCGGGGAGGGTGAAAACGCCCCCCCCCCGCCGCAGTGCAGGAGGCTGAGTAGGCCACGCCCCCATGGACACACCCACCCAGCAACCGGGCAGAAAATGAGTTGCTAAAACTTTTCAATGCCATCCCTGTATATTCCCCTCCAATTTTCTCTCGCACCGACAGGAAACACTCACCATCTGCTCTGAAAGCAAGCACTGTTTCCCATTCTCATGAAATTCAGATTAACTGTGACTTCATTGAAGTTCGATTAATGACGAATTCAGGAAAGGAATAGCAGTTGGGCCCTTCCTTTCTCTAGGCAGCTTTGCCTGAGGGCAGGAGAAGAAGCAACGGGTGGAAACTAACCCAGGAGAGAAGCAACCTAGAACTAAAGAGAAATTTGCTAAGAGTGAGGACAATTAGCCAGTGGAACAGCCTGCCTCCAGACGTTGTGGCTGCTCCATCAGTGGAGGCTTTCAAGAAGAGATTGGACAACGGTTCGTCTGAAATGGTAGAGAGTTTCATGCTTGAACAGGGGGTTGGCCTAGAAGATCGCCAAGCTCCCTTCCAACTTTGTTATTCCGTTAAATAAATCACGGTTCCCTAATCTAAAAGTTCAGAAACAAAAGGAGGAAGATGACTCTGGGATGTTTTGAGCTCATTGAGCTTGATTGTTTTCTGGGAGACGTTTCATTACCTAACTAGGTAACGCCATCTGGTAAAGAACCATCGGCAAGAAAACCATTAGCTTCAGGTGGTCTCTGTCGATCCTTGGAGGATCGGTTCCTGCCACAGTGGGAGGTGAAATAGAAAGAAAGGGGAAAAGGAAACCAAGACTCCTAATATTTATTAAAAACACAAAGCTGCCGCTTCCCTTTGGGGCTGGAGAGTGCGTGGGAAGAAGTGCGCGAGGAGAAGGGGGCGCCTAGTGCATTACTTGCAAAGGAACAATATGCAGCCCTTTAACAGAATGAATGGATTGGAAGGGATCTTAAGAGGTCATCTAGTCCAACCTCCCTCCTCAAGCGGGAAGCCCTGTACCACTCAGACAAGTGGTTGTCCAATCTCTTCTTAAAAGCGCCCAGGGATGGAGCACCCAAAACCTCTGAAGGAAACCTTTTCTATTAGTTAATTGTTCCAACTCTCAGGAAATTTCTCCTTAGCTCTAGGTCACTTCTCTCCTTGGTTAGTTTCCATCCACTGTTTCTTGTCCTGCCCTCAGATGGTTTGGACAATAGGTCGGCCCCCTCTTCTCTGTGGCAGGCCCTCAACTCTTGGTAGACTGCTACCGTGTTTCCCCAAAAATAAGACCCTGCCTTATATTTTTTTGAACCCTCAAATAAGCGCTTGGCCTTATTGCCATGCGCTCAAAAGCCCGATTGGGCTTGTTATCAGGGGAGGTCTTACTTTGAGGGAAACAAGGTAGAATAGAATAGAAAGAGTGGAGTGGAGTGGAGTGGAGTGGAGGGGAGGAGAGGAGAGGAGAGGAGAGGAGAGGAGAGGAGAGGAGAGGAGAGGAGAGGAGAGGAGAGGAGAAGAGAAGAGAAGAGAAGAGAAGAGAAGAGAAGAGAAGAGAAGAGAAGAGAAGAGAGGGGTAGGGTGGGGTAGGGTAGAATAGAGTAGAATAGAGTAGAGTAGAGTAGAGTAGAGTAGAGTAAGGTGGGGTGGGGTGGGGTGGGGTGGGGTGGGGTGGAGTGGAGTGGAGTGGAGTGGAGTGGAGTGGAGTAGAGTAGAGTAGAGTAGAGTAGAGTAGAGTAGAGTAGAGTAGAGGGATGGGATGGGATGGGATGGGATGGGATGGGATGGGATGGGATGGGATGGGATGGGATGGGATGGAGTAGAATACCGTGTTTCCCTGAAAATAAGATCCTGTCTTATATTTTTTTGAACCCTAAAATAAGCGCTTGGTCTTATTTTCGGGGAGGTGTTATTCTTTTGGGGCGCGTGGAGCAAGACGGGGCTCCTCTTGCCGTCTTACATGATTTCCAGCTCAGTTTCTCTAACCCTAACCAGAGGAAATGGCGGGGACTGGCTGTGCATGCGTTTAAATATTTTCAGGGAGGGATTATTTTCCGGGGGGGGGGGGGGGCTATTTTATGGCATGCGCTCAAAAGCCTGATTGGGCTTATTATCAGGGGATATCTTATTTTCGGGGGAAATAGGATATCATATCACCCCTATTCCTTCTTTTCACTAGGTTAGCCATATCTAATTCCTGCAACCATTCTTTGCATGTTTTATCCCCCAGCCCCCTATTCCTCTTTATTGCTCTTCTCTGCACTCTTTCTAGAGTCTCCACATCTTTTTTACATCATGGTGACCAAAACTGGATGCAATATTCCAAGTGTGGCCTTACCAAGGCCTTCTAAAGTGGTATTAACACTTTTTTTAAAAAAAATGATTTATATCTTCTCCGGAGACTCAGGGCGGCTTACAATGTGTTAAGCAATAGCCTTCATACTTTTGTATATTTTCTACAAAGTCAGCTTATTGCCCCCACAAACTGGGTTCTCAATTGACCTATCTTAGAAAGGATGGAAGGCTGAGTCAACCTTGAGCCTGGGGAGATTCGAACTTACAGTAATTGCAGACAGCTGGTCTTTAATTACAATGCTTTTAGTCTGTTGAGCCACCAGGCACACTTCACATGATCTAGATTCTGTCCCTGTGTTAATGCAGCCTAGCCGAGCCTTACTTGTTACTGTCCCGGTACTGATAGCTGTAGCAGCCTTGTGGCATCCCGGTCTCTTTGTCCAAAGTAAACGAGAGTTTAATCTGCAGGAGGAAGAGAAGGGAGAGAAAGGGGTGGGGGGAGAGAGAGAGAACGAGGGGGGAAAAAAAAGAAAAAACACATTTAGGCAACTTTCTCCAGCACATCAGCAGCAAACAAACAGGGAGGCTGATGGGATCAAACCAGCGTCACCAAAACCTGACACGCAACCATCAAAAGGCTGGAATATCAACCCATTTTCCAAACCTCAAGAAGGAATCAGATGGCCAGTAGGGGAAAAGGCTCGTTTTTTCCACTCCTTTTGTTAAGAGAAAGTGTTTGTGGTCCTTCTCAAATGGCAGGGGTCAGGACCGTTTCCTGCCCCTCTACACACACACACACACGCACGCGCGCGCACTCGCACACAAGCTGCAAACACAACACACTCACACATCAACCCTGCCCTAGATGAATAAACCGGGCTCCCTGTCGTACAACTGCGGATGGAAAGCAAGATTAACAGATCTAGTGAAGACCTAGTAAAACCTGGAGGCTTAAACATGCAAAAAACGGCTGCAGGAATTAAGTCTGGCTAGTTTAATGAAGAAAAGGACCACGGGGGGGTGACATGACAGCAGTTTTCCAATGTGTGTGTGTGTGGGGGGGGGGGTTGTCCCAGAGAAGAGGGGGTCAACCTATTCTCCAAAACTCCAGAAAACAGGAGAAGAAGCAAAGGATGGGAACTAATCAAGGACAGAAGCAACCTAGAATTATGGAGACATTTCCTGGCAGTGAGAACAATTAACCAGGGGAACTGTTTGCCACCAGAAGTTGTGGGTGTTCCATCACTGGAGGTTTTTAAGAAGAGACTGGACGGTCACTTGTTCGGGATGACATAGGGCCATGGTGGCACGTGTAGCCATATTGGTTGGCACGTGAGCTCAACTCCAGCATGCATGCATGCACCAGCCAGCTAATTTTCAGGATTTCTGAAAATAGAATAGAATAGAATAGAATAGAATAGAATAGAATAGGAAAGGAAAGGAAAGGAAAGGAAAGGAAAGGAAAGGAAAGGAAAGGAAAGGAAAGGAAAGGAAAGGAAAGGAAAGGAAAGGAAAGGAAGGGAAAGGAAAGGAAAGGAAAGGGTAGAGTAGAGTAGAGTAGAGTAGAGTAGAGTAGAGTAGAATAGATAGAATAAGAATAAGAATAAAACAATAGAATAGGATAGGATAGGATAGGATAGGATAGGATAGGATAGGATAGGATAGGATAGGATATAGAAAATGACTAGAATAGAATAGAATAGAATAGAATAAAATAGAATAGAATAGAATAGAATAGAGAATAGAGAATAGAGAATAGAATAGAATAGAATAGAATAGAATAGAATAGAATAGAATAGAATAGAATAGAATAGAATAGCGAATAGAATAGAGAATAGAGAATAGAGAATAGAGAATAGAGAATAGAGAATAGAATAGAATAGAATAGAATAGAATAGAATAGAATAGAATAGAATAGAATAGAATAGCGAATAGAATAGCGAATAGAATATAGAATAGAATAGAATAGAATAGAATAGAATAGAATAGAATAGAATAGAATAGGAGAATAGAAAAGAATAGTGAATAGAATAGAGAATAGAGAATAGAGAATAGAGAATAGAATAGAATAGAATAGAATAGAAAAGAATAGAATAGAATAGAATAGAATAGAATAGAATAGAATAGAATAGAATAGTGAATAGAATAGAGAATAGAGAATAGAGAATAGAGAATAGAATAGAATAGAATAGAAAAGAATAGAATATAGAAAATGACTAGAATAGCGAATAGAATATAGAATAGAATAGAATAGAATAGAATAGAATAGAATAGAATAGAATAGAATAGAATAGAAGAATAGAAAAGAATAGCGAATAGAAGAGAGAAGAGAGAAGAGAGAAAATAGAAGAGAAAATAGAAGAGAAGAGAGAATAGAATAGAATAGAATAGAATAGAATAGAATAGAATAGAATAGAATAGAATAGAATAGAATAACAGACTAGGAGGGGACCTTGGAGGTCTTCTAGTCCAACCCCCTGCTTAGGCAGGAAACCCTACACCACTGCAGACAAATGGCTGCACAGTCTCTTTTTGAAAGCCTCCAGTGATGGAGCACCCACAACTTCTGGTGGCAAGCAGTTCCACTGGTTAATTGTTCTCACTGTCAGGAAATTTCTCCTTAATTCCAGGTTGCTTCCTTCTTTGATTAATTTCCATCTCTCGCTTCTTGTCCTGCCTTCAGGTGCTTTGGGAAATAAGTTGACCCCCGCCCCCTTCTTCTCTGGGACAGCCCCTCAAATAGATTGAAAAATGTGCTATCATGTCACCCCCTACTCTTTCTTTTCACTAGACTGGAGCAACTCGTCCCAACAATGAAACGGAGAGAAGGAGAAGACACCCCGGGGGAATAACAGGGAGGAAGGGGGAGGGCAGTGGAGAGCAAGCCCAAAATTCAACATCCCTGGGCAAGAAAACGTTTTTCCATGCTGAATACAATCCTTCTCCCCCTCCAGGCCGGTGAGCAGGAATCAGCCTGGACAATTCCAGACCGCACATCTGCATAATGAAGGATGATGCGCTCTTCCCCACTTTCGTGTCAAAAGGAGGAGTGTGTACATTGGCAGCCTGGTTGGTAAAATGATGCTTTCCTACATTTAAGACTCCTTTCCCAGCCGGGGAACATGCTCAAAGATGAGATCCCGAGGATGTTCGGTAGTTGCCATCTGGGATGGTGGAGACGAAGCGCATGGGTTCAGGGAGGGAGATGGGAATAGAAGGGAAAGAAGGAAGGGAAGGAAGAGAACGGGGCAGAAAGAAAAGGGTACAAGAAAAGAGGAAGTGGGAAGGAAGGGAAGAGTCAGGGACGAAGGAGGGAGGTCTGGAAGGGAAGGGGAAGGGGAAAGAGGAAAAAAGAGGAAGAGCAGCAGGTAGAGGGGAAGAGAAAAAGGGAAGAACGAAGAAAAGGAAGAAAGAAGGCAAAGGAAGGAAGGAAAGGAGAGCAAGAGGACCAGGAAAAGAAGAAATGGGAGAGAAAGGAAGGATAGTGGGAGAAAGAAAAGGAGGAAGGAAGGAAAGAAAAAAGAGGAAGGGCAAGATAGGAAAGGGGCGAGTAGGAGGAAAGCAAGATAGGAGGAAAGGAGAGAGAAAAGGGGGAGGGGAAAGTCAGAGGGAGGAGAATGAAGGATGGTTTGAGGGAGGGAGGGAGCACTGGCCAACTCAGGGAGAGGGGGGCCCACAGGGTTGGGAATGTTGCTTTAAAGCAGGGGTCTCCAACCTTGGCAATTTTAAGCTTGGAGGACTTCAACTCCCAGGATTCCCCAGCCAGCTTTGCTGGCTGGGGAATCCTGGGAGTTGAAGTCCTCCAGGCTTGAGGTGGAAGGGACCTTGGTTGGAAGGGACCTTGGAGGTCTTCTAGTCCAACCCCCTGCTCAGGCAGGAAACCCTAAACCCTTTCAGACAAATGGTTACCCAACATCTTCTTAAAACCTTCCAGTGTTGGAGCATTCACAACTTCTGGAGGCAAGCCGTTCCACTGATTCATTGTTCTAACTGTCAGGAAATTCCTCCTTAGTTCTAAGTTGCTTCTCTCCTTGATGAGTTTCCACCCGTTGCTTCTTGTCCTTACCCACAGGTGTTTTGGAGAACACCTTGACCCCCTCTTCTTTGGGGCAGCCCCTCAGTTATTGCAACACTGCTATCATTTCACCCACCCCTGGCCCTTCTTTTCACTTTTCAAATCCAATTCCTGCAACCGAACCGAAGAAGCTTCCTGGATGAGGAGCGAAACGTCTTCCACGAAAAACAAAGGACGTCCGGTTGCCTCTCGAAAAAGCACCCTGGGGACAAGCATGACCTGGGTGACTGAGAAACTCCGTCGAGATTTTTCGTATGTTCTTCTTCGTATATTTTAGCTTCTGGTCCCCTAATCCTCTTTGTTGCTCTTCTCTGCACTCTTTCTAAAGTCTGAAATTCTCTCTCTCTCTCTCTCTCTCTCTCTCTCTCTCTTTTTTGGTATCGTGGTGACCAAAACCGGATGCAATATTCCGAACGCGCCCTTCCCAAGGCATTATAAAGCGCCAATGCCTTGGGTAAGATCACACTTGGAAGATCGCTTCCAGTTTGGGTGAGAAACTTGAGAAAAGGCTGAATTGCATTGTTTGCCTGGGAGAAGGGGGAGTGGGGGTTAATTGAGTCGGTAGGGTGTTAATGAAACCACGGTCCCATCAAGCCCGCCTACTGGGTGCCTGAATTTGCACTAACTTTCTGGGACCCTGGGAGGAGAGCTGACCTTTTACGGACAAAAGATCCCAACAGAGAGAGAGAGAGAGAGAGAGAGGGAGAGGGAAGGGGGGGCAGAGAGAGAAATGAGAGAGAGAGAGAGGGAGAGATGAGAAAGAGGGAAATGAGAGGGGGAGAAAGAGAGAGAAATGAGAGAGAGATGAAAGAGAGAGGAATGAGAGAGAGAGAGAGATGAGAGAGAGAGAGAGAGAGAAAGAGAGGGAGGGGGAAAGAGAGAGAGATGAGAGAGGGAGAAAGAGAGAGAAATGAAAGGGGGGAGAAAGAGAGAGAAATGAGAGTCAGATGAAAGAGAGAGATGAAAGAGAGATGAGAAAGAGAAAGAGGGAGGGAGGAAGAGAGGGATATGAGAGAGAGAGAGAGAGAGAGATGAGATGAGAGAAAGAAAGAGAGGGAGGGAGAAAGAGAGAGATGAGAGAGGGAGAAAGAGAAATGAGAGAGAGATGAGAAAGTGAGAGAAATGAGAGGCGGGAGAAAGAGAGAGAGGTGGGAGAGAGATGAGAAAGAGAGAGAGGGAGGGAGAAAGAGAGATGAGAGAGATGAGACAGAGACACAGAGAGATGGTGGGAGAAAGTGAGAGAGAAAGAGAGGAGAGAGAGGAGGGGAGGGAGGCTGGCTTTCTTTGCAACCGTTTCTTCTTCTGAGCCCAGGAGAAAATTGCAAAGTAAAATTAACCGGCTATTAAAGAGCAACGGCTCGATTAAGCGGTTTTATCTGTCAGTTGGCATTTGATGCAGCCCCCGCACTGGCTCATTAGGTGCCGTGCCAATTCTTAGCTCTTCTGCAGGGCATCCATCGGAAATCGAGACAAGCCGGCTGACCAAGATGAAACTCACTGCAGTCCCTGAATCTTGAAGCAAAGGCAAGGGAAGGTCTAAAAGAGACTCATCCTGGGGTGTACAACAACAACAACAACAACAACAACAACACACACACTCTTTGGGATCACTAATCCAGGGCACACATCAGGTTGCAGCAAGGTGGGAATTGCTAAGTTTCCATAATATAAATAATAAATAAAATAAATAACAGAGAAACAGAACCTGGGAGATTGTGAGTCCTAGTCCTGCTTTAGCTATGAAAAGCTAAAAAGATGGGTGGCTTTGGGCCAATCACCAGGAGACTGGGAGTTCTAGTCCTGCCTTAGAAATGAAAGATGATTGGGTGGCGTTGGGCCAATCACCCGGAGACTGGGAGTTCTAGTCCTGCCTCAGGAATGAAAGCTGATTGGGTGACTTTGGGCCAATCACCAGGAGACTGGGAGTTCTAGTCCTGCCTTAGAAATGAAAGATGATTGGGTGACGTTGGGCCAATCACCCGGAGATTGGGAGTTCTAGTCTTGCCTTAGGGATGAAAGCTGATTGGGTGACTTTGGGCCAATCACCAGGAGACTGGGAGTTCTAGTCCTGCCTCAGGGATGAAAGCTGATTGGGTGACTTTGGGCCAATCACCAGGAGACTGGGAGTTCTAGTCCTGCCTTAGGGATGAAAGCTGATTGGGTGACTTTGGGCCAATCACCAGGAGACTGGGAGTTCTAGTCCTGCCTTAGGCATGAAATCCTCATGAGTGAGTTTGGGCCAATCACCAGGAGACTGGGAATTCTAGTCCCCCCTTAGGGATGAAAGCCGGTTGGGTGACTTTGGGCCAATCACCAGGAGACTGGGAGTTCTAGTCCTGCCTTAGGCATGAAATCCTCATGAGTGAGTTTGGGCCAATCACCAGGAGACTGGGAGTTCTAGTCCTGCCTTAGGCATGAAATCCTCATGAGTGAGTTTGGGCCAATCACCAGGAGACTGGGAGTTCTAGTCCTGCCTTAGGCATGAAATCCTCATGAGTGAGTTTGGGCCAATCACCAGGAGACTGGGAATTCTAGTCCCCCCTTAGGGATGAAAGCCGGTTGGGTGTCTTTGGGCCAATCACCAGGAGACTGGGAGTTCTAGTCCTGCCTAAGGCATGAAAGCTGACTGAGAGTCTTTGGGCCAATCACCAAATAATGTGCCATTATATTCTTGGAAACTGCGGAGGCCCATTCAAGAGAGCCATGTGGGGCAGTGGAGGAGAGCATAAAACCTGCCCTTCGGCAGGAGACAGAATTGGCAGCCAGGCAGGACGTCCTGGTGGGAAGGAGAGACAACCAGCCCATCCATCACTCGGCGCTTCAGAAATGGTTCTTTCTGGTTCATTGACTCCTGGCACAAAGGGACCGTTCTTTGTACAAGGAGACGGGACTCTACTGGGAAGAGAATTTGCGGAGGGGATTGGCCGGGGAGAGAGACCCTCAGAGGCCATCTGAAGAAGGAGGTCAATCGATGGAGATGGCAGTGGGGTGGAGTCCTGGGAGGAGGAGGTGGACCTCTGAGTGGGAGGCATTTCAGGTCTGCAAGAAAACAACCAATCCAGGAACCCCCCCCCGTCTCCTTCCTCTTCCTCTTCCTCCTCCTCCTCTAACAATCTGTTTATAACAGAAGGGGGGGGGAGAGGAAGGGAGGGAGGGGAAAAGAGAGAGGGAGGGAAAGAAGGAGGGAAGAAGGAATGAGGGGAAAAGAGAGAGAGGGGGAGAGAGAGGGAGAAATAAGGAGGGAGGAGGGAGGGGAAAGAGAGAGGAAGGGAAATAAGGAGGGAGGAGGGAGGGAGGGAGAGGGAATATAATAAGAAGGGAGGAAGGAAGGGAGGGAAGGGAAAAGAGAGAGGGGGAAATAAGGAGGGAGGGAGGGAGGAATGAAGGGGAAAGAGAGAGAGGGAGAAATAAGGAAGGAGGGAGGAGGGAGAAGGAGGGAGGGAAAGGGAAGAAAATAAGAAGGGAGGGAGGGAGGGAGGGAGGGAAGGGAAATAAGGAGGGAGGGAGGGAGGAAGGAATGAAGGGGAAAAGAGAGAGAGGGAGAGAGCACACCAGTAGTAAAAGTAAGTAGAACCCACCCCTGCCCAGCTTGCTTTCATACCTAAGGCAGGACTAGAACTCACCGTCTCCTGGTGATTGACCAAAGACACCCAGATTGCTTTCATGCCTAAGGCGGAAGTAGAACTCAGAGTCTCAGAGTTTTCTAGCCTGTCGCCTTCACCACTAGAGCTATCTATCTTCTCATGGAATTCAGAGGACAGGTTTTTTTGAAAGGTGCCCTGGGCTTCTGGTTATGCGTTACAGGTTGATTTTTACCTGCCAAACTAGGCGCCTTACTTAAACGATAACCTGAGATCTGGATGAGGAACAGGGATGGGGGTGGTTTTAGCCAACGTTCTGCAGAAGCCTTTCTCAGCTAGGCTTTCCCAGAAGCCAAGGGCTTCTTGCAAGAGATCCTAATTGAAAAAAATAAAATAAAAATAAACATCGCTTTTTGGACTCGGCGTACCACGCAGCGCGGCGGTGGGAATTTTTATGCCCTGTGACCTAGGCTGCTCGTCTGATGCTTGGCTGCTCTTACAAACCTCGTTGAACGGCATGTGGGGACGGGAACGGCTTGTGGGGTAGAATCGAATTGTTATTTATTATGAAACTGGGGTGGGTTTTTTTTTCTTTTTTGCAAATTTTTTACGCACGGGTTCAGCAAGAGAGAGCGGACCATTATTTTAAGGGTTCTTCCAGCGTCAAAGAAAGTCGCGCGTTCCAAGCACTTAACTTACAAATTCAGCTCGCTGTGTTCGTTTGTGTTTTTAATTTAATTTTACTTTTTTTAGCCGCCTGGTTGTGCGCTGGGGAAGGGCAACCCTACCGTTCAAATAAATAAGTAGCCAATAATTCATGAGCCACAGCAATCCCCGAAATAGCCGGCTGTGGTTCACAAAATTTTAAAGCTTTCTAATAATATGGGTTAGTCTGAAGAGGCGTTCGTACTCTCCTCCTGATTTTGGGGGTTTTGTTTTTGGCTCCCATAGATTAAATGAGGGGGAACGATAATTCAGGGGTTAAAGACGCTGAGCCTGTGAGCTGGAAAGTTTGAGACCTGGTTTGAGATCTGCGGGCCGTGCGATGGGGGTGAGCTCCCGTGCCTTGCTCCAGCTCCTGCCCACCTAGCAGTTTGAAAGCAGGCAAATCTTAATCATCATCTTCCTTTAACGACCCCATAATCCCTTGCAGGGTGGAATCTGGGCAACTGAATGGAGCTAGCAGAGTGTTTTACTGGCCGGATGCCCTTCCTGTCACCAGTGCGGAGTTTTGTTTGGCGGATATATTCTCATTGTGCCCAGAGAGAGAAATATCTGTCTCTATTTAGCATCGAACTCACAGCCTCCTGATTGTGGGTCGAGAGGACCACTACATTGCTCCATTTGAAAGCAGGCAAATGTGAGTAGATAAATAGGCACCACTTTGGTGGGATGGTAACGGCATTCTGTGCGTCTTTGGCATATAGCCTTGCTGGTCCCTTGACCATGGAAGTGTCTTCAGCCAATGCCTTGATCAAGAAACAGAGGTGAGCATCGCATCGTAGCTTGCCAAAACAACTAGACACAGAGACAGTTTTTCCCCCGCGTGCCATCGCTCTGCTGAACAGCTAATTCCCACAGCACTGTCTTATGTCTAACAATATTTACCCATGTAGTAGGGCTGTATTACTAGTAACCTTCTCATCTGTTCTACTACCTTCTCTTATTGGTATTATTATGATTATTATTACTTTGCTGTTTTGCACGTACTCAGAGCTTATGCGCTGAAGACAAATACCTTGTGTGCCTAATCACACTTGGCCAAATATTCTATTCCATTCCTTTCCTTTCCGTTCCATTCCATATTTTCCATTCCATTCCATATTTTTTGTTCTGTTCCGTTCCATTCTATTCTATATTTTTTGTTCTGTTCTGTTCCATTCTATTCCATTCCGTTCCATTCCACTCCATATTTTCTATTCCATTCCATTCCATTCTATTCTATTCCACACTATATATTTTTTTTGTTCTGTTCTGTTCTGTTCTGTTCTGTTCCATTCTATTCCATTCCGTTCCACTCCATATTTTCTATTCCATTCCATTCCACACTATATATTTTTTCTGTTCTGTTCTGTTCTGCTCTGTTCTGTTCCATTCTATTCCATTCGGTTCCACTCCATATTTTCTATTCCATTCCATTCCACACTATATATTTTTTCTGTTCTGTTCTGTTCTGTTCTGTTTTCTGTTCCTTTCCATTCCGTTCCGTTCCACCCCATTCCATTCCATTCTATTCTTATTCCTTCCCAACCCATCCCAACCCAACCCTACTCTAGAGTCAGACACAACTGGAGTGGGAAACGTAGACTAACTGTCTCAGCCTTTAAAGTTATAAGATTTGAAAAAGTCTTGCCAGGAAGCCAGGATCACCGATAGGTTACTGATCAGAGAATATGACCCAGCATCGTTTACGAAAACAGGTGATTTGCCAATGTCTTTCCCACGTAGTGTACATATATCTGGAGGGCATCGGAAGGAGAACAGGAAACCACACAATGTTTTATCTTTGTAGGGTTGTTCCTTCTGTTGGGGGGTGGGGGGGTGGGGGCAGCCTGTCAAGCCTGAATCTGATTGGGGCGTGGGATTTTTTGTATCCTGGGGCATTCTGACATGCATTCAGCTTGACTCAGTTTGGAGCTGAAGTGGGGCATGGGGCCTTCAGTCAAAACAGCATTCCTAACTGATGAGTCAACCACGTTCCAATGTTTGGCTGACAGGAGGAGGACGAAGGGGAGGGGAGGATGAGGAGGACGAGGAGATTGTCGCCGAGCAACCAGCTCTCATCTTGATTGGACAATGTGACAGTTTGTTTTGGAAACTTGAGAAACAAACTTATATTCGCGTGAAAAGCCCGGAAACTTCAGTACTAGCTTTTCACCAGTAGCACCGAGATTATTATTATTATTATTTATTGGATTTCTATACCGCCCTTCTCCCAAAGGACTCAGGGCGGTGAACAGATTAAGATACATATAAATATATTTTATAAACAGTAAATAATAAATTAAGTCAACTTGGTGTATCTACTAAGACCTTGGCATAGAATTTTGATGTTTATGCTAGCCCTGCTTGTTGAAATAGAAAGGTCTTCAAGGCACGTCGGAAAGTGCGAAGATCTGGGATTATTCGTATTCCAGGTGGTATTTTGTTCCAAAGCGTAGGTGCCCCCACAGAGAAGGCCCTCTCCCTTGGAACCACCAGACGACATTGTTTTAATGATGGTACCATGAGTAGGCCTACTCTGTGAGAGCGTATTGGTTGGTGGGAGGTTATCGGTTGCAGCAGGTGGTCTCGTAAGTACTCAGGTCCTAAGCCATGGAGCACTTTAAAGGTAAGAACCAGCACCTTGAAGCGCACTCGGAAGGCCACTGGAAGCCAGTGCAGCTCGCGTAGAAGAGGTGTTACATGCGAGCACCATGTTGCTCCCATAATTACTCGCGCAGCTGCATTCTGGACCAGTTGGAGCTTTCGGGTGCACTTCAAGGGGAGCCCCATGTAGAGAGCATTGCAGTAGTCAAGTCGGGAAATGACGAGGGCTTGAGTGACTGTGCGTAATGAGTCCCGGTCTAGAAAGGGACGCAATTGGCGAATCAGGCGAACCTGATAGAAAGCTCCTCTGGCCACGGCTGTTATATGATCTTCTAAAGACAGTCGTGCATCCAGGAGGATGCCTAAATTGCGAGCTTTCTCTGTGGGGGTCAATGACTCATCCCCAATAGTTAGTGATGGGACTAACTGGCTGTACCGGGACGCCGGTAGCCACAGCCACTCAGTCTTGGAAGGGTTGAGTCGGAGCCTGTTTCTCCCCATCCAGACCCGTACGGCCTCAAGGCACCAGGACATCACTTCAAGGGCATCATTGGGGTGGTTTGTGGTGGAGATGTACAGCTGAGTGTCATCAGCGTACAGATGACATCGCACCCCAAAACTACGGATGATCTCCCCCAATGGCTTCACATAAATGTTGAACAGGAGAGGCGAGAGGACCGACCCCTGTGGCACCCCGCAATTTATGATGTATCTAAATAAATTTATTCTTTGAGGAAAAGCAATGCCTCGGACTTCGATTTGTAAAGGGTGCATTATTTGGAGCCTGACAGTGTGATGTCATTTCACTTAGCGGGCGGGAAAAATGGCATCGGAGGGAAGAGAACAGTTTTTTTTCCTAGTAGGTCATGGATCACCTGGAGCGTTGGGCAGGAGATGATTAGTTGAGCAGGGGAAACGTAGTTCCTGAAGAGCAGCAGGCTGCAAATAATTCCTATTGGAATTTTGAAGGGTGATGGAGGAGAAGAAATATAGAAATATCATTGGCACCTCCCAAAAGAGGAAGAAGGAAGACTTGGAAACTTACAGACCATTGGTCGGTTTGATGCCTACATTGGCCAAGCTCTTCCAATGTTCATGAGCACTTGGATAATAAGCATGTTCAATTCATAGGCCACAGCATGTTCTATGATGATTCTCAGTCATCCAGCACATGGTGGTCCCGAAGGTGCCTTTTCCAAAGGCAAACTGGACTTCCTTGGTTTTGCCTTGAAGACGTTTCGCTTCTCATGCAAGAAGCTTCTTCAGTTCTGACTGAATGGCGGAGAATGGGAGGATTTGAAAGAGAAAGGTCACTCTTTTGAAGACAGCAAAGTCCACATTCTGGACAGAGAGGACCGCTGGTTTGAAAGATTCAAACCAGCTTCTCTCCTTGAGTAGTTTCCATCCATTGCTTTTTGTCCTGCCTTCTGGTGCTTTGGAAAATACGTTGACCCCCTCTTCTTTGGGGCAGCCCCTCAAATATATTGGAAAACTGCTATCACAATAAATAAAGCAAGCAGCGTTGTCATTCCGTTAGGTTGTTGTAATATCCGAAAAGCTCAGGAGGATTTTCAACCAACACAACACAAGCGCACACTTTAGACCCAAGAATACACTAAACTGGAGGCTTGTCCAGGCCAAGGTTAAAACACCCAGGCACAAAGTGAGGAATCTGATATACACTGCAATGAGACCTGTCCAGATCTATACACTGGAGAAACAAAACAGCCAGTTCACAAACGAATGGCACAACATAGGAGAACAAATCCATCTGGACAAGATTCATCACTCCATCTGCATTTAAAATACAAAGGCTGCTCTTTTGAGAACAGCAAAGTCCACATTCAGGAGAGAGCTTGATTGAAAGAGGGGTCAAAGAGGCCATCTATGTCAAAATTGAACAGCCCTTTCTAAACGGAGAATGAAGGAGGGATACGGCATCATCTATCGCCTGTCTCCTACAACACGGTCCATTCAGCAGTTCCAAGAAGACTCCACACCAATGATGGAATTCAATTTTTTTTTTTACTACCGGTTCTGTGGGCATGGCTTGGCGGGCGTGGTGTGGCTTGGTGGGCGTGACAGGGACAGGATACTGCAAAATCCCCATTCCCACCCCACTCCAGGAGAAGGATACTGCAAAATCCCCATTCCCTCCCCACTCTTGGGGGAAGGATATTGCAAAATCTCCATTCCCACCCCACTCTGGGGCCAGCCAGAGGTGGTATTTGCCGGTTCTCCGAACTATTCAAAATTTCCGCTACCGGTTCTCCAGAACCTGCTGGATTTTACACCTGCTCCACACCCATTTGCGACCCTGAAGACACAGGCCAACCTCCAAGTGGACTCAACAACTCTCTGAAAGGATGCAAATGACCAGTTTATTTGCAAGGAGTATAAATCCTTCCATTCCCCATCATCCAGTCAGAGCTGAAGAAACTTCTTGGATGAGAAGCAAAACGTCTTCAAAGAAAAAATAAGAAAATTCAGTTGCCCCTTGAAAAAAAGCACCTTTGGGATCTCCATCTCTCTGATGTTTTCATTGTCAATACAAAACTGGTTAATCGACCTGCTCTCATCAGCTTGGTCTTCTTTACATTGAATCTCTCTTCCATTTCTTCGTTCTGCCGACAGACATTTCGCATTTTGAAAATATCTTAGCAAGACGCAGGTTATTAATCTCCCCTCCAATTTTAAAACCCTCCTCCTCCTTCTCCTTCTTTCCACTTCAAGCTTCCCTTCTTAGGATGCCATGCCTCGTGCGTCTCCGTTTTGAAAACTTAAAACCCAGGTCGCAAGAAGCGTCTCATGGCAGAAGCCAATGGAAAAGGCTGGGTAAGAAGTTCCTAGTCGGAAGGGAGATACGGCAAAAACAATTGCAAAGGATTTCATTCAAGAGGGAAAATGCCAACGTGTCTCTATGGAAAGTCAAAAAGAGCAGATGAAAACCGAAAGGCTTAAATATTCAGGAAACAGTAGGTGGGGGGGGGGCGGGGAAGGGAAGGATAAAGATATGAATAGTTTAGAACAGTTTCCCGGCATCCGGAAGGCAAAACGTTCAGAAGGAACTAGCCCAGGATGCTGAGAATACAAGGGTCCTTGATTTATGACCATTATTGCAGAGAAGGTATTCAGCTGGTTCAGACCGGTTCGTGCAAAGTGGTAGCAGAAATCCCAGGTGAGCCAGCCCCTGCTCTATGCTATCCTATTTAGGCACGTTTCTGAGGCCGGATAACTCTGAGCCTATTGCCAGGAGATGGGGAGTTCTAGTCCTATTTTAAGCAGGAAAGCCAACTGGGTGACTCTGAGCCAATCGCCAGGAGATGGGGAGTTCGAGTCCCATTTTAAGCATGAAAGCCAGGTTGGGGACTTTGAGCCAATCGCCAGGAGATGGGGAGTTCTAGTCCCATTTTAAGCATGAAAGCTAGCTGGATGACTCTGAGCCAATCGCCAGGAGATGGGAGTTCTAGTCCCATTTTAAGCATGAAAGCCGACTGGGTGACTCTGAGCCTATTGCCAGGAGATGGGGAGTTCTAGTCCCATTTTAAGCATGAAAGTCAGCTGGATGACTCTGAGCCTATTGCCAGGAGATGGGGAGTTCAAGTCCCATTTTAAGCATGAAAGCCAACTGGGTGACTTTGTGCCAATCACCGGGAGATTGGAAGTTCTAGTCCCATTTTAAGCACGAAAATCAGCTGGGTGACTGAGGCAATCGCCAGGAGATGGGGAGTTCGAGTCCCATTTTAAGCAGGAAAGTCAGCTGGATGACTCTGAGCCTATTGCCAGGAGATGGGGAGTTCTAGTCCCATTTTAAGCAGGAAAGCCAACTGGGTGACTTTGAGCCAATTGCCAGGAGATGGGGAGTTCTAGTCCCATTTTAAGCATGAAAACCAACTGGGTGACTTTGAGCCAATCACAAGGAGATGGGGAGTTCTAGTCCCATTTTAAGCATGAAAGCCAGGTTGACAACTTTGAGCCAATCGCCAGGGGATGGGGAGTTCTAGTCCCATTTTAAGCATGAAAGCCAGGTTGGCGACTTTGAGCCAATCGCCAGGAGATGGGGAGTTCTAGTCCCATTTTAAGCAGGAAAGCCAACTGGGTGACTCTGAGCCAATCGCCAGGAGATGGGGAGTTCGAGTCCCATTTTAAGCAGGAAAGTCAGCTGGATGACTCTGAGCCTATTGCCAGGAGATGGGGAGTTCTAGTCCCATTTTAAGCAGGAAAGCCAACTGGGTGACTCTGAGCCAATCTCCAGGAGATGGGGAGTTCTAGTCCCATTTTAAGCACGAAAGCCAGGAGATGGGGAGTTCTAGTCCCAGAGTGGATGACTCTGAGCCTATCACAAGGAGATGGGGCGTTCTAGTCCCATTTTAAGCATGAAAGCCAGCTGGGTGACTCTGAGCCAATCGCCAGGAGATGGGGAGTTCTAGTCCCATTTTGAGCAGAAGAGGAAAAGGTTTTATTTATTTATTTATTTAGAAAATTTATATCGCCACCTACTCACACATGGTGACTCAAGATGTTTTGGAGGTTGGGAACCTGCATCCAGAACCTGGAGATCAAAGCGGCAGGGCCTGCTCCCTGGCAAGACCGCTCTGGATGACAATTTGCCTGGGTTGTTGCTGCTGACTCCTTCGCTTTTTAAATTAAAACCATCCCTCCCTGGCCCTGTTTTCCATCTGACCCCTTCAGTCAAGAACGCACTTCTTCCCAAGAGCGGGCGCTCTGTCATGGTAACCTTGGCACAGGCACCCTGGAGAAACCTTCCCCCCTTTTGACAGAAATATAAGCCTCTCTTTCCTAAAAGCTTTCCAACCCCGAGAGCATCCTCCTCGCGAGAGCTCAGGGACATGAGTTTTGTGTATGTGTGTGTGTATCTAGATACACACCCCCACCGTGGAAAAGGGAGCTGGGTGCCAGCCGGGTGCGCGCAATCCTTCCATCAAAGCTCAGTGCCGGGTTTCACTTCCAAAGCCCTTAACATCTTGGCCGGAGTTCGTTTTCCAAGGCAGGATTCCCAATTTTTGCGGCCTCGGGCACAAGCTAAAAATACGGACGGTACGGAGAAGGGGAGCGGTGAGCCAGCAGGATTTCGCGCCAAGCGGCTTTTTTTTTTTTTTTTGACGCTCTGACATCTTTTTCGATTTAATTTAGCTCGGGTTTCGTTTGTGTCGCCCGAATTGGCCCAAGGAAGACGGGGGGGGGGGGGGGGGAGAGAAATGGGATTTAGGGGGTGGGTGGGGGTGGGGGCAATTTATTTTTCCGAAGCACAAGAAGGCAGGATTAAGAAACAACGGATGGAAACGGATCAAGGAGAGGAAGCAACCTGGAATTAAGGAGAAACTTCCTGACGGGGAAAGAAAAGGGACCCGTGGAACAGTTTGCCACCAGGAGTTGTAGGTGCTCCATTCCTGGTGGTTTTTAAGAAGAGAGTGGATAGTCACTTGTCTGAAATGATACCGGATCTTCTGCTTGAGCAAAGGGCTGGACTAGGAGATCTCCAAGGTCCCTTCCACCTCTACTCCGATGGATTGACTTTGGCCAAATCGACATCTTCTGGATGTGCTGGAGGGCGGAGGAGCTTTTACCAGCTCCGTGTAGGCTGGGGACGATTGGAAGTACAGCCCAATACTTTGGGGTGGGGGTGGGAAGGCCAATAAGGGGGTCTTTGGCTCCGAACGGACTTCAGATCCCCTAATCTGACTTTTTTTTTTTTGCCCGGTGAACTCGGGGTTTCCCTAGGGCAGAGCTCCGCTTTCCCTTTCCTAACCTCCTCTTTGACTTAATAATAAAGCAGCCCTTTTCGGCGGTCACGGTTCAGTGGCGGGAGATTAGGGCTGTTCTGCCAACTCTTTTTTTTTCTCTCTCTCTCTCTTTTCTCTCTTTTTTTTTTCCCTCTTCAAAAACAAATGTGTCTCTCAAGGATCTTTGACGTCACCTTCCTCCATCTCGACCACTACAAAGCAGAAGGAGGGGAGGAATTCAGATGGAAAACCGGCACTGCAGCCCCACCGCTGAGCCGGAGGAGGAGGAGGAGGAGGAGGAGGAGGAGGAGGAGGAGGAGGAGGAGGAGGAGTGAATATCGATGAGGTCATCTGGGCAAAGCCAGAAGCTCGTCTCTCCGATGCAAGGCCCTGGGTTCAAATTCTGGCCTGGAACCAGGCCTTCTTGAGGTTTTCCCAAAGGGGCTTTCCCCCCTCCACCCCAAGAGGCAACTGGACTTTCTGGGGTTTTTTTTCGTTTTGAAGACATTTCGCTTCTCATCCAAGAAGCTTCTTCAATTCTGACTGGATGGTGGGGAAGGGAAGGATTGATACTCCTTGCAGACAGCTGCTCATTTGCATCCTTTTAGAGCAGAGGTCTTCAAACTTGGCCGCTTCGAGACGTGTGGACTTCAACTCCCAGAATTCTCCAGCCAGCTGGCTGGAGAATTCTGGGAGTTGAAGTCCACACGTCTCGAAGCGGCCAAGTTTGAAGACCTCTGTTTTAGAGGGACGTTGAAGCACTTGGAGCTTTATCTGTGTCCTTAGCTGACCCTCAGGATTTATATTCCTTGCAGACCGCTGGTCGTTTGTGTCCCCAAATGACCAGCCGTCTGCAAGGAATCTAAATCCTAGCCCTAATCTAATCCTAACCCTAACCCTAACCCTAAATCCTTCCATTCCCCACCATCCAGTCAGAGCTGAGGAAGCTTCTTGGATGAGGAGGGAAACATCTTCAAAAGAAAAAGAAAAGTCCAGTTGCTTCCTGAAAAAGCACCTCTGGGACCACCGTGACCTGGATGAGTGGATGAACCTCTACAGACTTCTTCAGACTTTTCTGACAGTGGAAGTTTGAGCCAATTGCTTGGACGGCCTCTGGTCCCACTCGGTTCTCCTCTTGAGTTTGAGGAATTTCCTGACAATTAGAACAATTAATCTGTGGAACTACTTGCCTCCAGAAGTTGTGAATGCTCCATCATTGGAGGCTTTTAAGAAGCCGTTTTCCTGAAATGGTAGAGAGTCTCCTGATTGAACAGATTGTTATTCTGAGACTCTGGAAAGAGTGCAGGGAAAAGCAACGAAGATGATCAGGGGTTTCTGGAGACTAAAACTTTCAAGAAGAACGGCTGCAGGAATTGGGTATCTTAGTCTAATGAAAAGAAGGACTAGGACCTGATAGCAGTATTCCAATATTTGAGGGGCTACCACAAAGAAGAGGGAGTCAAGCTATTCTCCAAAGCCCCTAAAGGCAGAACAAGAAGCAATGGGTGGAAACTCATCAAGGGGAGAAGCAACCTAGAAAGAAGGAGAACATTTCCTGACAATTAACCAGTGGAACTGCTTGCCTCCAGAAGTTTTGGGTGCTCCATCCCTGGAGAAGAGGTTGGACAACCAATGTGTCCTGACCATGGCTGGCTCAGGAATTCCTGGAATTGAAATCCATGGGTCCATAAAGAGGCAGGTAACTCCCGCTCCTGAATTCTGGAGGTTTGAACCCACTACAAAAGCAGTATGAGGCTTCCCCGGCCCCCAGGCCCCATTCCCATTAGCACATGGCCCAAGGGATACAGTCCTGGGGGTGGGCGGGGGGGCTCTGACAACAGAGAGACCCAAGCAACATCCCCTTCCCCGCGGCCCCTCGACTTTTCAATGCTCTCAGCCTGCCTGCTGTCCTAATTGAACAAGTGCCTTTGAAGAACGAATGAAAGAAAGAAAAGTGAAGAAAAGAGAGGGGGTTAGAGCCTCATCCATCACTGACATGGCCGTTTTCAAAAGATCTGACATTCTGCGGTGGGAAGGACACCCCCAAACACACACAGAACCTGATGGGAGGGAGGGAGGGAGGCCCGGAGGAGTTAGGGCAAGGAAGTCGGCATTCAGAAGGAGCTGAGATTAGCCCAGCTCTAGGCCAGGGGTCTCCAACCTTGGCAACTTTAAGACTTGTGGACTTCAACTCCCAGAATTCCTCAGCTAGCAAAACTTTAAGGTTTGTGGACTTCAACTCCCAGAATTCCTCAGCCAGCAAAACTTTAAGGCTTGTGGACTTCAACTCCCAGAATTCCTCAGCCAGCAAAACTTCAAGGCTTGTGGACTTCAACTCCCAGAATTCCTCAGCCAGCAAAACTTCAAGGCTTGTGGACTTCAACTCCCAGAATTCCTCAGCCAGCAAAACTTTAAGGCTTGTGGACTTCAACTCCCAGAATTCCTCAGCTAGCAAAGCTGTAAGACTTGTGGACTTCAACTCCCAGAATTCCTCAGCCAGCAAAACTTTAAGGCTTGTGGACTTCAACTCCCAGAATTCCTCAGCCAGCAAAACGTTAAGACTTGTGGACTTCAACTCCCAGAATTCCTCAGCCAGCAAAACTTCAAGGCTTGTGGACTTCAACTCCCAGAATTCCTCAGCTAGCAAAACTTTAAGGCTTGTGGACTTCAACTCCCAGAATTCCTCAGCCAGCAAAGCTGTAAGACTTGTGGACTTCAACTCCCAGAATTCCTCAGCCAGCAAAACTTCAAGGCTTGTGGACTTCAACTCCCAGAATTCCTCAGCCAGCAAAACGTTAAGACCTGTGGACTTCAACTCCCAGAATTCCTCTGGAAGTTGGGCATCCACAAGTCTTAAAGTTGCCAAGGTTGGAATCTCTAGTCTGATGAAAAGAAGAACAAGGGGTGACATATCTATGGAGATTCTCAGTCCTCCAGGTGATGGTGCTTTTTCAAAAGGGCACCTGGGCTTGATTGTCTGAAGAGCAGCCGAACTAGCCCCAGTTGCAAATAATTCCTAGAGGAATTTTGAGGTTGCCCCAGAGGGTTGGTAGAAGAGAAGAAATATCATTGGCATCTTCAAAGAGAGGAAGAAGGACAACATGGGAATTGACACACTACCAGTCATTTTGATGCCTATATGAGCCACGGTGGCGCAGTGGTGAGAGTGCAGTACTGCAGGCTACTTCTGCTGACTGCTGGCTGCCTGCAGTTTGGCAGTTCAAATTCAGTTTGGCTCAGGGTTGACTCAGCCTTCCATCCTTCCGAAGTGGGTAAAATGAGGACCCAGATTATTGGGGGCAAGAGGCTGACTCTGTAAACCTCTTAGAGAGGGCTTTAAAGGACTGTGAAGCGGTATATAAGTCTAAGTGCTATTGCTATTGCTATTTCTACATCGGCCAATGAGCGCTTGGATAAGCATATTAAATTCATAGGCAACATTTTTGCATGTCTATGGAGATTGTCAGCCATCCGGATCATGTTTGTCTCGAAGGTGCTTTTTCCAAAGGCAGCTCGACTTCCTTGGTTTTTCCTTGAAGACGTTTTGCTTCTCAACCAAGAAGCTTCTTGACTTCTCCACCGTTCAGTCGGGACTGAAGAAGCTTCTTGGATGAGTAGTGAAACGTCCTCAAGAAAGAAAGGAAGGAGGGAGGGAGGGAGGGAGGAAGGAAGGAAA